>JAYKQN010000002.1:8495000-8832500 GCA_036785175.1 Eupleurogrammus muticus | reverse complement strand
ACACCTGACGAGCTGGCACACATGTTAGTGCAGGGTAGCCCTATGCTGGTGAGCTTCCATTCCACAACTTACTGTATTTCAGTTGGACAATGACTAACAAGGGTTCCTATGATGTGTATTTTCACCCTCACATATTGTTCAGGGTAATATATTCTTATATCTGACAACAGCAAAAACAGCCAAAAAAACCTTTAAAGTCCTGAGAGTATCTAACTTCCAGATACTAACTTCCAGATACTGTAACATCTTTTGGACTTAAACAATATACGGTTTGGCAGGAGTTTGATTGAATTACTGAAGAGCCCTTTGAGCCAGGAATGTTTGGATGACACTCTCAGATAACACTAAGTTGCCATAAGACAAGTTTTTTAATTATAAGATACTAGTGGATCACCCTGTCCCCCCTACGGCTATCTGTCTTTAGACGGTGCATAAGTCGGCCAAGATGAAGGATCCCGCTGAGCCACCCTGCCCGGCCGAGGACTTTTTATATCCGGTGTCTGAGGAGACCAGATTTCTGAGTTTCAGCATGGAAATGAGGAGAGAGGGAGACCAGGAGGAGGGCGAGGGGAGCCAGGAGGGAGGCACAGGGAAGAACGGGGAAACCGAGGGCAGCGTTTGCCGACCTGAGGATGAGGAGAAGGATGTCCTCATCGTTTCCATGACGAAGACCAGCATCGCTGTGGTGAGGGGGAGGGGCTGCGCCACCGGGGACGCCTGTCAGGGCTGTCACGGGACTGGTTGCACCCTGAATGATGTTGTGGTGGTGGCCGAATCCAGCATGGTGACACTTGGTGAGCAAATTAAGATTCTGTTGGTTTTCTGTGGCCATGGTTTACCTTTCACTGCCTCATCTTTTCTTTCTCTTCCCCTTTCTCGTTTCCTCTTGTCTTGCCTTTTTTGTTCCATTCTTGGCTTCCACTGTCTACTTTCTTTACATTCTCCTCTATATTCTTGCCATTCCTTTTCTTTTTTTTCTACACTAACGTGCCTGCTCTCTGTTCTGCTGCACTTTGAGTTCCAAGAGGAGGGAATACTTTCAGAGAGGGAAAGAACTCGACTGTTCTAGTCGAACATGTGGCTTCCCAGAAATACCTCAGAGGCATCTGTTCGCAGCAGGTCGTCTATGTTTCACCGAACCCAGGTCTGTCATTCACACAGAGGCGTGGCGCTAACTAAACACACAGTCCTTTTAATTACATCACAGGGCAGTTTTTAATTTCAAATGCTCTTCTTCACCAGTACTTCATCATGTGTACTCCATCATTTATTATCCCTCCAAATGACAAAAGGTCCTCAGGGTCACTCTTTCTTTTCTTTTCATTCAGAGAAGATCACCATCTATACCTACAGGTCAACCAGCAGCGTTTTCGAGGGAATGCCGGTGGTCCTGAATATGACAGGGTCCAACTGTTTCCTCAGGTGCTGCAAAGAAGGGCAGAAGGTGCTCCTAAAGGTGGAGGTAATAACAATTAGAAATGAGATTCAATGAGCATCAACCAAGTCAGTAAACAGATTTTTAAGGGGGGCATATACTTAATATATCATTCTATTTTCAGTTAAAACAAGACATAACATGAAAACAGGCTCATTAGAGTAATGTGACACCTTTCCTGATTTTACTAACGTGTGTGTTGTACAGAATTAAAGCTTATGGGCTGATATTTTTTTTATTTTGTTGTCCGTTTAAAATGTTCATTATTAGGATCATGATCTATCCAAGTACCCTAATCGTCCTACTGTTTGCAGACGTGTGAAAAGCAGAGGCTGAAGAAGATCTCCACCAGTGACATGAGCACCCTTTCATTCATCTTCTACATGAAGAGTGACGGCTCAACGCTGATGTTTGAGTCAGGGCTGCACCGCGGCTGGTTCATCGAGGTGGCTGACACCAACATGGCGGGAATGAGAGAACTGGACGCCCATCGAGAGAACCCGGCGTTCCTCTTCATCATTAAAAAGTAATGAGTCACTCGGTTCTCAGTCAAATCAGGTTCAAGAGGTGAAACCCAAGACAAATTCTGCTATTGTGGAAGTGAGTAGATATGTATCATACAAATATGTGTGTTGTGTAATGTATTTGTGAGTAAAAGGAATCAGATATGCTATTGTAGTTTTGCTTAGTTACGTGGACGGGTCTTCCAGACAGACGTGCGGTTCCTAACAGCCCTGAAGATAAAAAGAAGATCTTAAGCGATCTTAAACAAAACTTTCTTTCAAACAATGTGTTTCTAAAAACAAGCAAACCTTTTATTAATTTTAAACTTTGTAGAACATATATTATAATTAAATATTGTGACCAAAATTATCACAACTATTGTTATATACCGTTTTTAGACTTTACCTACTATCTGCCTTTGATAAATGAAAATATCTATTGATGCATTTCTTTTAAGTATTCTGTGATTTTAAGAGAAATGTATATTTTTGATACACCGATACAACCTGATGAAGGTCTGAGAACTAAAATGTATTTCTTCGATAGTAATGGACAGTTTCTTCCAGTTGAGCTTTTTGCGTCTGCTGCTCTGTTGAGGTGTGCATAACCTTCTCCTTTTTTGTTGTTGACACCAAAAATGTTCACACACACTTTATGTTGAATTTAGTAGTAAAATTAGTAACAGTGACAAACTTTGTATTTTGTGTATTTTCCTTCGTAAGATAAGTAAGATTCTTTAAATGCACCATTTCAGTCACAGATCGTTGTCAGTAATGCATTTTTATTTCATTTAGAGCTGGCATTGTGTGTAAATGTAAGCTGTAAGTAGCTTCCTATGAATTTGAGGTACTTTTTTTGGGCTTAGTTTAGGCCTTCACATTTCCGTTGCTGCAGCTAACCCAACCTGCATGAGATGACACGCGGAGAACAGAAGCGTTTTATTGACTTATATGTGTATTTGAATATGGTGATGTGGTTCCTGCAGTATTTCTGTCAGTTTCATGAAACATGACATCATCTTAGAGCAAAGAGAAAACCCCTGGTTTAATTTTGTCAAGTCTGTTCTTTTATTCTTAAAAGTATGCTTTTTAAGATTTTGTGTCATTTAATAACATCTGAGAAGAGTTGGAAGAAATAAATATATAGATAGTTTCATTTAGTATATAGTCATTCAAAATAAGAATGAATGAATACATGTCATGTTTCTACAGTAGCCCAGAATGGTCAAACTAACAATGGTTGTAGGTTCTATAAATATGTTTTTCTTCTATAGTCCTCAGTTTGGTTGGTAAAACAGCTTATGTGGACATTTAGGTTTAGGTCTCTACATTCTAATAGAGTATATTAATAAAAATAGAACACACCAGACTGTGTCAAGGCGAGAATAAAAAAATGACAGTCCCACCTTCACAGCGATGAATTAATCAGTCATCAAGTGTTGACACACTTGTTCCTTTTCTTAACTTTCTGAGTTCTCTGTGTGCTGTGACTCACTTAAAATTCCAAGGAGAGGGGAAATTTCTGACCGAAACCATAAACCCTCACTGCAAACAAACATTTCTAGGTCACACAGCAAAATTGCCTGAATACGTTTTTTTTTTTTTTTTTATTTCAGACACTCGCCATCCACTCATTGTCATGTTTATTTCAATGTAAACTTTACAAGAATAGGTTCTTTATGAAATTTGCTGTATTGGTAAAGAGAAGATTTATAAAACTGAAATGCATTTTTTATTAAAATAACTGAAAACGTCATTCTGATGAACTTTTCCCTATGCACCATTAAGTAGTTTACTATAGGAGTGTATATGTGTGTGTGTGTTTTAAAGAAGTATCAAATAATATTACACAAATGTACACTTAATCACAACTCTAACATGTCAATAACAGAACAAACAACTACTTACACATTCATCATAAATTCATGGAAGTATTTGTATACCACAATTAGGTACAAAATTTACACAAAATACTATCTCTGGAAGTCAAAATCCTAACAGACTTTACACATACAGTACCATTTAGCAGGTATGTACATGTTTGATCATGAAGCATCAACCTCAGAGCTTGGACAATGACTATGAGCTTGTTGTACACAAACACTGAGGACGCTGTCGCTCTTCTCTTAAGCAACAGCAGTAGACTCACAGTTGCTCGTCTTCAAGGTCCTCAAAACCTTTGTTAGTCTCTCCTTCAATGCTGGTTTCATAGGGATTTTCAGCAGCTGGCTTTACAGACCTGCAAAAGCACAAAAGACGCAGGACGTCACAGTTTTGCAATAAACTGGGAGTGTACATACTCTTGTTCCAAAAAAGTGTCTTGGTCAAACTCACTTCCTGCGATCTCTGATCCCAGAGACGACGAGGTAGACGCCCGCCAGCGCCACAATTCCCATGACCACCCCGAAGATCACCAGCCACACCTCCACCGGCTGCTCCACGGGAGGGGCCAGCGTCGCTGGGATACCCACGAACTCCAGCGTGTGGTCGTCCAACTGGAAGGCATCGTTGATTCGGCCTCGAGATAATCTGCGATTGATATAAAAATGAGTTTAATATTGCACACATCTATTGTAAATACAGAAAAGATCCTAAAAGACCTACAAATGTCAATATTCTGCGATGAAGTAGGAGAATGTGATTAACGCTTAGTAGGTACAAGCTACCAAACTAAAGCCAACAGATTATAGGTAGGATCATGCCCTCAGGCTCTAGAAACATGTCTGTGAAATATTTAGGGTAGATCAAAAAGTATTTTGCATGTTTCCACATATATTGTACATAATGTAATAAAAGCTTGATTGACTTCCTGCTCACCGTATGGCGGCCACCACATCTTCTTTGGGGATGTACTGAGACGGAGTATTTGGGTGAGTAACCACAATGTGGAAGGAGATCCTTTGTGTGTTCTTATAGGTGACAATGTCCTTGGATCTGCATATGCAAACAGAGATGTTCTTCAATCAACGTGATGCTAAAAGAAACCTAGAAACACACTTTAGTCCCAAGAAGACGATTCTGATGATACTGACGTGAAGGGGAGGGACTGGTTCTTTTGGCTGTAGTACTGCCTTAAAGCGTATGCAATGTTGGCCTTGAACAGGTACAGCTCGTTGGTGTTCCAGGTATACTGAAAAACATTTTAATTGATTATTAGTCATCATAATATATGGATTCAATGGTTATAATAACTCTTCTAATAGTGATTAATGCTACTTACAGCTGTGTCGCCCATGGCAGCTTTCAAACTGAGCCTAACTTTAGTGGCATACTTTGAATCTGTAAACCAATCATATTGTTAAATATTCATTACGGACAAACCACTGACTGTGTGAGTTTGTGTTTTTTCTACCTTGTTAAAACTATGCCTTGATTTAACTGTGTTTGCTGTGGAATGGATACATATCATAATGAATTTGGTGTACGGGAAACAAAGCAGAACTGATGGAATATGGAATATGCAATAAATATAAAGCCAGAAGATGGCTATTGTATTTTTAAAAAAGGATTAAAAATAGGGGAAATAGCTGGCCTTTCTTTGTCCAACATAAAAAAGCTACACACCTTTAAGGCTCACAATTTTTTTTTCTCCAAAATGACAATGTTATTCATTCAAGAAAATGTCCTTTTTGCTCACATATCTCCACGTCTGTTTTCCAGCCGACAATCCTGTTGTTATTCTTGTTCTCTGCTTTCAGCCACTCGTGAAGCTTTTTGAAATAGTCCAAGAGGGGCCCAGCATCCATTCTGGCGTCCCCTGATATTGCAAACAAAGCCCTGGTCCAGGACTGGGACCTTCCCAGCTTTAACATAGCACTAACAGAAAAGAATAGTGGTGATGATAGAGTACTGCTGCATTTACACATGCTCTATTATGACATTAGGTCAGTTTTCAGAAAATGAATAAGCTTGACAGGGGATATTGATAAGACTGATGACACGTGATTCTGTAACAGCTTTAAAAGGTCAAAATGAAGTCATCCATACCTCAACTTGGCGCCTGCTTCTGTAGAGTTAGTGATATCACAAGAAGGCAAAGGACCTTTATGACCGGCCGCATCACACAGGGCCTTTTGGAACTGAAATTGGTAGATGGTTCTTGTGAAGTACCTGCATTCACAATCACCAACGCATGCACGCGTACACACACACACACACACACACACAGTATGGGACATCAAGGTATTTTTTATAGAAATAGTTTGACATTTTGACATTCATGCAGTTCCCTTTCACATAATTTTTGCATCAAGACTTGAAGAAAGCCTGGCTTTATAAAATAAAATAATAAATAAATAAATAAATATGTATACACACTGAAAAAGAAAATAGTGAAATGAATTAAGTTAATTGAAAAGAATGAATAAGATGGAGCTACTCAATTTACTTAATTTCAATAAACTGATTTTAGTTGGTTCATTACTTTCTGGTGTTAGTGCAAATAATTGTGATGTAAATATGATGATTTGTTATTTCTTGCAGCTGGAGAGCAGTGATCTCCCACTTGTGATGTCACAGTGTGGTTGCCAGGCTACCAACGGAAACTCTGGACTGAAGTACAGTGTGAATGGTTATAGGTTTGTTTTTCTATTGGGTTTACGTCCAAACATACCAATGCACCCATGGTGCAATTTTATTTTATCAATGTATTGTCATGCACACACTTTTCTCAGTGGATTAATTAGGAAGTTGGGGGATATGTTGGTTTTGTTGCTTGGCAACGGTGGGTTTGAGAGTAAGGTCAGGGCAGATGCTGGGAAAAACATCGAGTTGGATGCTCTGCTCGACAATAGAAGATGAAAAGTATTGACTTGACAAACACGACTCATAGGTCCCACCACAATTTATGTTTTTATAGTTTTATCTGCATAAAAAAATTAACTGAAATAACTGTGACTGAATGAGGTGACATGTGCCTGGACGTCAGGTGCATCATTCATTAACTACAGAGAGCTAGCTACAGTTTCCTATAATACCCTGCGGCTGTGCAGCCGAACGCTACCTGATGAAGGAGTAGTCTCCAGACACATGGAACAGAGCAGGCGGGTCGCAGTAGGTCTCATCCCTGGGCACCGGCTCCATCACCCCGACCAGTTCTCTCCTGTTATGACATCAGAGAGTCAGCCATGATGCTGGATGGGGCTGTAACTACACACCTGCAGTCTAAAGGTATCACCATCATCATCGTGTTATGACCCTGGTTGAGTGCAGTGAGCCTGACCCAGTCTTAAAACATGTCTGTGCCTTCTTTTGTACTTATCATATCAACATTTTATGGCATTAGGTTTAGGGAGAGAAAGTGCTTGGTTAGTATTAGAAGAAACATCATGTTTTTGGCTTGAATGACCAATTCGTGACAAAACATCCTTAAAAATATTTAATTAAAAGATGGCCACATGATTTGTCAAAAGGTTCTTGGAATAGGCATATCCTGGAAGTTTTCTCTTCTGTATTACATCCACCAAAATTGCCCTCTTCCTGCCAAGAAACCCAAGATGAACAGCATCTGAACCAAATGAACAATTATGAATCGATATGTCAGGTTTGCAGAAATGTAAAACTGTCAACATTTTTCCTCTAGAGACTAGGCTGGAAGGGTAGGTGAATACTTTTGTGTGGGCTTACTTCATCTCCCACCAGCGCTTCATCCATTCATCCTCGGTGATGTTCCCGGCAAAGACCTGCCACCTCCACTCGTCCAGCATGTAGGTGAATGGCAGTGTGGCCACAATGGTGAGGGCCTGCTTCAGCAAGAAGTTAATCTCTGTTTCTGCAAAGGAAGACACAGTTTATCATATAAAGCATGAAAAAGCTTTGGAAACTATCTGTGTCATCAGGACATCATTTTAGACAATTCTTATGTTTATGAGCCACTGAAATTTTCTTGTGAAATTGAAAGGTGAAGAGTTTGCCTCCAGGCTTTTGGTAAGCTACTTATAACGTATATTAAGCAGCTTACCAACGTAGCTTACGCAGTCATGACACTTGATTCACTTGTGGACAGGTGAATACAAGTGCGACGCAGCAGGTTCTGAGGTTATATTTGTCCTGCACGCCATTTGAAGAGACACGCATACCTTTTCTAATTTGTGTAGCTCTTTATGCGTTTGCCATCTCATGTGGTAACTCTAGTATGTAGATTATATTAATAATCGCATCACTGTGTCAAGTGATTTTTTGGGTCACTATAATCCTACTTTTGAAAAATGTAAATTGTACGGTAGCCATACTGATTTAAAGATCCCATATAATACACTTTTAAGTGAATTTCACAACTCTCTTTGACCTCTATAAACATTTTTTTTTTTCTAAATCTATTTTCCTAAAGATATAATTACAGCAGTCTAAATGTGTCTAGCCTTACAGATTACTGTTCGTGTTGTTGAAATGCTGAGGACTCTGCAGCTGCTCATCAGTTTTATTTTCATTTGCTTTTCTTTCGCCCTTGGGTTCCTTCTAGGTTCAAGTTTGAACAAGTTGTGTTTAGGTATTCCATGGTAATTATTTTTATTATTTTAGTTGTTTTGGTTCATTTTGAAGTGAGTCCTTGACAGTCTTTAGTTTTCATCAATTGATTGGAGGTAATTCTTTTTAGAGAGTTTTTTTGTGTCCTCTTCCAGAGGCTGAGCACTCCATGTATTGGGACTGGTGTCTCCTTTTTTTGCATGTGTGTGTTTGTGCAGGTGAGTGTGTTCACTGAGGTACAGGGTGACTTTTGGGTGAAATTCCCAAGGTGGAATTGTAAGATCTTTTTTCCTATTTTGAAATAAGGTAATAGCTTTAGTTAATTATAATATTCTGCTGTATGGTTATATACCTATGACAGTACACGTTTGCTCATGCCACATGAACACTGGTGCAGTAAAGGGGGCGTGGTCCCCTTCAGGGAGGCGGGCTCATGCTAATGAGTCCATCGGTTACGTCACCAACGTCTCATCAGCCTTTTCCAGCACTAGTTGGGTTCTGTAGAGAGGATGTGAGATGCTGGAGCTTTTCACATTCTAGTAGTTGTTAGGCTTGGGGAGGACCAGTATGTAAAGACCAGAAAAAACACATGATTTCATAATATGTAAGGTTTGATAAAAAAATAAATGTGTAAATTACCAGATATTCCAAGTTTTACTGAGCAAGAAATAATCTCCTGTCCCAAATTGCTCAAATAAATGCTTGATCTGTTAAGTGTTGTCAGATTTTTCTAGTAATAGACTGAAGTTATACTACTATATTGATTTACCACCAGATGGCATCAGAAACTGTAGATGTTACCTTTAATGTTTTGGAAAACCAACAGCTTTAACAGCTGTCAGGGTTATAATACATAAGCCATACCTTCATTATAAACGAAGTCATTATCCAGGAGCCCCAGGCTGTCCAGGTGCTTGGGTGTCGCGGCTGAAAGAGACATGATTTCCCCGACAGCCTCGTGGAAACCCTCGTTGGCTCCGTCCCTCAGGAGGTAGGACAGGTTGCGGTAAGCCATCTGATACTGGTTGTGACCCATCTCATGATGCACCGTCAGGAAGTCGTCCATGTTGACTTTGGTGCACATTTTGATCCTGAAGAGTGGATGTCAGCAATTACATATTGCATGATTCAGTTATGGCGTGATACCTTATCAGATACTGATAAAACAGCCAGGTTAATAACATGTTTCTGATGAGTCAGAGTCAACAGATTGAAGTGGTTGTCTAAGCAGGCATGAGCATTCATGCCTCATTTTTTTGTTCAGTAACTGGACCCATGGGGAGCCATAAACTGAAAGTGGTAAGTGAAGGAACACTATATGGATTAATATTTAACAACACAAATGCTTTTGTTATCTTTATTAACTGGAAAGAATTATTTAATCAACATGATTGTTGCAGCAAGATGATATTTATGGTTCCCATGTACTCATCTACACTAAGATTACTGAGCTTGAATCATGGCAAACAAAAGACAAAACACAGACAAAAAAAACAAAACACAATCATATCTGTGTGCAATATGATATTCATCATTCTGGGTGTGTGAATATGTGCGTGTCTGTGGGTTTATGGTACCTATAGTCCTCTCTGTTTCCCATGTCCCAGGCTGTGGGATGACAGACCACCTTGCGTCCATCCTTCGGCTTCCACAGCATGGAATCGCTCCAGAAGTTGGCAAACATTTTTTCCAGGCCTACAGACATGAAGAATGCCTCTGCTTCCTTGAAGAGTCGAGTCTCATTCCATCCCTAAAGTACAAGATGACATTTGGATTTTAAATCCAACAAAGGGTTATGGAAATGTATTTATGTATGCATGTTCTTTGTTTTTAATACAGATTTTAATTGATTTTTTTAAATTATTAGTAAAATCGAAGTGTTATATAAATATAGTCTATGAGACTTCTGAAAGATTCAATATTTAAAGAGAATAAATAAAAGCTTCAACTCAGCAGTGTTGTACCTTTTCCACCATATTCTTGCTGACATCAATATCTGGTATGCCTGGGTATGGGGTTGACAGAGGGTACAGGTTGGTCCAGAACCTTCCCCACATGTCACCTGGAAGCACATTTATTGCCAAGTTAGGTTTGGTCTGAGCCTGAAAACCCACATGAAAGTTCAAATCAGACCTGAACTGAGAGGATGGGGACAGCTGCGAATTTCATTGAATTTCATTGTGCAGTACAACGTGTTCTTACTATATGTGACAATATTACTTTGATTATTATATGGATTGTTAATGATTTTAATGAATCAATTAATCCTTATTGTGATGAGTTTTGGATCCAAAGCTACAGCAAAGTCTCCCAGACCAATCGCAAGACCAACAAAGAAGAGTCATGTGGAATCGCGTTAATGAAGCAGTGTTATTGTTTAAAAATGGATCTGAATTAAAAGCTTCAGCCAACATACCCAGCAGGTGGGCTGGCAGAGGTCCATCTGACTCAATGTGTCCTGGGTAGGCCTCCATGAGCTTGGCCCTTACATAGGCATGCAGGTCCTTGTATAAAGGGAGGATCTGTGAAAAAATATAAATAATTACCATAATTTATGCAGGCGTACGGGCCGTGTAGAGCTGGTATAAAGTTTTGTTTTACCATTACAGGTAATATGCATATACATATATAACTTGCATCAACTAATATTTAAGGTGACACATACTGTACAGGTAAAGAGTTTTAAGCTTATATTTAGAGTAAATGCTGATTACGTATCATGAGGTAGTGTAAGTATCAGAGAGTCAAATTCACTGCTATGCACAGCTTTTACAGGTACCTGTTTGTATAATGAACGGACGTCTTCCATCAGCTGGTCTCCTGTGTACTTGAACTGACTATCCTGCTCAATGGTCTCATAGTTGTATCTCCAGTATGCTCCATAATCTGCAAAACCTGTAAATGTGTGTGAGAGAGAGAATAAAACTTCAAGAGAAATTAAGAGAATTTATTTCGCAACAACTAGGCAAGGCAAGTTTATTCATATAGCAAATTTTGACAGCAAGGTATTTCAGAATGCTTTGCATAACATAACACAAAGCATCAAGATAAAATTCAAAAGCAGTTGATTGAAAGGGGAAAAATTGGATAGGTTAAAAATGAAATTGAAATTGAATTGAAATTAACAACAAGAAGTTACAGTGCAATGAGAACTACTAATAAATTCAGTATTTCTCTGTTGTTTCTGGGGTCTTTGCAGTGTGTTTACCATTTAGTCTGGAAGCTTCATTTTTTAGATCCACGTAGTCTTCGTAAAGTGGCCTCATCCTCTTTCCCACCTCTCTCCTCCAGCCCTCCCACACATGCAGACGCTCGTAGTAGTCTTTGCTATAGGCCATGACGTGCTCTAGTCCTGTAAACAGGGGGCACACACACACAGTACAGTTGTGTACATTTGATAGATAGATAGATAGATAGATAGATAGATAGATAGATAGATAGATAGATAGATAGATAGATAGATAGATAGATAGATAGATAGATAGATAGATAGATAGATAGATAGATAGATAGATAGATAGATAGATAGATAGATAGATAGATAGATAGATAGATGCCTCCTGTGACTGATATAATGTTAATAATATAGACAATAATATGCTGATAAAAGTTTTGGAATATTCTGCAATTTGCTGCTAAAATCAATGTGTTTATCTGTGTTTCCCTGTGACTGTTAATATTAAACTGCTTTATGAGACTTTGACCGACAGGGATAGCTGGTCCTTATTAACAGATCGTACCTGGCTCCAAAGTCTGGCAGTTAAGTGGATCGTCCAGCAGGCAGACAGTCGCTGTGCTGTAGATTGTACTCATCTCGCTCATGATCTTGCTCAGCTACAAAAGGCCAATGTAAAAACACACAGATCAAATATTAAGGTTAATGTGAATTCCGGCAAAAAAGTCATACCTAGAACATCCAAACACATATTCAGCTGTCTTACATGTGCGGCTTTATCCGGGGATAGGGCACCAGCGCCTTTGTCTTGTAGGGAAATCAGCTGTATTTTGAGTTCAGGATCTGAGATTTGGTCAATGGGGAACTTTTGAGATTCCTCTGAACTTTTGGTCCAGAACTTGCCCCAGATGTCCCCCTCCACTAACTGATTGAAAACAGACAAACGTAAAATAGTGTAAATTAGTAACTTTGCGAGCGCTGGCCTCAAGAGGCAGAGCAGCCTGTAAGACAAGGCGATCAAGAAGATTCCAAATGCTTACCAACTTGTCTGAGTTCTCCTTTGTGATATTGGTGTTGTAGGCCCATGATGCCAGTGAGTACTGGTACATGCCCTTGGTGGCCTCAACGTCAAACTTGTCCAGGAACTCCTTTGCCTGGGTGTCCAGCTGTGAGGCAGCAGGATCAGCGCAGGACAGAGCCAGCAGCGCTATGACGATCCTACCAGACATCTTACTTCTTCACATCCATTCACACTGAGGAGCAAGGACACCCTACGCCCTTATACACCCTCAAGAACCTCCTGTGCTTTCTTGGCCTTTGAACAGAGCCATAACTGAGGGTGTATCTAAGTTGTCATTTACAGATAGGAAGGTTTCAGCGAAACAGTGCTGCCTCACATAGGAAGGAGTCTGTGTTATTCTTTATCTGTGTACGATAATATCTTTTGATTAGATTGTGTGTTGTGTCCATGAATGTACAAGTGAATCACAATACAAATTTTCTTCACCTAACATACAAATACTAGCAAAACTGCCCAGAGAAATTATCAAAATATTCAACAGGACACAATAGAACTCAACAAGTTTCTAAGTGTCTTATCTAGTAGCAGTGCATTTCCCAGCACCTGAAAAACTGCAAGTCACGCACAAGAAGGCCCTAAATGCTGATAAGAAATCAGCTGTGGTCAATAAAGATATTAATAATAATTAAATTTTTATAGGGCCTTTAAGAAAACCAAGGACGCTTTACACAATGGGGCAAGGTTAAGCAAATGGAATTTATTAACAACCCTAAAAGTATCTGATATATCTTTCTGCTTTAAGTCTGTGTATAATCTATTATATCAACAAAAACTGGATATAAAAAGAGCCCAAAAAGTCTCTAACTACTCCTCAGTATAACATTGCATTTTTGATTTTTTGATCAGACAAAGGCTTGTTCTTCATGCTTTTGCTGTGCCACTAACCTCCCGACTGACAATGGCACCAAGACCACACCTGTTTCAAGCCCCACTCTTGGAGCACAAACTTGATGCAGCAGTGCCCTCCTGTGGGGAAAATTGCTCTTACCATCTTTATTAAGGGATATTTTCACAGTTTTTCCAAGGCTTTCTTAAGTGCTTTTCTTAAGTAAATTTGCACGACTGTTTTCTGTACATTTTGTTCATCTTGTTCATAGTGGGGGGAGGGATACAATCCATTCTTATTCTTCTAATTCGGTTCTTCTTATTCTGTGTGTATATATGTATATATATAGTTATTTTAAACATATGTATTTTAAAGTTCAGCCATATTTATATATCTAATTTACTATAATGCTATTACATTTTTACAGTAGAAAATTCACGACTTACACTTACATGGACAGATAAATATATCTTTATATAATAAAGCTGGATTTTCTAAAAAATCTTTTTTACATCCGTAAAGATGTGTAAAAACACTGACTGAGCTTACCGTTATTCATACATAAAGATATTTTTCTCAAACGTAACTTGTCTGGTCTACCTGTTAAACCCTCTTTTACCAACTGTCAAGTGAATATCTCTGTCCTTGCAGCTGTCTACAAGTTAGGCTATACAAGTAGACAGATAGACCATGTAGCCAATCAGACGAATCAATGACCTTTCAAGGACACCAGAATGAGTAAAGTTTACATATTAAATCACTTCATACAATTCTATTTTATCCAACATATCTATCTAATACTGTATTGTAATGTTTTAATATTGTCATTGTTTCAAGTGAATTTTTTTCCCCACACATTTTTTTTATTTTTCATTTAATACATTTACTACACATACATTTTTACAGGTTTCTCGATTTGTATGAAGTTAATTATAACAATATAATATAAATGAATGTGAGAATTGTGAGTTTACATTATTATCCTCACATCTAAAATGGCAACAGCAGCAGTCACTGAACCGCCATTTGCTATTTCCATGTAGAGACTTGTGTCTTGAATGAACTCTCACACAGTCGGTTCACTGAAGAAAATGTCCCCTGGCAACACATAAAGGACCTCATTAGGTTTAAATTTGTCCAATTTATAGAATATAAAGCAACTAACAGCAAGCCTCGTACTCATAATACGGTGGGTAGAGTGTAAAATGATGGCTAAAGTTATGGGAAAATGCAAAAAGCAAAAATAATTTCAAACAACAGCATATATATATATATATATATATATATATATATATACATTTGCCATTTTCTAGCTTGTATACTGTTCTTAGCAGTGAGGCCCGTGATAGGTGACTGTCAATATGTGGTGCCTCAAATTTGCTGCAGCAGCAAGTTTACTGCCGGCATGTTGTCTATATGCAGGCTGAGCCTAGAGGCTATAGGCTAATCATTGTGAACTAAAGAGACAACAGCCAGGCTAAGCATCCTGAACACTCGCATTCAGCAAATTCTGTTCACCGCTCTTTGTTCAGCTATGATATAGGCTCCTGCTGTAGGTGAACCTTTTCTGAGTATCTTGGCGTTTTAAAGTTGAGCAGTTCAGATCCTCATTGTTTGACTTGGTGGTTACATGTACAGATCATGTTACACTGTTTTTTTTTAAACATGCATTATATTTTACTTCTTTTATATTACATACTAATTATCTCTTGAGATGTCGAAGCAAATGTCACTTCAATAGTTATCTGTTTCTAGAGTTAGGATAGATTAGGGGTCGTAATCTACTCTAACCCTAACCTAACCCTGTACCAAAACTCTAACTCTAAACTACAAGCCTAACCTTAAATGTCATTTTCATTATTATTTTTTTGCAAATCTTTTTTGGATAATATATATACAAACAAAATGTTTTTTTTTTTTTCAAATAAAACTGTTGGATTTACAAACACAATTCTGGGATGTGCATTTTAATTCATCATTTATTTTACTCACAATAAAAAATACATCTTGATACATTTGCCCTCAATTTTTTTTCTTATAGAATTAAATTCAGTTCTACTTAGTTTAATTCCATAATGTATGTGGAGACCTGTGGAAATGTAGCTCCTTATCTGTCCAGCATTATCGATATGTCATGTGCTGATATAATATTGAGAACTGGTATAAAATCACATTCCTGTTCTCCACGTTCTTACCCTAGCACCTAAAAGTCAGCGTCAGGCAGCCCAGTCTGACAGATGTTTATCCTGCGGTGAAACACTCCTCTGTCCTGACATGTGTCAACTTTGTGGCTGGAGGTTTTTATTTTCGTTCCCTGTCAGCAGACACCCCCAGCTCCGTGTTTTACCTCAGCCTCCTCTCTCATCCTCTAGGCTGCTCTCTGTTCAGGCCACAGCGCCAGGCTGCGTCAATCCACGCAAACAAACAGAGCGCAAACCGGAAATAGCGAGGATGGACGTTCAAAATAAAAGCCCCGGGTGTGCAGACTGGCCACGAAATTCATATGCGAATGTATATGTGTGTTGCTATGTTGTTTTTATTATTATTTAGTTTGTTTTAGAAAATGCGCACACCTTTCCTACATCACGTGTTTCCATGTGATCTGAGACGCGGCTCTTATTGTGAAAAGCCGCAGCCGTGCTTCCTTTTGGTTCAGGCTGGTTTGACCCTGCACGGAGGGAACCCATGATCGCAGACTCAACACGCATCCTCACACCACTGACCTCAGCTTAGCCGTGTCCTGCATGTGTGTGCGTGTGTGTGTGCGTGTGTGAGAGGGAGTGTGAGTGATCCCCCCCAAAAAACCAGCAGCAGGATGGAGGATCTCAAGGAGAACCTGGGAACTTTGGATTGACGCCCGGGGATAACGCGCGGTCGGCCTGAGAACCTTACATCGGGGCTTCTCGTGGATTTATATATTTGGATGTTATCTGTTTCCCCTTTCCCCATTTTTTCCAGGCAGCGGGAATTTACACTTGGCTTACAACTCTTATCCGTGGCGTGCACAAAATGCCATTCGCCAAACGGATCGTGGAGCCGCAGCTTCTGTGCAGGCACCAGATCCCCAACGATGAAGGTCTGCTTTTCGAGGACCTGTGTGCCATCAGTAACGTGGTTCTGTCCCGGACCTTGCGACAGCTGTCCGACCTGGCCCGACACGCCTGCTCCTTATTTCAGGAGCTGGAAAACGACATCATTAACACCAACCAGCGGGTCTGGGTCCTCCAGAACAAAATAGGCCAGATACAGCAGACTGCCAGTGCCCTAGACCCTAAAAAGGAGGCAGTGCGTAAGTAGACCACCACAAGTGTACAGACCCCCCCCCACATCCCCTCTTAAAACAATCACCTTATGATTTACACCTGGGAAAAAAAAAAACAAATGTGATTTTATTCGTTCACATCCTACATGTGTGCGCTCACGTTTCGAAGTGCGCCCACCTCCAAATTATTTTTACCCCGCATGCACGCACGCCGTAGACGCGGACGCGCTATCACCACCCCCCCCCCCCCCCCCACACCACCCCCCAACCCCCTCCCTCCTCCTCCCCATTGAAATGTGTCACACGGTTGCTGCTTTTTTTCCACATCCGACCGCGCAAAGTGCCGCCGCGAAGCGGCGCGGCGCAGGGTGTGTTGACTGCTCATTCATTTGGTCCAGACTCGTGAGTGTGTGTGTGTGTGTGTGTGTGTGTGCGCGTGTCCGTCGACGAGGTGGCGGTGGTGGTGGTGTTGGTGGAGGGGGGTGGTGTGTGTTCGCAGCGAGCGGAGGGGCGTGTGTTGCCGCTGCATTGGCTCAGCATCGCAGTCTCTTTACTGCGGGTAGCGGCGCACACCTGAAGCATGTTCCCGCCGCGGCCACCGCAAAAAAAAAAAAAAAAAAAAAAGCATCCAGGGTGTGAACACATCAAGTTCAGGGTTATTTGTTAGTGCGCGTGTGTGTGTGTGTGTGTGTGTGTGTGTTGGGGTTTTCACTGGCGACCCCCCCCCCCATCCCCTCCCCACACACACACACACACACACGCACCGTGCGTCAAACCCACCCTTTCCACATGCAGCGGCACCAACACAGCATCAATAATGAATCCAGATGTCCATGTTGTTGCAGGGTACATATGAGCTGATCAGGACCGGATATAATCAGGTATAGAGGCTGTGATTGCAGTGTAGGGACAGAAAAAAAATACAAAAAAGAGAAAAATACAACACCATGATTGGCATCAATGGCAGAGTAAGAGCTCGCCTTACAGCAGCTACATATTATTTATGTCCTCTGCAGTCTTCATGGAGGCTTTTGATGGGAGACGTCCATTCAGCGGCCGGGCTTGAGCCTGCTGTGGGATTCATCTCTATAGGTTAATATAATCAGGGACTATCGAAGAGCATTTTGGGGGGCTACATCTACTGTAGGCTCAAGAACTCCCTCTTTAGACCTCAGAACCACACACACACACACACACACATACACAGCAAAGCAGTTTCTGGCAGTAATTACCAAGACTATAGTGTCCTAAGACTTGTTTGCCTCATTTTTTTTGCTTCATATTGTGTCCCAACATAAAGGGACAGACGTTTGAACTCCTGTAGTCCCTGCACGGGAATTCTGACCAAACACACACAATAAACTGAATACCTTAAGCCCGCCAGCAACGCTGCACCTAAGGAAGCGGTCGCTCTGCTGCACCTGTTGTGCTCAGAAAAGCCTGAAATATTGATTTGTTTACCGGATTGTGCTTCTATGTACAGTACGGTACAGTATCCAGTTAGGACACATGCAGTTTGCTCAGTGGAGCACTGTCAGACTTCTGCTAATCTCAAAACCAAGAATGTGGATGCAAGCTCAATTATGAGTCTATGCTGTCTGCATTCTTAACTGAGCTCTTTACCACAGTGGAATTCAGCCACTTTAAACTCAATTCTTTTTCCCTGTTGAAGTTTTTTTTTTTAATCAAGGGTCCAAGTCTTGAGGATTCTGTAAAGCTCCCAGAGACAACTTGGTGATTTGTAATATTGTCAATATATATACAAAACCAAATGATTACATTTGTTATACATAATGTGTGTCTTTATTCTGAAATGTTGTGTTACCCTTTCAACATTGTATCATTGATTAAAGGGTCAGTGACAAAAAATAATTAAAAAAAAAAAATTAAAATACAATTTTAAAATGCATTAATCAGGTCTCTCAAAATGTACATTTTGAGTTCATGTTGCTTTGTTTCTATTGAAAAGTCCATCTAAAACACATGCATTTCATTTTTAAAACTATTTCAACAGAGTAAACTATCTGGTACTAGGCTTCTAGGGTTACACCACCTAGCAGTTTTGACGTTGTCCCTAAAATGAACCAATCTCTAATGGGAAAAATACTCCTCAATTGAATGGCTCACACCTCAATAGACATTAAACCTATCAAAGGAGACCATGAGAAGCCGCTTTATATTGAAAAATAAAATATTTTCCAATGGTGATAGTGTATTATACATTTTCTTATTGTCAACCAGTCCCACGAAAAGACCAACATCAAGCTTAATATATCTTATTCCTCTGTGCTATTGTTTACCAGAAATTACTCAAAATAACATAATTATTCAATATTGACAACTCTATTTAGGGGTCTCAGGTTAAAAAAAGGTTAGAAATCACTGCACCAGACTAAGATCTGTTGAGCAGTTTAATATATATTTTTCAACACACCGTAGAGGAAAAAGTAAAATTCAAAATAACAATAACTGTCAAAATATCATTCTGATCGTGTGTCTGGAGCTGCAATTGAGTTCAGGGAGACCTTGGGTCCTCTATAGGCCAATACTCATACTTGGATGCCCACCAAAAGACCTGTTATTTTTATTCAGCTTTCAAAAGAGCTATTATCTTTCCCCTTGCTCTCAAATGGCAGCAATAACCCTGAGGAACTGAATTTGTTTGTGTGTGTGTGTGTGTGTGTGTGTGTGTACACAGAGAGATTCAGTTCCTCAGGGTTATTGGGATTCAGTGTCAGTGACAACAGAGTTTCTGCACTTTACTATGGAGCATATCAAGATTGGAGGTAGTCAATAGGCTGCTACCTGGATTGATCCCGGACATTCACTCGTTCTGGCAGTGTTCAGACGGCTTGTCATTCATTGCGTTGGGTGGAACTTTTCTCAAAATGTGTTGAATTAGATCTTCTTTACACATGAAGATTGGTTTACTCGTCTTGGAGCATATTATTTAGTCCCAGAAAATAGTTGTAATGTCATTCATGGCTTTTATAGGGACTTCTTAAAGTCTGAGAAAATCAAAGATAATCTAAAATTGGGGGCGTAGCAGCAATTCTGGACCCTGTACCCTCTAGTATCAGCAGGCCTGTACCATTTTCTATTTTTTTCATTTATTAACATTTATTCATAGAGATAAGTGTGTTTTTGAGACATTTTCAAGAGAGACCTGTGAGAACAGCAACAAAAGTTACAACAAACATCATCATCAAGCATCCATGTGCATGCACAAAGTTTGTGAACAAAAAAAAATATTTAAAAAGGACGAGCATAAATACTGTTTTAAGATGCAATCATATAAAATGAGATTATATTAATGAGCGGTTCTTTAATTCACCAGCTTCTTTGCGCACAAATACATCTGCTTAACTACATGTAGTAACATTTAGTTTCATGACAGTAGTGCAATGTTTGATTTAGAATGTTGGTTGATACTGTATTCTTGAACAGGAGATTTGGAGACGTCCTGTACATTTAGAATTAAATCAAATAAACTACAACTTGTGGAGTTTGAAAGACAGTCAGGGAGGGTTAATGATGAAAAGACACTATGGAGTTCTCAGTTGCATTATGGGATCCAGCATAGTGTCCAGCATTTTTTAGGAACTTGATCCCTTCACACATCCATCAAAGATCCCCCATAACTAAAAGTTGTGATATTTCTTCTCTTCCTCTGCTGCATCAATTTAATTTTGACCACACACAAAAGAAATATTGATTGAGTCCCCCAACTTTATGAGAGTTCAAACATAAATCTTTAACTGTAGCCTGTCCAAAAAGTCCAATAAGATCTATTTTCAGCTTGCTTAAGGACTTAATCTTTAATGCTCTCTGTTCTGTTTCTCCACCATTTCCTACTTAAAATTGAATATTGAATGTTTTCTGATCTGAACAGACATTAACGCCATGTCAAAGCAAACTATACAGAATCATAAGAAGCTGATCTCAGACACATTGGTCATATTATCCACTGACAGAAGACAGAAGTGTTAATATATAAGAAAGAAAAGCCTGTGAAACAGGTATAAATACCAAAATTTTAAAATTCTCCCCCAGCTTAGTTGTCCAGCTACTGAGAAATTGCCACCAAGATATGACTCAAATCATGTCACTAAACACTCATCTATGATGGGAATCTTCACACAACAATAAAATTGAGGATAGAGGTTGATTTGTTACTGGGGACAATGACAACAATATCATGTGGTGTAACCCGAAAAAATAGATGATATAACTCTCTAAAAAAGTTATTAAAAAACACATGCTACAAAATAGTTTTATATTCTAGGTATATTAAATATGTAAAAAGCTTCATTCTCTTTTTAGTTATACTATTCGACTTTTTTGTAAAAAAAAATGCACAGAATCATGATTTTTGTGAAAAAAAGATACAAATGGACTTTTAAATGACAATATACACTTATTACCATAAAATGTACATTTTGAGAGACCTGATCACTGCTTCTTAAAACTGTTTTAAAAAGTTTTTGACTTTTATACGTCGCCAAATATTGTTTGTCATTTACACACTATCTAAAGAGGTCTGAGAATCAAGAAGTTGGGGGATAGTTAATAAAAAAAAAGACCTGTCACACACAGATGGACTTAAAGGAGCAGCATTATCACAGAGTGATCAGCACTTTTTTTCATACATGAAGGTTTTATACCCAGTATGTTTACGATGGTTGTGTTGGTGTTGTGGTGAATTACAAAAAAAAAACAGGATAAGGAAAAAAAATACAAGTGGCATAGAAAACAAGTTATATAAATAATATACATACTGTAAAATCACAAGTAAAATATACATATATATATATATATATATATATATATATATATATATATTATATCAAAAACTTTAATTACTGCAAATTACCATGTAATAGCTGCAGTTGAGACAAGAAATTAATTCCTTCCTGATAAGAATCTTGCTCAGTCAAACTGAGAAAAATGGTATTTTTTCTCAAATTCGTTTATTAAACCAGTAAAACTACCATATAACTTTTATTTTTCAAAAGTCAGTACAGTACTTCTCATAGCTGCTTCTGCTGAGTTTTACTCTGCATATTTTATGACAGAAAGTTTGAATATCATGTCGTGTTTTTTTATTTTTCTACTGCACCGGAGCCATTGTGATCGACGGGCAATATTACCCAAGAGGGTGTTTTTTAATGTCAGTTAAACAAACAATGATGAAGAAGAAAAACAGGCAGCATCAGTGGTCTACTTCCTTATTTTTTTTCTTACACTTTATTTGGAACTTGCAGTTAATGAACCTGTTGATAACTTTTAATTGTATTATTATTTGCTAATTTTACATTGAAAGGAACAGCAGACAAAGGGATACTGATAAATACCAACAATCTGTGTGCAGCAATCAACTTTCATCTTACCATCATTATCATGCAGTTACAGTTAAAAAAAAAAAAAACCCTAAAGATGCAAACAAACGGAACCGCTACTATGTTTATTCCTAAACAGCCAATATACTGACTGCACAGGCACCAGCTTCTTCCTGAGGACAGGACCCCTGAGAGGCTGCTGTGCCCGGCTATTGTCTTGTTTTATATTTCAACAGTACACATTAGATAGAAAAGCTACAGTATGTACTTATAACATCTATGGCAGTTTGGATGGAGCTATAGGCGAGCCTGTCCCATTAAAATCTTCATCTAAAAAGTAACCAAAAGTGTTAAGTAAATGGAGTGGAGGATAAAGTATATTATTTCCCTGAAATGTAGATGAGTAGAATGACAAAGGAGAATCAGATATAGTAGAAATACTCGGGTAAAGTACACTTACCTCAAAATTATACTTGAGAACAGTTCTTGATTACTTGTACTTTTTTAGTTTCCACCACTGCACCTTACACACAACAAACATGCACATCGACTGTCCCCCATGCTGTCCTGTACCACCATAAGAGTACTTCATACCTCGTTACAAAACACATGATACTATAAACTATAAATCATGTCTAATCAAATTTCATTTTAAAATTAAACCTCATTTTAGATTTTAAAATTGTCTTGAAAAATAACATAGAATTGGACATCTTTATTTAGTCCATTCCTTAAAACTGACAGACACATGTATTAGAGATGAGTTCTGACTCCCCTGTCTTAGCTTAAAGATTTTTGAATACAAACCTTAATTTTCTTATTTGCAGCTTGAAACACAATTTCTAATGTTTTGGAATATACAATGTCCAGAAATTCAGCATTTAGGCATGCAATCTTACAAGAAGCTGAATTGTATTGTATATTGTTTGAATGTCCTAACAGCTCTTTGCAGTTTTCTAAATATATATATAGTTAAATATAATGTTCCATAGCAACTATCTCATACAGCTCAGGCAACACTGGTTTCTTCCTAGTATGCCATTAAAAATTTTGACTTTAAATTTGAATTTGAGAGAGTATGGCCTGTGGCAGCAGGGGACTGCTCTATCTCGCTAGTCTGCATAGTAACAGTAGCGAGAGAGGGATGCCTGCTTTAACCTTTCAGCTCTCTCTCTCTCTCTCTCTCTCTCTCTCTCTCTCTCTCTGCTATTTTTTCTTCGTACAGCTACCGTGCACACGTCATGTTGTTGTAACTCTTTCGTATAGGCCAAATCTAGTGTGAGTGTCAGCCTCAGTGGAGGTAAATGTTGTTGTTTTTCTCTGTCTCAGCTGCGAACACACGGACACTGTCCTTCTGTAGGAAACGAAACAGAGACATGTTTACCAGCTTCATAATATGTCGTAACATAATGTGTCGTAATATTTTCTAGTGTGGTTAAGGGATTCTGATTTTAACCACACGAGGCAGGTTAGGGTGCACTAACTTAACCACAAACACACACACACACACACACACACACACACACACACTTCACGCTATAATCGGCGATTCACATGTTTATAGAATCCGATATGTGCTCTTGTGTCTTTCTCCACATCTTCTTTTTCTTTTTCTTCTTTCCCTCCATCTTTGCATATATGTGTCCATTCTCCTCCTCCTCCTTCTCCTCCTCCTCCTCTCCATCTATACCTCGTCCCTCACTGCCCTACTTTCCCCATCATCAGCAGCATGGAGAGACTTCTGCCTCTTGACAGCATATTTAATGTTTAATGCACTTTGATTTCCACCCAGACACTTACAAGCCTGAGAGAAGAGGAGAGGAGAGGAGAGGAGAGGAGAGGAAAGGAAAGGAGAGGAGAGGAGAGGAGAGGAGAGGAGAGGAGAGGAGAGGAGAGGAAAGGAAAGGAGAGGAGAGGAGAGGAGAGGAGAGGAGAGGAGAGGAGAGGATAGGAGAGGAGAGGAGGAGAGGAGAGGAGGAGAGGAGAGGAGAGGAGAGGAGAGGAGAGGAGGAGAGGAGAGGAGGAGAGGAGAGGAGAGGAGAGGAGAGGAGAGGAGAGGAGAGGGGAAGGAGTGAGATAAGGGAGAGCCGTAGCCACGTAGTACATCACTTCTGTTGTGAGAAAAGATGAAATAATAATGAAAGTATAAATTGAAAAGAAAATGTCAACATATAAAGGTGTCAGAAGAGATTAAAGATCCCCTTTCAGACATATTTTAATATGCATATTAAATACTCTACTTTTAATGATAATAATGTGTATGTGATATGGATTTCCCATAAGACAAAGGTAAATTATATTTCGTTTAAATGTTAAAAACCTTAAACTCTACTGAAACATTGCAACAATGGACCAGCTCAGTGTGAGTAGTGGGTGAGACAGCTGCCAATCAACGGCCACAGGGCAGTCATCCATCTACTATAGGTCTTCAAAATGATCATCAGCTCTTATTTAGAAGGCTGAGACCAAGATGAATTGCTGCAAATAAGGATTGACTTATTATTTCTAGAGAGAAATTGGCACTGTTGTAATGAAAGTGAGTTGGAGGCAGCATCGAAGATTACCTGTACAATTTAGGGAGCTCCACATTGGTTACAGCACCAAGCAGTGGGAGTTGCTGGTGGGAAGATGATTATCCACACGTGATGTGTGAATACAACATACAAACCACGCCAAAAAGCAGCAGGGCTTCACCTAAACCCGTATCAGGACTATGATGAAAACTTCCTGGGCATCACACAAATTCTAAGAGTTTCTCTCAGTTCAGAACCAGTAAGCCAGGTCTACACTTTAAAGAGAGCATTCATTCATGCGGGCAGTCAGCCAATCAGAGCCACAGGAAGACACTAATCTGTGTGTGCACTGGCTGAGCAGCTTTAATTGAAATGCATGGGCCACTTTATTTAACGTTTGATTTATTCACAGGCGTATCCGCCTGAAAGTGGCTCATCCTCCCCGATATCTGAGCATGATCATTTTGTCAATCGATTAGGTTAACACAACACACAATCATTTGTGTACAAAGGGAAATTTTAAGACCAAAACCTCAGACTAGCACTTCCATTTCATTAGTGTGAAGCCTGCTGATCAATATAAAGAGGGTGAGGGAAGTGGAGGAGACACTTGAGGAAGTGAGAATTTTTTTATGTACATTTTGGATGAGAAGAATAGAACTGGGGGAACCTTTCCGTTTATCTCAGTTTTTCTTCTATCTGTATATTTTTCCATTGTGTTTGTGTATGACAGTAAATGCACACAAACAACACAACTAAATCAAAATATGGTCAGCATATGTCCATTTAGGTTACTACAGGGGAGAGGCTCTCATTATACCCTAACTATGGTAGACACATTTTTAGTTATAAGTTGTTGAAATATTTTAATGCCATTGATGCATGGGAACACATAGAGTGAAAAAACAAACCTGTCCAGAGTTATAGTCACATTAATAGTGATTATTGATACCATATAGCTTCTTGATTTTGCTCTCTGTACCGCATTGCTGCATTTAAATTTACCCCAGGAGGGTGTGTTCCCAGCCCTAAACTGAAATGACGCCACTGCCACAGGGACATGTGAGCATGACATGTGTTGGGTTGATGTTTCCTGTGCAGGGATATAAACTCACTGTGTCACACACTATTATTACAGAGTAACTCTGTCCCAGCTGCAGCCCTGTGTGACCTTAGCCCCAACTACACAAATCTAGATTTTTTTTTTTTCCAAACACTTTTTTATCCAATTTGGCCTCTGTATAACACCAACTCGACACTTTTGATTTGTCAAACCTAACAAACAAGTGGAGAGACCCGAAAATATCAGATTGGGTAGATTTGCAGAGCGACCCCAATGCAGATTTTTTTTGGGATTCATAACATTAAAGCTCGGCTTGCGCATGTTCACAGACAAGTGTTGATGAATCTATGTAAATCCTGTGTTTTTGAATCCCTAACGTATTGCACTGTGTATGTTCAAAGTGTTCTTTCAAGCAGATATTTCCAAAATTCTGCTCATCGGCTACTGGCCTGGCATGGTATCGCATTATTATGGTATCGTATTTTAGATAGATTGTATTTGTGTTGAGGCCTCTGTGTAGTCTGAGATATTTGATAACCAGTATGTGGAAGGTTAAAAAAAATTGTGTAGCTAGGGCCTTATACACAGACAGGTTATTTTATTCAGCTCCTCAGAGTCTCTTATGTTATAGAGACTAAAAATCATTACTGCACATTTATAGTTCTCATGGTCCAATTACCTCTATGCTAATTTTGGCTAAAGGGATTCCACTGCTTCAAATACAGAAGCACACACACACACACACACACACAAACACACACAATTGACATGCTTGCAGGTCAGCCTTTTCATACTAGTAGATAAACACTCACACACAGCCTTGCACAAACACACACACACACACACACACACACACACACACACACATACACACTTGAAAATGCACATACACAACTCGCTGAACTCTGTGATCCTTTTCTCTCTGTCTCTCATGTTTTCATTTGAAATTCCACTTTAAGTGCCCCTGTCTGTGTTGCTGTTGCAATAAAACATGCATGCACAACCTCTTGGTCTGCACATCACAGCACTCGGCTGGATACATAGATGGAAGGATGGATGGATGGGTGGATGGATGGATGGATGGATGGATGGATGGATGGATGGATGGATGGATGGATGGATGGATGGATGGATGGAAGGACGGATGGATGGAAGGATAGCATGGTGGTGATGCCTCATCTGTGCAAGTTGGTCTCTGCCTTTTCCTGTGTTATAGTTCTAAGGCTGTGAACACTTATGAACATTAACACATGAGCATGAGATGTTTGAGTATACATGGTGTGCATTTATTAGGAGATATATATAAATAACATGATATTGTTTTGGATGGGGCTGCTAATATAAAAGCAGAACATAAACATACATTGAACGGCTCAAGTTATATAACCTATAATATGTCTGAGGAATAGAGATATGTTTCCTTAAATGTACAAATACGTGAATGTAATGAGAGTAAAATGTGTTTGCATATTCTAATACATAGGTGTCTGGTGTATTCTTCTAGATGAAATGTCTGTTAGTGCTTATCTTAATTTTAAATCAGGATGATGTCCATCCACTAGCATGCATAGAATAAACTAGGTTTAACTAATACACAACATCCGTGACTTTCTGTTTCCTAGAAAAACTTGATATTGTGGCTCAGTGTTTTGCTCCTGTGGTTTTTTGTGTTGAGTCTGAGTTCATATCCAACATGTCTGTCCATGCGTGAATGTGTCTCTAGTGTGTGTGTGTGTGTGTGTGGGAGTGGGAGTGGGGGTATTATAGGGTACGTGTGTATGTGTGTGTGTGCATGCTGCATGCATGCATGCGTGTCCTGCGGTGACATGATAAACTGAATTGTCCTGAACTGCTGTCATCTCTGTCTAGAGACCCCATCATCGTCACCATTTCCCCAAAATCTTTGACAGACGGCTTGGGACCAAAAAGAAAAAAAAAGCACATACTCAGCGATCTCTCTGGGTCAGTGTGTGTGTGTGTGTGTGTGTGGTTGTGTGTGTGTGTGTGTCACTGCCATGAGTGGACATCTCTGTAGTCTGGTGACCCCAGCACGTAGTAATGTATAATATACAGTGCTGTAATTCCATGTGCACAAGTGAGTAATTTTAATTTATAGATCTCGTTAGTATCTGAATTCACTGCCTAGTTTTGAGAAAGAAGCTTGGAACTGATGGGGGGATAGAGATGTGGCTGGTTATCTAGTAAATACTGTTCTAGCAGAGTTACTAATCATTTGAATTAGGATGATTTTTTGAAAATTGTCAATGTTGATTGAGTCCTTTTCACATGATCATAATACGCTACTCAAACCACGAGGCAGCTCCTCTCTCCTGAACCCACACTAAACTTTAATCTTCAAGTTAGAATGTCCTGCATTAAATGACATTTTCTGTAACGAAATTATTTGAAAGTCCCTATGTATGGATAATACATGTCGCAGTGCATGTTGCATGCAGTTTTAACAAAGAAATCTGATGGTTAGTGGAAATCTTTTAACAGTAAATGCAGCTGAAACACATTACAGACCAAAAGTCAAAGCATCAATTGTAACTTTCATTTGATCTTTTGCAGACTTGGCACTTGTCCCTCTTTGTGTGTGTTGCATTGCAGCAGAATGATGAGCCAATCACAGCCAAACCTAAAGCAATACAGCATGTTGTTTTTAAAGACTCTGTATAGTTTTTTTTGTCTCAACCAGATTCTTATTCTGAGTGTCGCGGTCTTACAGAAATATGCATTTGTGTTATTTTCTTGCACCGATTTTTTGGAATAACAATCTGGTGACAGTAGGTCATCAGTATACCACCGTCAAATCACAACTACACCAACACTTCTAGTAATGAACATTAATTAATTGGATGTTTTTCATTTTTATCTTTTTTTGAAAACCTATGAATACACAGTTGAGATTTGTGGGAAGTGACTAACATAGCTGTGCCCACAGTGAGATTGTCGGAGGTTCAGCTATACATCAAAACTCCAGACGCAGAAACATCTTAATTAGCATATATATTTAACATAAATACTTTTACAACTTCTTTTTATTATTATCTTCAAAATGTTTTGTAGTGTTTCAAGTGAGATTCATTTAAAATATCATTGACAGAATTTTTTTTATAGTAGATCAAGGAATAGACACACACACACACACACACACACATTAATTCCCTTTCATTCTGTTTCTCTGTGCCTCTTTCCCTCCCTCACTCACTCAGTGTTTCCTCACAGCATCACAAGAAAATCCCACGCAGCGGCTCTCAGACGGGTGCTTTTGTACTTCGCAGGGGTGCTGTTGGCAAAGAGAAGTCATGCGAAAAAACATGTTAAAAATACTGGGATAAAACGAAAGATGCGATACTGACTGGAGGAACTAAGACACACTCGCTTTAAGCAAATATGATGATGATAAGCTTTAAAACAACATATTTCAACCGCTCCTTGATCTTCAGTCTAATTATCTCTGCTTCTTTCTTCTCAATCAGTTAGGTTCATGTTGTGTATGGTTTCAAGAGGGGGCTTAGTAGAATGAATTATCTTTACTTAAAATCACGGCATAACATCACATAATATTCACAGGCAAGTCGTACGTGATTGGTAACGGCTCTGGTTCACTTCTTCTCTCCTCCTCGAACTCTGTGCCAACCTAATGCCCCCGTAGGGTGCCACCCAGTGGTGTAGATAGAACATAACATATTCCCCTCTTACTAAAGAATAATACCTACCATAACATCAGACTAAACATGTTAAAGTCTGGAGGAACCAAGGTAAGTAAGTTATTTAAATGTAGGAACCTACAGGTGAGAAAATAGATAGAAACAGGGTAATAGATAATATGAAACATATACATGCAATACTGTATTAACTTGAGAGTATGCATCATTAATTGTATCTCAGTTAATTAAGCATATAGCAACACAAATGCAACATTCTTGTTATCATTTCCGTTCAATAAGTCCAACACATTAATTAAAGACTATCATTCAACACAGTCTGCAAGCCAGTGTGGTGGTCGTCTCACGCAAACTGGTCTTTTCATAGCTTGAGCTGGATCAGGAACAGCTGACTGATCTGCAGGTGGCTCTGGAATGTCCATCACTGGAAGGTTCGCTGAGGCCAGCCTTGCAGGAGCAGTAGACCTTGTCAGATGGGAGGCATGCAACTTCTTCCTGTCCTGTAGCAGGTGGGTCGCAGGACCAACCTGTCGTTGAATGCATATGGGCGCAGTGAACCTCGGGTGGGCTTTCGGCACATGCGTTGGTTTACGAACGTGCACGCACCCTCCTTCTTTGAAAGTAGGGGAGCGTGCACCTCGCTTGGAGCGGTGTATATCTTCATCTTTGTCTGACTAGCTGCAACTCTTTGTGACAGGGCAGCAGTATCTTTGGAAGAAGACACCAGTGGAAGCACATTTAGGCGGGTACACATTTTTCTCCGGAGAAGTAATTCAAAAGGAGACACCCCTGTGGTTGAGTGGGGAGTGGTGCAGTAGACTTGGGGAAAGTCATTTACAGTCTTTTTCCAGGGCTTCTTCTCCAGAATGGCAGACTGGATGCAACCTTTCAGCACACGGTGGAAACGTTCAATAGCACTGTTTGCATCAGGGTGGTAGACAGACGTTCGTATGTGCCGAATGTCTCTGGACTGAATGTCTCAGCAAACTGGGATGATGTAAACTGGACACCGTTGCCTATCACTAGGCTATGAGGGTTGCCATATCTGCTGAAGATTGACGTAAGGAATACAATTACGTTCTCTGATGTAACGGCAGCAGTGAACGCCGCCTCTGGCCATTTACTATAATAATCAGTCAATGTGATGGCATACCTGCAGTCCCAAGGCGCAACTTCCATCGGCCCGACGATGTCAATAGCCAACTTCTCCCATGGCTGAGATGGAAACAGCACTGATTGTAGTGGTGTGGCAGTTTTATCGCTTGACTGGCACAGCTGGCAGACTTGGAGTTGGCGGTTGACTTGCTCATCCATACTGGGCCACCAGTAGAGGTCACATAGTCTCTGCTTTGTCCTGACTATTCCTTGATGACCCTCATGGGCCAAGTTGACCAGAATGCTGCTAGGGACAGTGGAGCAACAAGGCGAGTGCTTCTGAACACGTAGTCATTTTGAACACTTAACTCGTGTCGCAAGCGAAAGTAAGAGCAAATAGTGTCAGACAGTGCAGAGGGAATGCGTGTCCAGCCTTGCTCGATCTAAAAATGCAGGGCAGCAAGTTCAGGGCAAGCAGCAGAGGCAGTGGCAAAGTCAGAGGGTGACACAGCAGTCATTGTAGTCGACAGCATGGCAACAAATTGAGGTTCAGAGTCAATGCAGCCATAATCGACGGCAGAGAGGGGAATGCAAGACAAGCAGTCTGCAGTGTGGTTTTCCTGGTCTGCCTGGTCTGTTGATGACATCATAGATGAAGCACAGTAAGCGCCCAGCCCAGCGTGCGATTCTCATGCCAGCACAATCAGTCCCTTTTGAAGTCAGCATTTTAGTAAGTGCTGGATGGTCGGTGCGCAGCGTGAGCTTACGCCCTAACAGGTAAGTCCTCCACTTTTCCACGGCCCAGCGGCAGCCGAGCGCTACCTTTTCGATGGTGGAATACTTGCCTTCAACAGATGACAGCGCTCATGAGGCAAAGGCAACAATGCGCTCGGTCTGACCGTAAATTTGGGTCAGGACAGCCCCCAAACAGTAGTTGGATGCATCAGTAGAGACATTTGTCGGCTTATCAGTTGAATAACGCCAGTGCTGGACTGTTTATGAGCAACTTTTTTGCAGTTTCAAAGCTGTGCTGCTGCTCCTCAGTCCACTGGAACTCCGTATCCTGACGGATGCATGCTCGTAGCGGCTCAATGACTGTGGCGAAGTTTGGAATGAACTTCTGGTACCAGAATAACGGTCCAATGAATGAACGCAGAGTTTGAACATCAGCAGGAGGGGGTGCCATGGTGAGATTGCAAGATAGTCGTCAGTAGGCTGGATGCCCTGTGGGGTAACGGTGTGACCAAGGAATTGCAGAGACGACTTTGCAAACTGGGAATTTTCCTGTCCATCACAGGAGCGACATCTTGAACTGTAGAACTGTTGAAGTACAGTCTAAGTCCCTTAATGAGATCCATACCAAGAAAAGCAGTCCCTGATTCGACAACAAAGACCTTGGTGGAGCAGAATTGCGTGACACCAGAGCAGATAAGGACGCCAGCACAGGAATTGGAGAACGGGAGTACATGACTAAGTTGATTTCACCCAGTACAGTGACTTTGGAATGATGGACACTGAAGAGCCCAAGTCAACAACGAAGTCAACAGGAGTCTTCACAGTGACAGTACATCAGATCCGGTCAGGCATAGCAGCATCCATGTAAAGTATCTGAACTTCAGGTAAGTCTACCTTGTTGACATGGCGTGTCTGAGAAGAATGACACATGCGAGCAAAGTGTCAGTTAGCACATTTGACTGTGGCAGCTGGGCAGGACTTCTCGTTGGCCAAATGCTTGTCAGGACCACAGCGGTAACATGAACGTGAGGATGGGGCAGCAGTAGCAGCAGCAGATGGAGGAGCAGTGGGTTTCTTCGATCAATGATGACAGGAACGCTTCTTGCCCTCAACGAACTTGCGCACAGTGTGCACTGGGGCCACAGCAGCACCGGTGAATGTTTTAGCCTTGTTGACGGCCGTTTCAATTAGCTTTGCGATGGAGGTAGCATTCGTCAGTGTCAGTTTACTCTCTAGCAGTAATCATTCTCTATGCGTTGACTGGCAACATGCTTGACCAGTTGGTCTCGCAGCATTTCGTCTTCCTTGTCCCGAATTCACATGTAGCAGCTCTCTAAGTGTGGCAATGTACTGAATTATGCTTTCATCAGGCACATGTGCCTGCCTCCTAAAAGCATGGCGTTCAGCTGTATTTCTTTTTGGATTAAAGTGTGCCTGTAACGCCTTAAGGGCTGCATCCATAGTGGTACCTTGATCGGGTAGGGTGTAAGAGAGTCTCTGGCCGTCAGCTTCCAGACAGTGTAACAATAAAGCCTTTTTCCTCTTCTCCAGACATTTGTACCCTGTAGCATCCACTACTAGCAAGTAATTCTGGAACATTCTTTCCCAAGTGACCAGTGGAATCAGTGGCTAACCCGGGCATGGCAGGAACGGTGGAGGGAACGGCATTGACGCAAAAGCCATCTTCTCTTGAAGCAGTAGTACAGAGGAGGCTTAGTAGAATGAATTACCTTTACTTAAAATCATGGCATAACATCACATAATATTCACAGGCAAGTCTGACTGGTAACTGCTCTGGTTCACTTCTTCTCTCCTCCTCGAACTCTGTGCCAACCTAATGCCCCTGTAGGGTGCCACCTCGTGGCATAGATAGAACATAACCGATCACATATGCTGAAGCTTGCATCTTGCACCAGCTTAACACCACACTATAGACCTGCCAGTTGCTGAAGCCTGAAGCCTGGTATCACCAGCTAACACAGATATGGTGGAAGCCATTTGTGTTGATAAAGTTGTCACCAAGTGTTTGAGCAGGTTTGAGACTATAGACAGCAGAGATTATGAGTATCCACTAGGTATTTATGGGCAGAAACTGGACGGTTGTGATGATTTCCAATAGAAGAGCTGTTGGATCGATTCACTAATCTATAGCATGTTATGGAAACAGATGCAGTCAGAAAAAAAACAAAGGAGGGGTTGCCTGCAGTTTGTTTTGAAGACTGAGTTGCTCCTAAGAAGTTCCTTCAGAAAATATTGTCTTGGTAAGAACCTTATCATGCCATAAAGGAGAGCCAACCTAATTGGACATCTCACAACCCCTCTCTTGAAGAAGTCAACATGTTCGCAAGCCTATGCAGGCATGTGTGTGTGGACAGTGTTTGAGAGAGAGTGCTGTAGCATACAGTTTCGGGCATCATTAAAGTATTTGAACGTACACTGTCGATTGCACAAACCTTTAAAGAGGCTTCCTTCCCAACTAGCAACAAAACTGTGCTCATTAAAGAATCTTCCTATTGGACGGATTCTGCTGTTGATGTGCTGCATTAAGGCGAAGTAAATTAATCCAATTTCACAGCGGGCTGGTGAGAGGTGAGGACAGCCGAGCCAGAGCTGCACTAATTAGCCATATACCTGTCACTATTGATCTTATCAGACAGCCTAACAGAGCCTTCCACTCTCCTCTGCATCACACACAATCATAAGCATTAGTGTACACCCACATACACCTACATTCATTACGACTACCAACTGGCACGCCCTTCTCAGAACTTTAAGAACTACTTGAGGCCCAGCTGGTGTTGATCCCTGTCCCATACTAAGCATACAGTGGATAGTGACCGCATAAACTAGGGGTGGGACATTAATGTAACTAAGTACAGGTTTGTAAATAAATAATTAATTATTCAAAGAACAATATTTGCCCCAAAAGCAACATTTGTAATGTAAATCATTTTTAGTCGCTATCTGTAGCACATTACCATCACCTTTAACCACTGATAGTTGTCTACAGTCATGGGAAATTCCTGTGTTTTTGTTTGGGTTTGAGCTGCTCCTTTGTACTTGGACCGGAACCAGAACCAGAATCAGAACCAGAACCAGAACCAGAACCGCCAACAGCTTGAGAGTTTCTGAGCTTGCTCATTTGCATTCCAATTGGTATTGTAGAGCTGGTGCCTCTGTGAAATCTAAACCCTTTTCTCCATATTTTGCAATAAAAAACGCTGTTGCCAACACTTCCATCAGGTCATTTTGGTGACTGACAAATGTTCTGTGTTATTTGGCATGGACTTTGATCAAATCTGATAATAATTTCCTTGTAATTATTGTCCCGCCTCTAGTAGAGTGCAAGTACGTAGTATGTGTATTTTTTCTGTTGTCATCCATGCGTGTTCTGTATTGTGTCCTGCCTGATGAGCACATTAACGTACCTCTGCATGACGGCCAGGGAGGCGTTAGCTAAACACTGCAGGCAACCACAGCTGTTACAGAGCAGAGAAGTGAGGATATTATGGGGGAAAAGGACAGACTGGAAAAAACAGCTCAACTGTACAGTAACAGGAGCATGTACAGACTTGCTAGCATACAGTGATGCTTTGAGCTTGATGCTAACATTAGCATGCTTCATTATTAAATACAGGTACTGCTCAGTGCTAATACTGTAATAAATAAACCAAAAGAGCAGCTGAGACAGATGTGGATATCACTGGTGTTGCAGATATTGTAGTCATTAACCAAAGTATTAGTAGTGGAATTCTTTACCTGATGATGACGCTATATAGAAAGTTATCGGCTTATTTAAATGATTAGTGAATCATCCTGTGTGGAACGTGGATGTCGGTGCCAAATTGCACCAATTATTCCATTAATGAATGAGACTTTTCACCAGAAAATCACCAGAATCATTAGGGTTCATCCTCTGAGAACACGTAACACGTGTGTACAAAATCTTTGCCAATCTATTTTGTATTTGTGAAGATATTTTATTGCAAAATTAACAATTTTGACCTGTTGTACTAAATGATAAGTCAGAGGAACAACCAAAGTCATTAGTAGACATCATCTGGGGACCATGCATGTCTACACATATTTTTTACATGACAACAACTGTATCTGTTGGTTGTTGAAATATTTCTGTCTGGAGGACTGAGTGAACCAATGACCAATTTACAGATAGACCACCAGCTTGGCTGAAAAAATATTTAAGGAGAGTAAGCGTGAAAAGGAGAAAAAGTTGTGTTTTTAACATTAGATAGTACTAATACTCCAGATACAACATGTGTAAAATAATTACAGTATCATGACAGATTCTGCTCCCATTCTATGATCTAGTAATTATCACCACACAGTTGAATAATTACAGTAGCAAGAAATTACAATTAACTGATTGTGTGACTTAGAGGAGACTCCCCAGTACTATTGTGTGTGTGTGTGTGTGTGTGTGTGTGTGTGTGTGTGTGTGTGTGTGTGTGTGTTATCCAGCAGATTACTCCACTGAGGACAAGTCCCTACAGATGACATGTGATAGCAGATTAATAGCCTAACATATTAAAGTCACAATCCCTATTATTTCCCCTTGTATCAGTGCCTAATCAGTTAATATCCAGTGTAACAGCTGAGGACTCCTTCACCACTCAGAGCTCACCATCACCTAAAATTAACCAGAGTAAATTGGTTGATTCTTTTAATGCACAGTTGTTTTCCAGTTAAAAGCATTGTAATTAATGTCAGTTTCTACATTTTCATTAAATTGTATACCTTCTGCTCTCTTGTAAAGAAAAGGAGCCTTAAAGCATGTTAATTGTACTAATTGTACCACTTTGTTTTTTTTATTTGACAATGAATCAGGACAGGAAATTAATTCTTAATTACTATATGTTTATTGTTTCATTCCAAAAGAAATAAAAAATGGACCGGTGTGGTGGATTTCGTTAGCTAATATCTGCTCAGAAAAATACATATACTATTTTTTAAGTTTGTAACACTATCCCCAACATTATGACAGCAAATTCCCCAAAACAAGTGATCAATCCCTTTATAGGCGTCACCAGAATTATCACTAGTTATTATTAACAATTACCAATATTAAAAAATTATCAACAATATATGTGCATAATTGTAGGAAATATCCTATGGGGAAATGTTTTTGTGTGTCATTCTGTTTGGGCAGTTAAACAGTGTTTTTATTTGATGGGGTGGAGAAATAGTTTTGTTGCGACTTATAATATTTTAAGCTACTTTTGTCTCATTTTGTTGTCTCTGTATTAAAACCTACAGGGTATATTTTACTTAATCAAACCCTCCTGTCATCAAATTATTATACGAATTGATAGAGATGCTGTAACTGTGTCCAGTCTACCACAACTTTAGGAAAAAGTTTTGTTGGGTTGACCGCTTGACATGCAGTAACAGAGAATTAAAACCAGAGGGTCGATACAAATATATTGATGTAAAGGTATATAAAGTGACTCCATGGCACTCTCATTTAAACAAATAAAATGCTCTTATTGTCCTGGCATGTTCATATGAGCCTTTTAAAATAAATTAATTGTTTATGCAATTAATAATTGACTGAATAATTGAGATATTTATTCTAGTAGTTAGAATGCTTTTGGGGTTTTATCGATCTAATACCAATATGATTCAAAGTAGCCCCCTAACAAACCAGATGTGACTTCTCAACATTTGATTTTCTTTTTCGATTCTAATGAAGCGCCCGGTTGTAATATTCAAAACTAGTAAAGTGCTGCACGCAGTATCGACAGATTTAAACCAAGTGTCCATTGCGAGGCCAACCAGATCTTTAATCCATGCGTGTTAAAGTGAAGCGGAGCCATATGGTTTGCGGTGGATCAGAAGCAGTGATCCTGAGGATGATACGGCCCCAGCTGAACCTTTGTGCGGCGCATTTACACCATCTGATGTTTATCGTTGCGCTGTGGTCACAGCCCTGATAGCGCTGATCTCACACAATCACATCGCTCATTATCACATGGTGAACGGCTTATGCCTGTTAATGTAGCTTCACTGCTCCGCTGGTACTGACGCTCTGGAACCAAGAATTCCTGAGCAAGTTATTCATTCGTTTCTGAGGTTACTTGTTGTTTTGTGTCTTTTTCCCCTTTCTCTGCTGTCCCTCGTTTCACAAGGTGAGATCTCTCATAAAAAGACCAGACTGTTTCTTCTCTGTTCACAGATGCATAAAAGGTTTCATACACAATCAACACGCATGCATGTACACGCCAAAGCTGATACGATACACACAGACTCCCAGCGCACAGATGCACAAACCTATGACCAACACTTGGAAGTCCCACAGAAACTGGCCTTCCTTTTATCCTTGGGATAAAAGGGGAGATAATGCATTATACATTTTATCTTCTCTTCAGCTGCTCATTATAGAACAGTCGGAGCTTCTGCCTAAAAGCGGGTCCATTCTAATGAGACGGAAGCTTGCTACATAACCCCATCATTTTCATTCAAGTGGAATTCTGAAATGGTTTCTGACCTGTGGTTTAGCCTGGTTGTAACATAAGCAACAGATGCTTGTGATGTTCAGTCACAGTGACCTTTTTCTTTTTATTTGCAGTTGTTTCAGCGCTGTTTTTCCTCTGCATTTTGCTTCTGTTCCTCAAGATGAATATTCATGACTGCAGCGAACTGGGTGCTCATTATTTATCCCACTACAACCATAACAGATGATTCTATAGGCTTTCAGGATCAGTCTCTCATTCCATAAAGTCCACTGATGAGGTGAAACCAGGTAAAAGCTGTTAATCCTTATTGATTCATGACAGTAAATCTTGACGAATTAGGGAATGATTTTTAAATGCTAGGATTATTTAAATGTACATTATGCATTATATCAGTAATATATTGATATCAATGTAAGAATGTTACCATCTCTGGTTTTTATATTTTTCCACAGCGCTTAATGATGAACTTACTTGATTGATTGATACTGGATTCATAGAATTTCAGTTGCACACGTAATTCTCGTTGTACTTCATCTTCCCGACCCTTCAAGAAGTCGATTAAGTACTGAATGACTCACCAACATGGCCGAGTGGAAGCTAACTTAGGTCATGTCATGTCTTTTTAATTGGAGACCTAGAGTTGAGGTGCAGCGGTGCAGGAGGGAGCGAGGGGGGGCATCCAAACCCAGGCCATGTCTGTGCTGACCGCTATTCACAATCCTGCTTTCAGTGTCAATCCTCCCCATTTCCCCCTGATAACACACTGTCAGCATGGCACTCGAAGCTTCGTCCATTTTCACAGCGACGTGGCAAATCTTTCTGGAAAGTGGGTGTGACTGTTGGTGTTAACTCTGATAGTTGGGTGACAGAGATCATTGCTGTCTGTCTGAAACCTCTGTTTTATCTATCTAATATATGCAATGACAACATTTAAAAAAAATGTTTTTGGGACAATGTCAAAAATAACCCTAAAAGCTTAGTACCAGGTAGTTTACCTCTCTTCAAAAGGTTTATAAAACATATTTACAAAAAACATGCTATCAACTAGTTTGGGTGGATTGAATTTAAAAAATCATCATTCTTTTCATTTTACATTTTGTGTCAAAAAATGCACATTCTGTGTGATTTCTGTAAAATAGTGCAAATGGCCTTTCAAGTAATGTTAAACCAACATGAACATAAAAGTTTTTGACTTTCTTGTCTTACTAACCATTATTTGTCACTGACCCGTATTAATTTTTACAACCAGTCACAAAGGTGCATTTAATGAAATAACATTGAAGATGTCCAACCTTTGTAGCGCTGCTCACATGCACCTAGTTCTTCAACACTTAATTAAGAAACAGCTTCACAACACAAAACTTGGGAAAAACTGTGTCTAGATATACAAAGAAGTTGTCCATTTAATTAGGATCAGACTTTAAAATGTGATGTCTTTGCTAGGATGCATAGTTTCTGGTGGCATCCAATGGTGAAGCTACAGATTACAACTAAATGAGTACCTGAGTGATTGGAAGAAAACATGAAAAGCCATCTCTAGAGCCATGGTTTGGTTTGTCCATTCTGGGCTACCGTAGAAATATGATGACACGGCATGAGAAGCTCATGGAGGGGTCCAGGTGGATGAAAAGGGATCTATCTAAGTTAATAAAAACATTTAAGTTTTCATTTTGATTGAATTGACACTAATTACTTAATTAATTTCTGTTAAGTCTGTTCTGCTAGATTTTGCTAAATGCCACTAAATGTTATACACTGGACCTTGAATAACATGGCCACATTCTCCTGTGACAGCAGTGTGTTATAAATGGGTTCATAGTGGGTATGGTTCTGGGAAGCTGCCATTGCCTGTAAATTACCTGTCACAAACATGTTTTGTCCATAAAAGTTTATTTAAAGGGGAATTATGGTTTCAGTCACAGCTTGACACATTCATCTTTGACTAATCAAGTTATGTTTTACGCCTGTTGTTTAGCTCTTCATTAATGTTCGTAGCAAATGTGGAACTTCATTTTTGGTGCATGTGAACATTCAGTACCATATCATGCACTTTTCTGGGGTTAATTAGAATTTTCGATGCCACTAAAATTATATATTTGCAATTTAAAGTCCAAAAATTTCACTCGATGTAAGTTTACGGTGCTCATTCAAGCGGCCCGTTATAGCTCCAGAAAGCACAGGTCGTTTTCGTCTGTCTCCTAAATATTCATGAGCCTCTCTTCTAAATTTTCACTCAGAAGACTGAAAGAAGTGGGTGAGACGCTGTGGTTGCTGGGAACATTGTAGGTGCAAAGAGCCACTATATGACATCACAAAGTCAAGGAAGTACAAATGAGCTGTGAAACAGCAACATTTCTAAATCCAGACTGTGTGCATTTCTCATTTTGTGATTTTTTGATGAGTGGGGCAGCAGCTACTGTTTATAATAACCATAGGTTGTATAGTCTATAAGGACTCTTTGCTGCTGTCTCACTTCACTTTTACTTTTTTTTTTTTTTACCTTACAGCAACTTTTATGTAAAATATAAAGCAAGAAAAAAACTTTTACCACACAACATGCAAACAATATTTCAGAAAATTTAACTTAAACTCAAACATTTCATACTACTAGAAAAAATATCTTTATCAGTTGCAGGGGCTAAACTGTGGAACAGTCCTTACATTGAGCTAAAACAATGTCTAAACATGATACACTTTAGTAACAGATATAAACAAAATATATTCACAAAATGCAGGGAGGACTGATATTACTATTATTATCATCATTGATATGAAGGAAAATATTATTATTATTTGCATATTGGTATGATGGATAGGATTAGGATTCTTCCTACACCCTTATGAATGAGTAAATTGATTTAAAATTATCATATTGTTTTCAATTTTTCCTTTTTATTTCTCTCTTCTTTTCTCAAAACAAATAGTAAAAAGTAAAATAAACTTGTAATGTAATGATTTTTCTATGTTTTAATGGCTAGAACCCGTGTAGTGGGAGTATACTGAGAGTATGTTCTTAATGTAAAGCTGTGGTTATACTGCATGGAACCAGGACTGTGGATCCAAATCCTTTGAGCAAATTTAGACAGCAAATACGTTGCTTAACTCCACAGGCTGGACAGGAAGGACACTGACCCTGTTATGTTACGTGCTTTTATAGTAAAAGCAGAATTGATTTTAGAACTTCTTAAATTTAAAGCAGTTGCATGAAAACCTACTGTCCCATGAGAAGGTCACACCTTTCTTCCCTTTTTGTTACTTCAATACCTACTATTTTGTTTTAAGCAACTATTTAGTTTATGATAAAATGTGTTTTGCAGTGACCCAGCTCTTGATTTCCAGTTTTATGTGAGTGATACTGCAGATGTTATAATCTTGTAAAGAATATGAAAAGTAAGTTGTAGTTGTATTATAGTCAATAGAACACTGCTTCATGCCAGATTTTATTGCTGAATTATTGAGTTCTTTTCATTGGATTTTTTACCCTTTGACATTAAAAGTTTTTTTGTTTTTTTTTCCATATCTTATATTGTGAAAGACTTTTGCCAATTGAGACTAGACACTTGATTGACCTGTGTATCAACAATTGAATTCTTAAATCAGGTGACATTCTCCCTTACCTTTATTGTTTAAAAATCAGAATGGTGTTGTCATCTTTTGACACCTTACAAAAACATTTACCTTAATCTGTACAGTAAAGAAATGCACTGGCCAATCACATACGTACAATCAGAATTTCACACACCAATAAAGTTTTCTGTTTAATGGCTAGCCCCCATATGGTGGGAGTATACTGATGATATGTTCTTATTATAAAGATACTGTGGGCTGATCCTGTGTGTGATAAGCGGCTGTAGTAACAGACAAATTGAATAGGAAGTAGGCTGATCACATTATCTTGTGTCCTTTTGTAGGAGAAGCAGGAGTGAGAGCAGGAATACCTTTAGATCAGGTGGCTATTCGATGGCAATGCCCTTTATGCTGCGGTTGTGGCTTAAAATCTAAATGTTGGTTTCTAACCTCTTCAGGAAGACGGACACAGTAAAGAAATGTGCAGCTTCAGCATGATTTACTATTTTGAGGCAGAGGACACTATAAAGTTGGAAAATCCTTCCTTTAAAACTTGTTGTGCAGTGTTTAGGAGTTTGTTGAACCTTCAAACTTACAGATTTATTATACGAACTGGCCTTCCTAGATTTGATTTTTCTCTTATACCGAAAGAAACAAAAACCTGCAACAAAGCGGCCCCTTTTCCATTATTTTAACACACTATGGTTTTAATCCTGATGCCTCTCCGCAAGCTTCCAGACTTTTGAATGCATGACAGGGTGAGTCTGCATGAGTGCATGCCTGCATGAATTTGTGAATATTTGTGCTGTGGTTAAAAGTGATCATAGTAATGAGAATGTGTTTTGAGTGGAAAGGGCCAATCAGTTCCTGTTTAGTTGTCTCATGCAACTTAGAGAAAGAGGATCGCTTTACTCTTCAAAGCCCGGATCACAGCCTGGTCTTCATTAAAGAAACACAGACAGACAAAAGTAAGCAAACAGCTCTGTGGATTGTAACTTTTTCCTCTGGGAGAAAACGCTGGAGGTTTGTCTGAGAGCAGATGAAGAGGGCGACCCTACACTCCGCCTAACCTCCACATTCCTGAAGGCCGAGCTGACCTCAGCCGCCTTCTGTCTGATGCTTTTTGGACTCTTGTTTGCTTAATTAAACCATCTGCCCTCAACATAACAGATGACATGTGACACGAGAGCTGCATTTTATCTTACAATTTCCCCAAAACTGAGCTAGTGAGAAAGAAAAACTCTTGATGACGTGTGTTCTTTCAAAGCTTTGTAGTTATCACCACTTATTTGTTCCCTGCACCAAACACTGTAGCATCCCACAGTGTTTGTGCTACTCTATGCTCTTTTTCCTATGATAGTTTAAAAAAGCTACTTAGCTTTGCAGCTTGCAGTGTCAACCATATTTGCTAATCCTTTCACTCTATCTCTGTAACCCACTTATCTGGACCTTAATCTTGATTTACAGATTAACAAACATAGATCACAGTATAATCACAGTAAGTCATGAGAAGAATAGCTGAGCAAAACTTCAAATATTAAGGACAGATAAATATATTATCAGGTTATAAGGATATTTCTTCACCTACATTCTGGTGGTTTATCATCACACAGATGGACTTTTCATAGGGCAGAAATATCAATGATATATACTGTATCTCACAAATCAAACCAAAATAATATGGATACAATATAATATTATTGAATTTGAATGAAGTGGCCACTTTAGGTGAAGCTTATTGATTTCAATTGGATCTATGTCAATAATCAACTATGAAAAGCATCTTTTTGAGGAAAATCAAAGAACAAAGTTATGATTTATATACATGTAGTATTTCATTCAGATATATCTGTGATGAAATACTATAGAGCTGCAATGATTGGTCGATTACCCACTGTTTTGATAGTTGACTAATAACTTGGTGTGATTTTTTAGGGAAAATGTTTCAGAATTCCCTGGTTCCAGCCACTCAATTCTGATTAATTTCTGAAGTCAAACGTTTTTTTTATGACAGAAACCACAATATCTTTGGGTTTCATATTCTGGTGTGTTATGATCAAGCTCCCCACTACTTACCATGTTTGTTTCATCCATACAGAAATAGAGACTGAATCTTTCACACTGATTCTTCAAACTGATTCACTGACACTGACTAAATGCTGTTTTTAGCTTCGAAGCTCTTCCCACACACTGAATAATACTTCCTTGGTATTAAAATAATCACGACATGACAACCTGTTGATGATATATGGCTGCTGGCCTGTTAACTTTACAGCATTTATGTAAATCTAGTTGTGTTCAACAACAGATCCTCAACAAACTGAATCTACTGAACTGAAGTCAGAAAGCAGTGGAACAGTGATGTATTCACACACTTATATATGGATTCATTTGCATTTTGACAGGTGACGTGACAGAAAAGAAGTGAAAAAATTAAATAATGCTAATAAATTTTTAAACTGAATAAAATGATTTGATTTGAGCACCCTCCCAAAAAATGTTGCACTCCTTCCTTAGGATCCGATCATTTTGACAAACTTCTTGTTCGTCTCACTAAAGCCCTCAAACCCGCCTGCTGCAGCTCATGACCAGTATAACAATATACCAATAAGGATGCATTTATAATGCCATGACAATATGGGCACGGAATATATTATGGCTGTTGTCTTTGTTCTGTGTCGACTCCTGGGAGGAGATTTAAAAAGGGGCAGGCTAGATGTAAAATAAGAAAGCCTGGAATTTTTAGTTGAAAGGAAATAAAGTGTCTTTCAAACATGTGTGTAAAATATATAAATAATCACAAACCTATTATACACCTTTTTTTTTATAGGCATAGAAACACACACACACACACACACAGCTACAGGGTGTGCTCAGCATCAGTGAGAGGACTCTCTGTGCCTGCTCTCTTCCTCCTGGTGCCCTTATTGGTTCCTGCCCAATCTGGCCGTCCAATCACATCAGGCAGAGCGAGTCTGTGCATAGACTTGCAAATAATCTGTGGTTTTACAATAACACCCCGCAACCACCAACATATGTTTTTCTCGCTTTGTTCAAGTCTGTCATCCTTCAAAAAAGTGCTGAATATCATGTGGTGAATGTACATGACTTGAACTTGAACTGCAAGTAATCCATATATCCTCCTACCTGTCTCATTAAATACCTTCATAGCTCAAAATATTTGTAGTACATCCTATATAAAGCAGTAAAGTGCACATTGTTGCACATATGTGTCCAAATGTAAAATGCATCGGTAAAAAGATGTTGTTGTTATCCTGAGCCTGTCGTTTAGTAGAGTAGAGGCTTATAAAGCTGTAGTGAATTATTAAGCAGGGTGAATTATGGGGCTGGAGCGAGTGAGAGAGAGAGAGATAGAGAGAGAGGGTGTGTGTGTGTGTGTGTGTGTGTGTGTGTGTTTGTGTGTGTGTGTGCGCGTTAGGGGGGGATCCTGGACAAAAATAGGTCAACCTAGCAGTGGCAACCCAGGGAAGTAGAAATGATTCTCTCTCTGAGGAGGAGCTTTGAGTGTGTGTGTGTGTGTGTGTGTGTGTAGGCTGTGAATTTGTCAACAGCTCATGAGGTAATGCTAATTCATATCCAACAACAAAGCAATTTAACAGGAAAGGTTCACACTGTAAGCCACAGAAAGGAGTTTAAGCCTGTCTGAAACATGATTCAAGTGTGATTAAATTTGCATTATGCAGTGATAACATTACAACAACTGTACTTGAAGGAGCAATGTACTCCCTACACTTCCTCCGACCAACTAAGTTTTAGGGGGCAACTTTTCACTCCAACCATGCTTCTCTCCCTCACGAAAATCAATCACATTTGTAACACCAATACTGAGATATGTTTTTTGGTATGGCATCATGTTGATGCAGCTAAGGTTAATGCCTGTTATTTTTTATATTAAGATACTGTAAGTTTATATTGGTGTGTACCCTTCATTTATGTAAGAGGAGTATTCCAGATATTTTCTGCCATCACCTGCAATAAAGATTAAAGACTGACAGTGCTTTGCACAGGGAACCCACTTGTTGAATTAGTTTATTCACTTTTTTGAATAAGTTGAATTGTTTGCAGTTCTACCAAAAAAAAAAAAAAAAATGTTCAGAATGAAATATGTGAAGGGGAGAGGTTAGACCCATCCTGCATGTTAGGTCATACTGGACAAAACTCTTTAACTCTTGTATAAGAGTTACTATAATAACTATAATATAACACAAGTATAATAAAAATTTCACCATATATTCAACAGTAAAATGCTGTTTATGAACTAACAATCAAACAATAGTATATAAAAGAGAAGCACTGCTGATCTTACGTGTAGTTTTATTACTATTACTATTTTATAACTATTTCTTCTAAGAAGGCTTTTCACAAGATTTTTTAACCTGGCTCGCAAGGATTTGGAGCTCGGGCGAGGCCGAGCACTGAGGTGTTGAGGTCAAATTCTTTTACTCTTCAACTGAGAATCTTTATGGGCATGGCTTTAAAATACCTCAAAATTGAGGACTGAGGTTGTTAGCAAGTCAATAATAATCTGGGTGGTTGAGGTTGAGACTGGGGAGATTTGGACTAAATTAGCTATTTCTCGCCAGTTTCCCAGTGCTTCAGTGCAGGTCTCTGATTTCCCTTCTGTGTATACTCTGCTGGCTCTTATGGTTTCTATTCTGATCGAGACCCTGCTTGTGCTACACTGCAGCACAGACAGCAGCGGTTCAACGAGAGTTCAGGAGAAGGAAGAAGCAGTTTCACTTTCATAGTGTGATTTCACTCTGTAATCAATTGTGTATCATCAGTGGAAAGATTGTGGGGAGCAGACACACCAGATGTTAGCAAACAGTGTTACTACTGAGCACAATGTCACCACACCCTGTGTGAGGCCGTGTGTGTGAGCGTGTACATGTGTGTTAGTGTGTGCATGCGTATGCATGTGTGTGTGTTTGTGTGTGTGTATGTGTGTTACTACAGGGATGACTTGCGTGTGTTTGTATGTGAGATTACACCTTTGTGTGTCTGGCTATGTGTTGGAAAACACACACTTCCTTATCTATTGTGTCTCTGAAGGGGTGAAGAGGGTTTATATGTGTGTGTGTGCGTGTGGAAGAGAGAGAAAGATGCACACACACATACATACACACACACACACACACACACACAGATGGGGGAGAGTGAGAGAGGAGAAGCATGACCTACATTTGGCAAAGCTCATCGTATGAGCATGAAACTGCCTAACATCACCCCAGAGCTCCTCAGCACGGAGCCATGCGATTGGCTGCTTTCAGCTCCAGCCTGACAACAGCACTGGCATCACCCAGGGGGAGGGGGAGGGGAGAGAGAGAGATTTAGAGAGAGAGAGAGAGAGAGAGAGAGGAGGACACGGAGAGGAGGCACATACATAAAATCCAAAAAGGGAAGAGATGCAAATAGATGATTGAATGGAAGTAGGGGGAAAAAAAGACAGGAGAAAGTGAGAGCGAGGAAACGGCTACAATTAGAATCAGTGATGAAGGTGTGTTAGACTATGTGTGTCTGATTTGTATTACTCACATTTTGGGACTTGTCTTCTGTTGGGGACAAAAGCTGGTATAGCCCACAGTGTACATCATTAAAATTTAGAGTAAGGTTAGAAATATATTGTATATTATACTGTCCTATAATATTATACTGAGTGTGTGCATCTCTCCACGTGTTGCATGGATACTGAGTTCAGTGTCTGTGGTTATATGAGCTGTCACAATAGATGCCGATTTATAAACACTCACATATACATTTCACACAGTTACATTATTCTTTTTTGGAGGAATTTTACCCCAAAGGTAAAAGGCTCAATTGTAGGGGCTTGATTCTTTTTAGATCACAGTAAAGTAAAAGTTGAGGTTCGGCATGAAGTGGCTGTTTATGAGGTTGCAAAATAGCAGATAAAGTGTGTGTGCATCGTGCATGTATTTGTGTCTGTGGTCATAAAAGTTGTTTATTGTCAGAAAAATCAGAGTCATATGAGGACTTGGCATCTGTTTGGGGAAAAACAGCTCATCTCCACACACTGTACCTCAACATTTTAAGGTTCAGTCTAAAACAGGTTTAAAGTTAAGCAAATGGCTGGGTTTAAAGATGCAGTGATAAGTGGATTAGAATAAGAGCAATCAGTATAAACTGAGGTTAGTCGAATGTCTCAATAGGCGACAAAACCAACTTTCTCTGTGTGTGTGTGTGTGTGTGTGTGTGTGTGTGTGTGTGTGTGTGTGTGTGTGTGTGTGTGTGTGTGTGCGCGCGCATACATTTGTATGTGTTTGAGTGTGGATGCTGAGTTTGGTATCTTTGGTCATGTGAGCTGTCACAATAGAGCGAGGATTTGTAGCGCGGCACCTCCAGAGCTGACAAGCACACGCACACACACATTCACACACTCCCTCTGCTGCTAATGTGTCCCACTCTGTCTCTCTCTTTTCTCTCTTTCCCCTGACATCCCCAGGCACAAGGCATTATGGGAATCGCTCTGGCACAGCTCTCGCTCTTCACTGCTTTAATCTTTAAGTTGTTGCCATAGAAACAACTACGTTCACTCAGTTGATAACTGTTAGATGGCTTCTAAAGTGAGACGTATAGAAGAATGTCCTCATGGAATGTAAATCCTCCTCTGACCCAACAACAGAGGAATGTCTTAGTCACTGTAGACTCATTGATCCATTGATTATAAATAATGAAGAGTCAGTACTGGCGGTGTCAAGCAGTTCAGTTGATTTTCTTATTCATGGTGTCAGAATTTTCCACATTTTCACTCCACATTGGGTCATGGTGGTATTATACAGTACTTTGGTCAAGGAAAGCAGAGAAAAGCAGAGCTCACCTGCGTATGAGAGAAAAGGCAGGTGGCATTAGGTAGATGATGTGTTTCGTGCTCCCCCCACTCATACACACACACACACACACACAAACATACACACATCCTATCCGTCATCAGGTACACTATGTAGGTGTTTCCTACATAGCCTTTTGCCTCCCTCTCTCAAACTCTCTCTGTTTTTCACACACACTCTAAGATTTGACATGCCTACATAATATGCACATACACAAACACACACACTCACACACACACACACAAACACACTCATGAGTAAGAGTAACTAATGTAAAAATGACATGTTCTTCCAATTTTGAGCCAAAACAGTTAATAGACTCACACACACACCGTGACATAAGTGGACCCGTGTACACACACTCAAGAGAAGTGACACATATTTACACACATACACACACACACACACACATACACACACCCATTCACACTATGACCAGCGGCTGGAGTCTTCCTCAACACACACACACATACACAGCAGGAGATCACCCACTCCCTGCATATGTGCCGGTTTCCATGGAGACACGCAGTTAAAAATAACATGGGCGATGGCTTGTCTTGTGCCATTCCACCAACATGGCTGAAGCATTCACATACACACACACGCATACACTCACATAAGAAAATATGAAAACACACACACACACACACACACACACACACTGGCACCATCACTATTGGCATGATAGTGCCACTTATTCCCACCCTTCTGCCACTGATCTCAGGGGTGATATCAGAAGTTATGTTTAGAGGGAAATGAAAACAAGACGCCCACCGTACTGCAGTGAACTAAACTACTATAGAAAATATAGATTTATGTTAGAGTTAGTGGGAATTATTTGTTATTATTGTTATTTGAATTATTTTATTTATTTGTTTTCTGGTTTTAAAAATAAGAAGGACTGGCATTATTCTGTCAAATCCTATTAAAGAGAAAAAACAACTATCCAATAGTCCTTCTCTAAAGTTCTCTGCTTCTTAATCACCTCAAATAGAATACAAATTGGGAAAATCCTGTTAATCCGGTTAATCGATTACCCCGTGAAGTGTTACATTTGTAGGTATTATGATGTTTTAAAGGGTCATCACCAAAAGGAGCCGCTGATTCAAAAAGCTAAATGTTCCCAGCTCTGCAAGGCTGCACTTTACAGTTATAGTAGTTCTATTCTATATTGATAATTATTAGTAATTGTTAAGATATTTCAGTCTGGACAAAAGTGAGGGATTATCAAACTGAGAGCCATGCAGCTGGTGGGACTAAAACAGAAATTAAGTGCTGCACTAGTCGTAGGGAGGCCCAGACCCAGAAAGGATAAAGCTACCACAGGCATTAACCAAAACATAACAAAGCAGACAGAAAATGTTAATGGTCTGATATGTGGTCTGGTGCCCTTGTTGTTTGTTGTAGAAGTTCAGAAAAATGAGAGCATGAACATTTGTTTCTGTTGTTATTCTATTCATCAGTATTTATTCGCCAAAATCTATGCTAAGCAACTTATGCAAGCAGACAAGCGTTCAGTGTGCCACATAACTATATCACTCAAAACCAAAGGCCCCGGGTGACCCATTTGGTGCGTGTGTGTGTGTATGTGTGTGTGTGTGTATGTGTGTGTGTGTGTGTGTGTGTGTGTGTGTGTGTGTGTATTATTAGTGTTATTCTACATTTGCAAATTCATGCCTATCTGTCTGCATGCATTCAGATGCATGCAAATACATTGTTCACTCAAAAAGGTCCAGAGATTACTACTGACCAAATAGAATAGAACAGAATAGCATCATTGTCCCTCTAGTTTACACTACTCTGTTATTCTCTCCATATTTCCTTCCATGATTACTGCCTCTTTAGGAACAATGCTGCAATATTTATGAGGACTGGGGAAATGCAGAAGCCTCAAAAACGGTGAGCGAGCAGAGGAGGTCCTACAACAATATGTGATGATAAAACATTGATCTCCTGCTGCAGCCATGCGTCCACTGACAAAGAATCATATTTGCAGGATTTTGAATGATGAACTACATGCAGAGCTTCACATTAGAAGGTTTTTTTCCTTATATTCATCTGCTTAAAGTGGAAAGTTTATTGTGTTAACTGAACATTCAATTCGAAAGGGCAGGTCTACTTGTATTATTTGGGACATCACTTATACTTTGGAAGTCAACCCTGGTCCGATATTCAATTAAAGGGGTAACAGGAGTAATAGGAGCTTTCTTGTGTCCAGCTGTAAAACTAAAAATTAAATATAATTGAATATATATAGATTGTGTCATATTTAATGAGGGAGAAGCAGGAGATGTTTTTTATGATTGAACAATTAATTTTGTTAACTTTTGTTGTGCAAAAACATCAGACACAATTTATTAATCAACATAGGTATTTTAACAGGTCTGGATGGGATTTTTTATGTATATGATATTTACACTAATGAAATATACAAGTTTTACACACTCCATATCCTGACACCTTGCAAAAATATTTTGTCTTCATAGAGGTCTTTATTGTGTAGTAATTTTGAGGAATGCTACTTCTCTACAGCTAAACAAACACCTCACTAATTAACTCATTATATCTCATTAGTTCATTATAAAACAACACTGACAGACACAGTTTTGCCCAGGCACAGTCATTTCCTGGAGTCTTGTTGTCACCTTGAGTTACCAGCAAGTCACTGGCCAAGAAATAGTTTCTCATATAATCCCCTAAAGCCAAAAGCCAGCCTTTTCACAGATTACACAAATAAGATCTATTTTGTGTGTTAATTTGTGTTCTTAAGAGTTTGTTATCTTTGGACAAAGCAGGCTAATTGTAATTAAACAGCTATCCTTTAATTTGAATTTAACTTATTTTATATATATATATATATATATATATATATATATATATACATATATACAGTAAATAAGGTATTCTGTTAATAAAACTAAAACTAAGTAAAATATAAATAAAATAATGTGTTTTGAAAAACGTTTTAAAATGTTTTTACAGACTGATCACTGTCGTAGACACATTGACTAACTGTCTCTTGGGGCTGGTTGTTCATCCGTCCTAAGTAAATACTTGTTTTAAAACAGTATGATTTTTTGGGGGTTGGAACACTTTTACAGACCTTTTTGAATCTCGTCCCCATGATACCAAAATAAAATAATAATACAAATAATGAATCATTGAAAATTGTTACTACTTGAAACCAAGAAGCCAAAATTAAGTAGGAATGAAAAATAATTAAGAAAAAAGGGATCACACAATATTAGAGCGTTGGCTTGCTCTTGATATAACAGACATGAGTGATATTAATCGTCTCATCTCACTTTCAGAAAGAAAGCCAAACAAGTTTATTTTCCGGTCCAATGCAAGGCCCACACAGTGGCTCCCAGCCAGTAGTTAAAAACGGTTGTTTTTTTCAGTGGTACAGTGACGTGACAATTTCTCTATTAAGATCTTTCCCATAATATGAAGCCTTTGGTCTACTTGTTTTTCAGTTGCATCCTCTCTTTGATGAATCTGTCATCCTCAACATATAGAAGCTACATGGCAAACATATGACAGCCCTCACAGACCCAGCCAGCTTCATAAGGACACGGCTTTCAGTCCACACATGCTGCACATTCCAGCTGAGTGTGTAGTGATCATGCTGAGCCACTAAGGGGCAGCACAGGAGCATTTTCAGCCGAGGGGGTAAACAGTGTGTGCAGAGCCAGGAAATAATCCCTTTAACATTTAACCTGCTGTTATGTTGATATTTTCTCTGGCTTAACAGGCTCACGGTGACGTACTGGGTGCTATAAATAAGACTTTTTGGTTGGGCCGTTGGTCACTGTGACTCACCTCCAATACAGACGTGCTGTGGATCTAAAGAGAAATGAGTGTGTTTCACACAGCCACACACGCCCGTTTCTACATGAATGTGGTGCAGGTCACAAGGGTTGAGGAGGAGGGGGGAGTAAACAATAGTGCAGGTGTACAGCTGGAAATAGGGATGGGGAAGAAAACAGAATAGGGGTGTTATGATTTATTCAGTCCGTGAGGCACATAAAGACTAACATAGGCACTGAGTATCAAGAGAAAAACAGAAAGTAACATAAATAAACATTTATTTATAATTACACCCTTTCAGACTTGGTTTATTTGCAGCAAGACATGTTTAAAAAAAAGACAATTAAGTAAATCCTTAGATAAAAATCAAGCCTGTAAAAGTCTGTTTAAGTGCCTTAAAAGGTGAAACTGATTAAATGAATCCACCTAAGCTACTCACACTGGACAAGCCCTCAAGGCCCTGTCCAAGACACTCAGGTTATGATGCGGTTCATAAGCGACTGAGAAGGCTGTGCTCCTGATCCCGATGGTTCATACCAGTAGCACAGCGGGAAATAAGCAGAGGGACAGCAAGCTATTAAAAAGCTCCCAGTAGACCCGTTTCCTGTAAATAACTGAGGCCAGCCAAAGAAACATCCCAACATTTAATATTCTCCACTGTGTTCTCCTCTGTACTGAAGTCAACCACTGCATTGGAGCATGTTCACACACACACGTGTGTGTGTGTGTGTGCAGATATTTCCGATGTGCCTGTGCCACGGCGGGGGGCTAAAACCTCCTCGAGCCGACTGCCAGCTCCACCAGCTCTACTCCAACGTCAGTGAACTGCCAGAGCGCCAGATTACAGCAGATTACCAGGCAGGGTGCTCATACACTCGCTCTGTGTCCACGCTCACACGTGCATGTTTGGGTGCGTGTGTGTGTGTGTGTGTGTGTGGTGTGTGATGCTGTTTATTTTTCAACCACATGAGGATGTCGACACACACAACATTTTGTCCCTGTTAGTTATTTAATAAAAAGAGAATCCTCTTGAGCCAAAGCAAAACAGGTGTTTCAGCTTTCTCTCTCTCTCTCTTACGCATACACACACTTTTACATATCTTTCGTTAGTGGCAGAAAAAGAATGATTGAGCATGTGATACATATTCCCAACATGTGGTGGATTAATACATTAATACTTTGTGGCTGAACCCCTCTCCCTTCACATATTACTGCATCATGGAGAGATTACGGTCAGGGCCAGGCCATGCCCAGGCAGGATCCTACCATCTGACTCTGGAGGATAGGGGTGATTCACAGGGACAACGCACACAGGACAGTGGGGTGTTAGAGTTTGGGATGAAGCGTAGGTGCGTCATGTGATGCCAAGCAGCTCCCCACAAGACCAAAGTGGGTCCCGCATGCACCCTGTAAATAAGAAATTACTTTTTTTTTTTATCTGTGACATGCCGGGCCAGCTGAAGGGAGGAGAAAGCAGGGACAGCAGGTGGGTGGGTGAGGAGGTGGGAGGGGGAGGGTCTGTGTCTGCAGATGTTACCAGTCGGGATGTTGCACAGAACAAACATTTCAGAAAGGGTTCCGGGTCTGCAGGAGTAAACAAAGTGGAGTTGCATGGTAGACCGATGACAAGGAGCCTGCGAGAGATAGGGAGGAGCAACAGAGAAAGACATAAAAGAGGAGAAGAAGAAGAAGGAGAAGAAAGAGTGGACAGCTGCTAACCATGGCTTTGGCTTGTCTAGGGCTAGGCTGTGTCCCTGTGCAATCCAAAGGTACTTTCTCTAACATCAATGTGTGTCTTTAAATCTCTCATTTAATCACTTGTTTAGTGTGTTGCAATTTTTTTGCTTTTGACTAATAAGTATGCAACCATATATGGAAATAGATCCGTGGCAAAGTTGTGACAGCAAATGATCACACCAGGAAATGCGATTATTCTGTGTATATGGCTGTGTCTCACGTCTTCACCAGATAGTCAAGCAATGTATTTTTTAATAAGATACAAATGTAGGTAATCTAAGTATTTGCATACTCTATTGTTATAGACATAACTAAGACAATGTCTGACAAAAGCTGTTTGAGCCCAAGCTCAAAGTTAGTAAAAATACCATATATATCAGGCTAAATGTAAAGAGCCTAAAAAGCCTAAAAAGACACACAGATAAATAGATATAAAATTAATGAATATATAATTCTGCCAGTGCAGTGGTTGAAGGGTAACAGTGCATCAGGCGTGTCATTCCCACAAACAGTTTAAACATTCCTATCATTTGAGAAATGACTTTCACTCCTGTTGATGAGATGAGGTCACGTGTGCGCCGGCTGCTGAGCTGTTGCAGGTCCACGAACAGTTCTTTCCTCTGCAGAACTGGCCAGCTAGTGTTTCTTATATAACAGCTGTCTATTATGACAAGATTCTGCAGCTACTGCCATAGGGAGTGTGCTGCCTGACCCAGATTCACCCTAATACATTCTCCACTAATGACTTACATTCACTCACATCTGGACCAGAAAGAGAGAGAGGGGAATCGTATCGCTGTGGCAGAAATATCAAGGTGGAGTGACATGTGGAGAGATTGTGTTCTCGCTGCATATGTCATGGATGATTGTGCCTGGTGCTGATGATTTTATAGGTTGGTGGCACTGCTTTTTAGTATATCCTGCATCTGTGAAGAGCTGGAGCTATTCACTGGCTTCCTCAGATCTAACCCTGATACTAGATTCTTAAAGCACAAAATGAACAAAATCTTCTATAGTAGTCATTGTGAGGATTTTTTTCCTTCCATTTCTTAGCTTCTAAGAAATCTGAAACTACAGACCCCACATTCAACCTCAGGCACCACAGATTCAGTATGATGAAAAAAACCTCTTGGCACTGGTTACTATTCTAAAGAGCAACCCAAATGGCCTATTCGGGAAATCCCAAAGTACTATCTCCTGATTGAAAATCATGTTCTTGTAGCAGATGATGATGTATTTAATATCAGTGTGGTGGGACATCCTTGAAAAGGTGCACCACTTAGATGGTCTCCTCTCAGCACAAAAAGCAAAAGTTCAATAGAAAAGGTCCTTGGAGTTGCTGCTGAGTCACACTGATTGCAGCTGAGTTTTGCCACACTTCTTGAAAGTACAAATACTGGTCTGATTTGGCCTGAGAATCAGTATGCAGCACAGAGGTGAGCCAGAGTACTTTAAAGCCACCCTCAATTGCTTACTGTACACTCTGCATAGAATTAAGAACCTGTGCATATGACATGTTGACCAACCACATCAAGAGGCAAAAGTGTTCACAGCCACTACAAGAAGCCACACTCGATGGTGCATAAAAAACATGCTATAGATAGTAGGATGTGATAATCGTTCAAATATGGACATGTTTGTACACTTTCAGATAGCTTCCTATTGAAGGGATTCATAGTGCACTTAGTTGTAGACAAAACTAGTTGAATGTGGAATAAAAACTGTCACTTCTGCCACTTCTTGCCTAATATCCAACAAAGAAAGGTTTGGCAGCAGTTTCAGAGGTGTAGTGGTGCCTTCAGACACCTCAACACAAGCACTTCCTCTAAACTTTGAAGAAGATTCACAACATATTTACACATTCAGATAAGTCCAGTCCATCATAACACATACCAGCACATTATCCAAATAGCGCCAAAGTTTAAGCACAATTAGCCCTTTAAGCATTTGCATCATTGTCCCCTCCTCTCCTCTTCTCTTCTAAATGATGACACTACAAGTCGCTGACACTGCACGTGCAGGTTTCAGGATGAAGGGAGAGAGATGGAGGAATATAGTAAGAAGGAGAGTGCATTGTGTGTGCTCTGTAGGTCCTTGGTGTTAGCAATCAGTAGCTTTATTACTTTATTTTAAAAGCAGATGAGGAAGAAGAGGAGCAGGACAGAAAGAGCAAGGAAGAAGCTGCATGCTGCGATGTTTGTTTAAAGCAACAAAAATATAGCCTGAACATCCACCACTTTGGTCCAGACTGAAATATCAGACAGACATGGGATGAGGTTATCATTATAATTTACTGCCTCACAGTCACTAGTCAAGTCTGTTCACGGCAAATCAGCATGGAACATGTTGCTCAGTAATGCTATTTTTTTAATCATAGTCATGCCATAATGATTATGATGACAAGACACATTCATAGCAGCAGCCAGACAGAAAGAAAAAAGAAGGAATGAATGATGAGAAGAAAGATCAAGGAGACAAGCATCAGGGGCTAAAGTCACAGTAACAGATCTGCCTATTTATCTGCATGACAACTAGGTCAGAAGATTATTTTCAAAGAAACACCTTTATTCCAGCCTGGTTCCAATATTTGAATTCTCTTTCGCTACCACTCACAGTCAGGACTAAGAAAGTATAAGAGCCTATTTTTTCAGTAAATTAGCCATTTTTCAGAATGATATTTTATTCCACTTGCAGAAAGATCAACAAGATATATCATATCATACTTTAATTTTAGCTTTCAGATGATGCTAAAATAATGCAATTTACCCTATCATCGTAAAAATTCCTCTGGAAAGCATTTTCAGTTTATTTTAGCATTTTTGTCCATTTGTGTCTGTACAGATAAATACAATCATTATTTAAATGTTTTGGTTGTATATTTTTCAGTTAAGTATTTTATTGTTATTATTTTCATAAATATAAAGAAAAGATTTGATAAGCGCAACATGAAAACAAGTATGAAGCTAACGGTGAATGACTTTTTGCTGGGGGGTGGGGGTCATTGTTAATTTGGTGTGGGTAGGATGGCCCTCTGTGCTCCTTTAACCCAGAAGTTTAAATGGGCTGGATGCTTGCTGATTTAATTGCAGGCAAACATGAGCCGTAATGAGAAACGAAAGGTCGTCTGGCTGCTGGTGTACAGTGCGCCTTTCATGGGCACAACTGTAATTTGAATTCGGAGTTAAAAGAGGGAAATGGGATTCATAATAAAAGCTAAAGGGGCTCTGAGAGCAGATAAGAGAGGTAGATAATCACTGTCCTTCTCTCGCATTCATCTGAAGATCAACTGTTTTAATCTCTGATAATAAAAGTTAGAGATTTTACAAGATTCATAAAAGCTGTGTTTTTTAATGTTTTTCTGATCACTCTGCAATGATAAATTGCAGAGGAAATAAACATGGAGGACTGTAAGAACACTAGTGGTCTGCTGCTGTTTGCAGGTGGTGAGGCGGGTTTAGCTGCCACCTGCTGGCAGGGAAAGGCTTTGCCTCATGTTCTAACAATAAAAAGAGATTCAGGCTTGTGATGTTCTTCCTATCTGTATGTAAATACTTTTTATCCAAGTATTTCTTTATGTGCATTTTCATGTCTTAGCCTGGCTTTAGTGTGAGACCAGTGGCTGTTTATAAAAAGGTTTCTCACTGTGCTAATATCTTTCTGGTGGTGGAGGAACAGGCATTCAGAGTTGAACCTAATATGTCAGCAAACAGATCTACAGGGCTTTTTCTTAAAATGACAATTAGCTGTTTTGAAGGGGGGATGTTTTTTTATTTGCTTTAGAATTACATGCAATATCAACTACAACATTCTTGCCTAAAAATTGAGATCCTTGTCCTTGTATGTCAAATATTAGTTTTCAGATAATCACATGCTGTGTATTTCAGGAGAAATGTGCCTGTGATCCAATTACCTCTGAGTAATTGACAGTTAGCCTACTAAGGCCCTGTAGATGGTTATATGATTATATGGCTAATGGTTTTAAGGAAAGGTTTTTTGGTCTCTTTGACTTAGTATGTATGTCCCTCCTAAGTCTGGATCAAGTGCCAGAAAAATATCAAGAGATTCAGTACTAGTATTTAATGACTGACGATGCATGATATAGAAAATATGCATTCAGAAAATTGGGGGACCCTAAGATCCATACACATACACACACACACACACACACACACACACAAACAAATTCTTATTAAGCAAAAAAAATGTGAATAAAACTGCATGAAATCACACTGAAGAAGTTTTCTTTTAAACATGCTGTATGTATTTCTGCTCTCTCATCTTAGCGGTGTCAAATCTGGATATAGAGAGCAAGCTGTCCGGTCATTATCAGGCTCCATGGCACCAGCAACACAACGTGTTTCATCCATGTACCCGGCAGCCGTGTCTGGAGGAGCTGCACAGAAATGCTCAGCTCAGTCTCAGAGCTCTGCATCGAGGTGAGAGAGGGCAGCGCGTGCAGCCTGTGCCGTTACATTGGATTCACTACATAGTTCTGTGCATGTGCTTTAATGTGCGTTCTCATGTTTTGTGTCTCAGACGAACAACAGAGTCAGCGGTCCACGAGTCGGGAGAGGAACAGGGTGACCATCTCTATCTCGGTGGCACCTCCCATGCCCACGTTCCCCTCACCTCACACCATCCGCCGGCAGCAGAGGAGTCGCCTGGCAAGAGCTGTAAGCACGGAACACTGCACGAGAGAAAGTACACTACATCTCTCAATCACCCAATAAGGGACAGTCATTAAGAAAGTGTTGAATTCAAATGGCAAAGACTAAAAACACATTATGTGTTTATATTTCTTCCTACTTCCAGGCAGGCCTGATAAATTAGATAATGTGGGCATACATGACATGTCTTAGTCTTTGCACTGCAAAAACAAAAACATTACGTCATTACTGAACATATAAATCAGGTATGGGTTAAGACATCAAAGTAAATATTAAGTAGAAGAAATACTATTTTCTTATTTTATATATTTTGTTTTTTCCTTTTGACATCTTTGATTCTACATGTTTTGCAACAAACTGAAATATTTGTGTATCTCATTTTGATGCAGCAAGAGAGAGTGGAGAGGGAGCGGGAGCTGGACTATCAACCCAGGAAGGTAAAAAAGTTTGTCTGTTATCTGTAATCAGTATTAGGTACTAGGCATTCATGAGGTTTCATCTAATACAACATGTAGATCCAATATAAACATTTTGTATGTACATTTTACTTTTGTTATGCTATCTTATTATTACTGTGAAATACATCAAAGGTATGTTCTGTTTATAATTATTCTCTTTTGCCACACTGCCTTTAACTTCAGTTCTTTCTTTCTGAACTTTTTGAAGGAGAGGACAGTGAGAGAAACAGAGATCCAGACCATACAGAGAAAAGTAAGGACATTTACTGATAGCTGTTGAAAAAAAAGTCACTAAAATACTTACAGTTTGTGAGTTTGCACATTCAGAAATATGTGTTCATGTCTATTTTTTTTGCTCTAAAAGGAGAGGCCAGGAAGAGAAACAGATATTCAAACAATCCAAAGAAAGGTAGGAAAGATCCTTTAATTATGAACTGTCAACTTAAATAAAAAATTGGAATCATATGTAACTTATATATATATAAGTTACATATATATATATATATATATATATATATATATATATATATACATATATATATACACGCACACACAAACACACACACATATGTATAGTACTCTCTCATTGCTACATTTAATATAATAGCTATTACTCATGTTAGAGAAACAGCAATATTCAGGAGTGATTACATGTCTATTTTGATCTAATTATATTTGTGTTGGTACTATAAGACTCAATCTGTACCTACGATGTATATAATGTTGCTGTTGTCGTTCCTTGTCTTGCAGGCTACCTCGACAGGGGAGGGGGATGGTGGTGAGGTCTTAGGAGGCCACAGGGCCAAGGCCTCAGCACCCACTGCCACCTTGACCCAGGATAAACAGACAAACTGGTCCAAGGAAAAACTCCCACCATCAGATAAGAAGACGAATGCTGATTCTCATGCCATCTCCTCTTGTATCATCCCCATCAATGTCACAGGTAAGATACAAGGAGGGATAAAGGAGAATTTGGTAAGAGCAAAGTTGGTGAGGATAAAACAAGAACCAGTACTTATAAGGCTTTGTGTTCTTTCAGGAGTTGGATTTGACAGGGAAGCAAGTGCCCGTTGCTCTCTAGTCCATTCCCAGTCCGTTCTTCAGAGGAGAAGGAAACTGAGGAGGAGGAAGACTATTACAGGAATACCAAAACGAGTACAACACGACATGGGTATGTCATAGTGCACACCTCTGTGTAGGTTTTCATTTTATAGGTTTTGCAATTGCTGCTGGTGGTTTTTTTTAATATTTTACAAGTTTAATTGCTGAGACCTAGGGATGACATGACCATGGTAATATACCCATGTGTCCATTAGAGGAAGCTGAACTTTGTGCTGTTGAAAATTAGGTTGTCACTTAAAAGCTGGATTCCCCTGAGACACACACATCTATCTATCTATCTATCTATCTATCTATCTATCTATCTATCTATCTATCTATCTATCTATCTATCTATCTATCTATCTATCTATCTATCTATCTATCTATCTATCTATCTATCTATCTATCTATCTATCTATCTATCTATCTATCTATCTATCTATCTATCTATCTATCTATCTATCTATCCATCTATCCATCTATCTATCTATCTATTTATATTTATATATATTATCCTTATATTCTCTTACAAAAGGATTTTTACACAATGTCCAACATGTGTTTGTCACTTTGCATTCAGACTCAGATGAATCACCAGTAGCCAGAGAGCGCACCGTGATCATCCATGCCAATCCGCACCAACTCTCTCTGTGTGAGGAAGACCTCTCAATCAGCAGTCGCCTTCATCACACTCGTGACTCTGGCTGCCAGACAGATGATTTCCTTATAGCATGTAAGTTCTTTAGAATGGATAAGTGTGTCCGCTACTGTATCGCAATTACCTTTCATCTGTCAGGCTGTTATAATTGTGCTATGAACTAAAAATAAGGTGTATGTTAAATTTAGATAAGCTATAAAATGTCTGACTTTGCAGGCTTTGCTTTGATGATTTTATAGGCTCATTTATATATCTGGATAAATTTACAGTATGGTCAGAGGACTAACTGGTTATTAGCCATCCCTGCCTGTAGGTTTGAACAGTTACCTGTGGACCTCCAATAATATCAGATCAGCATTCTGTCACTTCAAACTAGATTCTTCACAGTAGAAATAAAATGGTATATAAATGCGACCCTGCTTTTGAAATATGTGAGGTTGTATATATGGTCAACATCAATGTGAATTGCAATATGTTTTCTTCTGATTCCCACTCATATTTGTCTTTTCCTGTTCAGGCACAGGTGCTCCCTCCAGACGACGCATTAGAGCCCAACGTGGCCATCAGGGAATTCCTGCCTCTCTGTCCCACTCAACAGGCAACATTTCTTCCCTTGGTGACCAGTCAGATTCCACATACACTATTTCAGCAGCCCATGGTGGCCGCTTGCGATCCCGTAGCCTTCCGCGAGAAGGCGGGCGGTTGATGGACAGTGATGATGATGACGATGACAATTATGATGATGATGATGATGAGGATGAGGAGTTGTCACCCTATGAAGCAGAAGACTTTATTCCACCTGGTCCTAGTCCAAGGATGAAGATGATGATGATGAAGGATGAAGAAGAGAGCACAGATGACCAGGCAGCTCCTGAGCCACTGCAACTAGGAAGCCTAAAGCGGTTACAACGGTCTGGAGAGCGAGACAGAGGGGGTGGGGGAGGAGGGAGCCCAGAGCATAGCTGGATGGAGCGGGGCCGTTCTCGCTTGCCCCGCAAGGCTGATATGGGCAGCTGTGAGATTTCATCAAGTTCAGATACTTTCAGCAGCCCTATTCACTCTGTGTCTACAACTGGAGTACTGGGCAGCCATGTGGACCACAAGGAGGACCACCAGTCATCAAGTGGGAACTGGAGTGGGTCGAGCTCCACCTGCCCCTCTCAGACCTCTGAAACCATTCCTCCTCCTTCTTCTCCACCACTGACAGGCTCATCCCACTGTGATTCTGAGCTGTCACTCAACACTGTGCCCAATGCTATTGATGAGGGATTCTCCCTGGATCCCTCATACCACTCTGACCTCAGACCCCAAGGCCAGGGCCACAGGTCAAGTTCATTTACATCCTCAGCCACTGACCAGCTGGATGATGCTGGGGTCAGTACAGCCAGTGAGGGTGAATGGGCGTATCCTCCAGACCAAGACCAGAATGATCCAGACCAAGACCCCGACCAAACCCACAACTTAAGCCAGGGCCATGGGTTAGCCCAGGAGTACAGCTCCAATCAAGGTCTGGAAGACCAAACTTGTTTTAGTGAAAACAAGACCAGCAACACTGAAAAAGACCCTGGCTCTCATTGCCCATCTGACACAGAGGGTTTCTACTCTTCTTCTGTGCATTTCGGGGAGTGTAACCAGAGTTACAGAGGATACATGTATAACTATGCAGACCCAGGGCCTCTTTGTGGTCAATCCAACACTGTGGCAGCACCACTATCCCATGGAGTTTACACCCAGCCTTCAGCTGTTGTTAGAGCAGGGACTATGACCCTGGGGAGGTCCTGTCGTCCACTAAGGAAACCAAAAGTCAAACCTCCACCACCCAAACGAACCTCCTCACTGAAGGAGACCAGTAGTAGTGTTGATGTAGGAACAGACACACAGGCAGATCAGGATCTACCAAAGATGGTCAGTGAACAGGAACTTACCTTGTCTTCCACAGATATGAAGCTGGAGCTTGAGCTTGGAGGTGCACCAGAACCATTACAGACATCTTGTCTTGTGGCAGAGCCTTTGGGAACATGGGGAATGGGGCTGGGTGAAACTGTGGACATAGTAGAGCCCATGTCCTTCAGCTCTGCAGATACACACTCATTTAAGGATGAAGGTGCCGTGCAATCTGACTATGCAGACCTGTGGCTTCACAACACTGAGCTGAAGTCCAACAATGGTGAGTATGCGTCCATGTCCAACTCAAGCACAGCCACAGGCACTACTGTCATGGAGTGTATCAAGTCACCAGATAGCTCTTCCTCCTCCACAGAAACCCAAACCCAGGCTCTTGCCCAGGCAGAGACAAGAGCTATTAGTCCACCTCTCCCACCTGGAGATTTCAAACTCGGATCACCAGAGAAGCTGGCTGGCCTGGCCTCACCATCAAGTGGGTATTCCAGTCAATCAGAGACTCCGACATCAACCTTGCCCTCATCTTCGGCAGCATTCTTCCCAGGACCTCTTTCACCCTCAACTGGCAAGAGAAAGCCCAAAGTGCCCGAGAGGAAGTCTTCTCTCTCTTCCCTGCAACACTTTCCTAGGGATGGAGCTTCCATTTCCTCTGGCTATAAAAGAGACCCAGACTTCCCACCTCCACCCTCTCAACTTGATCTCAATGTTCTTCACGGTGGCTATGTCAGACACACACTATCCCACAGGACACACCACATGCACACACTCCACCACAGCAAACACAGAATTGCAAATGTTTTAGCCACTGGAACAAAGTCGTTGGCCCCTGAGGCATCAAATACCAACCATCCGCTTAGTTCAAACTCTGGTCCTTTGATTCCCAGCTCCAGTCTTTTGGCGATTACACCATCTGCTCTTCGATCAGTGCAGCTTCACTCCATCCGCCAATCTACAGACAGTGCTAACACTACAGACCAGGAATCAACAAGTGGATCAGAGACTGCTACAAGACCCAAATGTCCTCCTAGTGGTTCTACACTGGCCCCACCTCCTATTAACACTAGGCCTCTTCCTCCTCGCAGACCACCTCCCAGACCCCCAACTCAGGTCCACACTTTCTCCCCTGAACACTTGCAACCGCCTCCCCCTGGCCGTCACCCTGATGGGCCTCCATCCTATGAAAGCCTGCTACTCAGACAAGACCGTTATGGACCTGGAACCTTCTGGGCTATGACAGCGTTCAGAACCCGGATGGATCCATCATCAGATCACTCTGAGGACAGCTCACCCTTGCATCGGCCCGTGCCACGTGCTCCTCACCCTTCACCAGTGGATCTACACACACATATCCACTCACACACAGAGTTCAGAGGGCTCACACACTCAGCTCATGCACACTCTGAGTTTAGGGTTTTGGGGGAGCGCTCATTCTCCCAGGATGATGATGATGATGAAGATGATGAGGAAGAAGAGGAAGAGCAAGTGAAAGAACCACCGAGGGCTGCATGTTCCAGAGGAGGCATGCGATCAGACCACCCTCCACCCCCAGCATATGAATTTGCTTGGGGATCCCACTTAGACTCAGGGCCCTGGGCTAGTCCAGTCAAAGTGCCTGGTAACACAGTGGAAACATCGCATCCTTACCTAATCAGCGATGCAAGGATAGGAGGACAAGAAGAGCAGGAAGAAGAGGAGGAAGTGACATCAGGTGCTACCAGAAGTGCCCATCAGCAGCCACAGGAGAGTAAAGATGACTCCACCACTCCTGACACTGAGGACTACTTCAGTAAAGGTAAAAAAAAAAAAAAAAATTCTGCAGTCATACTATTTTGTATCAATTATAAAAAAAACACAATTATATGCTAATATACACAAATGAAGCTAACACCATTGCTATCAAATGCTAATGAACTATGCATTAACTGGAAATCATATACAGCATATACAATGGTTATTTCACCAATTGTATTCTTAATGATCAGACAACCAGATGACATGTGATAGGGATATTGTTTGCTGCAGATTCTACGCCCAGTGACAATTCACTTTCCCCTCTGACGGATGACACCAAAGTGGATGATGACATTATTTTAACATCACCCAACAAGACTCGTACAACTGAGGACCTGTTTGCCATGATACACAGGTGTTGTAATGATTGCAATAGTCTGTTTCAACCACTGTGTCTAATATGTACAGTATAATTTATCAGTATTGTGGGAATTCACTCTTAATTTATGCTTATCTATCCACTATTTTTCTAAGACCTAAATATATTATGACTTTGCTATGATTTCTTCATTCAGATCCAAGAGAAAGGTCCTGGGCCGAAAAGACTCTGGAGACTTGAATGTAAAGTCTCGTCTGTGCCCTATAACACCAGTGACCCCTGGCAATGTTCCTGCTGTCATAATTCCTCCAGCCCCTCCTCTCAACATCCCAGCCACCTTAGCCACTGCTGCTGGGTCCCAACGAGCCCCTGTGCCCATCTACCGCAGCGCCAAGAAATCCAGCACGTCCAATGAGGAGTTTAAACTCCTGTTGTTGAAGAAAGGCAGCCGTTCGGATTCAAGCTACCGCATGTCTGCTACAGAAATACTGAAGAGCCCTATCACCTCCAAGACCCCAGGGGACTCCCTTCAGGAAGGGCCCATTAGACAGGCCGAGGAGCCACCCTCTGCCTTCCAAGAGCTCCCTATTCCTGGACTGGAACCAATCCAGATACCGGGTCTATTTCCTAGAGCCAACTCTGAAAGTTTCACACCCAAAACCCTGCCCATGTCAGCTGCATCTCGACAAGGCCGCTCTCGGATCCCCCCTGTAGCCAACAGCAGTCGCTACAGTACACGCAGCCGCCTCTACACAGCCCCCATGCAAGCCATTTCTGAAGGGGAGACGGAGAACTCAGATGGGAGCCCCCACGATGACAGATCCTCCTAAAAACATCTGATGAGAGATTTCCTCTATTCTTGGCTGTGTCCTACCTTTGAAATGGCCCCTTCTACTTTTATAATGTTGGATAGGCCATCAAAGCCAATCGCCTAATGCTTGCGACACATAAAAATCTGACTGTTGCTAAAATGCGCCCAGTATTTATAGGGTGTCAGACAGTAATTTGAGTTACTAAATCATAAAGGTATGATTTTGAAAATTTTGAGAATATACCTTAATACTGTATTATCAAAAGAAAAGCTCCCTCATAGCTGAAAGAGCAAGACTTATTTTGATTGAACTGTCTTTTTTTAATAAAAAAAAAATAGAACAGAATGTTTGGTAAATTATGATAAGAAAAGAAATTTTGTGGAGAATGGACAACATGCAAGTGCATGTACAAGCACATGCACCATCCACTAATGTTTCTACTTTTGTTTTGAGTGATGTGGGTGCGTGTGTGTCGCTGAGGAACTGCTTTCTTACGAAATTTAATACTCTTTCAACTTCTGGTGCCCAAAACAGTGGCCCAACTTCCTAGAGTCCATACTCAATATTCCTGCCAACAAGCAAGGGTTGTTTCTTGTGGAAGTCACCAACACATTATCTCAACACAACAGCAATTTATCTATATTTCCATCTGCAGACCTGGCATAGAGAGTATATCACACAGAGCCAATCATATATTTCTTCACATAAATTATATCCAAAAAGAAAACATGATGCATGTATTTTTGTAAAACTGCGCCTCAGAACATGATGATAAAGTTTCACCATGTTGCATGACCCTATATGGAAACATCCCCTGGATCCTGGTTTCTGTCGAACATTTTTGTGGTTCATTTGTATTATAAGAACAATTAATCTTTCACTGTGAAAGGTTTTAGTGCTATTTGTACCACATTGACGGTGATCTGAATTGAATAGTCTTGGATTTGAGTGTCTAACAAGAAGGATACAGGCTTATTTTGGACAATCGCACAGTGGCCTTTCTCTACTAGAGGTGGTTGTTTGTAGGGCAATTTTAAGTCCCTCAACACACATACATGGACTTGCGCCATGTTCCACCAGAATCACATACTTATTTAATCCCAACCTTAAAATGTAGTATGTCCTGACTGATTAGAGCTTTTCCAGCTGCTGGCCAGTCGTGCTGTGCTGACTTAAGTGGAAACGGTGCATTTCAAAGCAGTTTTAAAGATACCATTGAGTGCAGAGACGGTGAAAATGCTTTAGAAGGTCCTCAATCGGTTTGACTAGAGGTTCATTTGGAACAGATTCCAAGAGCAAACCTCTCTTTTGCACTTCATGATTCTTCAAGAATTTCCTTGAAAAGAAAATATATCTTATAATGAAATTGCATATGTATATTTGTACTGAATATAAAGTCATATCTATATAAAACAATGAGCAGAAATTTTATAGGGAATCAACCTGAGTGTAGCAAAGAAGAACAGGTCTCACTGACAATAGTTCACACAACTCTCAACAATATACACTGTTCTCCTCTCCTCGTTGCCTCTCCTTCATTTGCACTGACCCAGTAGCATTAGACAGGTGAAAGCTCAACCCAGTGGCTGACCATTTTGTCTTACTCTCCAAAATTTTATACCACAATATCTGAAAGAGAGGAGACAAGAGGAGGAAAGAACCACCGATATGTAAACGGCAGCAATGCGTCCATTGTTGCAGCCTTTTCTATTTGACACCGGAATACGACGTGAAACGTCTGTTACTGAAGGAAATGATCATCAGTTGAAAGTTTGAACTCTCACCTGCCTACCACAGCAAACACAACACATTCTTACATTGAGAGACTGTACTTCAATAGAAACCATTCACTGTATTCTGTGAATACCTCAGCAAGCATATTACTGTTTTATTGTAAATGCTAGACAGATAGACAGATAGACAGATAGATAGATAGATAGATAGATAGATAGATAGATAGATAGATAGATAGATAGATAGATAGATAGATAGATAGATAGATAGATAGATAGATAGATAGATAGATAGATAGATAGAAAAACCACAACTGTTTGATACTCAGCGAATCTGAATTGCAGAACTGACACTGTGTAAGATGGAGAGAGTAAAAAGCTGTGAACTGATTATTAGAATTTTACATTCATCATACCCTTATTGCTGAAGCGCACTTGTTCCTGTTCATTGTTTTATTTGTTGTGTTTTTCTATCGCATGCAATAAGTGAAGAAAAAAACTGAAGAAAAGGACACCACCATATCATTATTTTTATCTGAGGGATGTCTCCATAAAACGAGAAAAGATTTTGTATTTTTCGTTCAAATGTCAAGTTCAATAGTGTGTTCTATAGATGTACAAACTGTCTGGCTAATTCTGTTCTGTATAGTCGTGATCACAAACAGGGGTTTATCTTGTACTGTATATCTACTCACTGGACAATCATATGTTTAAGAGACTGTAAAGAAAAATTATATAGAATCTGTCAGGAGGAAGAATTTGAACACTTTTGGTGCTGGGTCCTAGTCTTGCTGGAGCTGTGAACGTTAGAGTGAGAGAGATACTTTCCTGGAGAAACTGCTGATTCACTTTAAAGTGCATATCTGGACTAACCTCTTTGGATAAAATACATGTACAAATAACAAAAAAAATATGTAAAAGTAAAAGAAATGGAAATAGAAAAGTAACCATTCATAGACCTGAAATTAAAAAGTAACAGTTTTTACTTTTGACTTACTTCAGAATTTTCCGATTCCCACAAAACATTTAATATTATTGAATAAAATAACATCAAATAATCTGTAGTGTTAATACAGTGACTCTGTAAAATGCCATTTTAAAAGTTTGACAACGAAAACACTCGGTATTGATGATTGGTTTAGTGGGACTTTTCCATATTGTACCAGGCGTTGATGCTATAGGGGTATTTTTTAATGTTTCTTTCATTTCTGAAAGCAGTGGATAGTTGATTGGTTGACACAATCTGATTGGAAAGACAAACTGTGAGGTTGCCGTACAGTTGAGCACCCATTGAGCCCTCTTCAAACCTCAGTCCTCAGCAGCTTTGGAATACAACTAAACAAAAATCTATAACCTTTATAGAGTTTTAGCCTGTTTTCCAATGTCTGCGCACAATTTTGCCCTTAAGGGAAGTGTGACAACGACCACTGGATATTTTTTTCAAAGGTGTACAGTATGGAATAACACTAAACAGACTTTAAAATCTGTGTTAGAGAACACAAAAAACAGACATGGAATACACAGTGTAACTGTCTATTTAAAAGAAGCTCCATGTCTAAAACTAGCTTAGACTTAACAGATTTGAAACACTTTTGTATTTTTGTATAAACCTGTAAATACGTTTTTAAAGAAAAAAAATGTTGCAAATTCTTTCTTTTGTAAAATAAATAATAAAAAGAATAAAAACAAAAACATTTTTTTTTCAAAGTTTACATGATTATTTCCAAGCCTTTGTATATTTTGGAGCTGTGCAACACCTTCAGTCTTGTATTTATTTTTGGGGGGTATAACATTGTGAAAATTCCATTATTCTATTACTAATTCATTTTAACAGCTCATCAGGCTGCTTAGTAAGTGTGCATAGAAAAAAGCCAATAAATGTGATTGCGTTGAAACAGAAGGCCTTTTGTGTGACACTTCATTTCTATCCAAACAGAAACAATTGCATCATTTCTCCACTAGATGGCAGTGATTCACTAATATCTGGGTTCAGTCTGAAATACAGAAATATATATGTAGTTGTGTACATTCATTATCATATATCACACGTTTTCAGCAATTAGAAATTTTGTATTTAGAATTTAAATTCATAATTTTATCTAATTTAAGTTATCTAGCCAGATATGGTCTTTTGCTGCCTGATAATATTGCTTTTTGCATGCATGCAGTATTATGATGGTCAACCCAAAGCTGTCATGAATTGACTTTTTTTCTAGATAAAGCCATCTTTATGATACAGTAGAGTACATCTTAGTTAATTATCTTTACCTGGATGAAGGTATTTAGTAACGGATGTCTGGACATAAGTCTTAGTGAGAAGCATCAAGCTGCCTCTGTGAAAAACAGATTGTTAATGTGAGGCATTTTTAGTCGTTTTTTTTTCACCTTCAATCACTGTGCTTTGGAGTGAAGGAGAAGACATCTGCAGATAATCAGCTCCTCATAGAAGCCACCTGAACATCTGAATCTTGAGCTATTAAGGGTAAGCTAATGATAGTAGCATTTCCATGATCTTAGGCCATATTAGGTCCACGCAGACTCACGCTTTGTTCTTGCTCAGCTTAACAGCCTCATAGTAGCCGAAAATCACATATTGCCATCCTAATAAAATAATCTCTAGATGACTGGATGACTAGGTGGATCATGTTAATATTAAATCAACATGTAACATTAAACATTAAAGAATTCAGTGACTCAGGCCACTTTTAGAGCACTCTAGTGTGACTTTAAATCTGTATTAAACTGTCTTTTCATTCCATAGTAGAAACTCAAAATTTACCTGGAGTGAATTTAAAGAAATATTCAGTCTCTTTTTCCATCACTTTTCCAGGTCTTCGTTGCCTGTTTCTAAAAACAGGATGTTTCCACGTGAAATGTGGCAAATTTTCAATGATTATGACACATGTTTAATGGACTGAAGATCCAGGAACTTCCTTTCTATCTTTATATTAATATTTTTCGAATTAATTGATATGTTAATCACTTTATATTGAATTAGGATTTAAGTATAACTATACTAAGTATAACTAACTCTAAAAGTGGGTGATGCATGTTCTACCTGTGTCTGTGTCAGTTCTCTCTGGGTTCTCCAGCTTTCTCCCACATTCCAAAAACATGCAGAGGTTAATTAGAGATTCTAAATTGCGAGTGAATGGTGTGTGTGCCCCACGATAGCCGGTGACGTGTCTGGGGTGTGTCCTGCTTCTCACCTAGTGATGAATAATGTGGTGTAGAAAATGGTAAAGTAAAGTCAGTTCATTCTGACTTGGGCTAAAAACTTTGACCTAGGCAAAAAAAAATATCCTAAAAAATATCCATTGTTCTATAGGCCATAGAGTATGATCCTAACAACTAAATATTATTATTTATTATTTAACTAGATTTAGGCCCAAAAAAACAAAATTACATAGGCCATTGTTTTATTCGTGTGAGGATATTGTGAGTTTAAGTTACAGTATTCAGAGACCTGACAGTTGTTTTCATTATTGTTTAACCTTCTATGATATCTGGATGACACAGGATATGTGATCTGTATGTAGACAGATGTCACAATTCCTCAAGACGTTATTTCGTCTTCTTTTTGATATTAAAAGCCTAACAGACATATACCACATGTTTTAGGTTTAAAAGCCATGTCCTACCTCCTAGAAACTAACCTTATAATGTCCCTTCTTTACTTTTTTATACTACTTCTAAGTTTTTTTTTAAGACTGACTTTTGCTTTTACAGTTTGTTTTTGAAAAATATGTTAAACAACATGATTATCAAATAAAATACAAGGTTTACAAGAAGTGTGGTAGCAGGAGCCACAACAGACAGCACTATATAGAGACTGAAACTGACTTCAGAGCCAGCAAACAACATATACATTCATGGAGAATCTGCAAGAGGAGCCATAAAGAGCCTGTTTATCCCAAGTGCTGCTGGTGCTGAGCTATTTGAACTGCTGATCTGATGAACAATGATTCCTATAGGTCTGTCACTCTCCCTAAATAAGACATCCATGATCATTTGACCCCCAGCTCCCCCCCTCTTTACCCTTAGGACACACACACACTGACTCACACACACAAAAGCCACCAAATCTTAAAGGACATAGAGCTCAACTACTTCAAGTACTGATTAGTGGTTGAACTGAACCAGAAAGCAGAAGACATTTTTTATGCTATTCACTTCCCAACTTTGCTTTTTTCCCTAATGACTTACTGGGTATTATTTTTTATCCAAAAAATAAAAAAAAAAATAAAACAGAATAAATACACTTCAACCAGTGATGTTGAACTAGTCCTCGTCCTTTCTTGTAATGAGTCAGTCGCTGAAAAGGTCGTGAACCACCGAACCAGTTAATAAAAAATAATTGTGCTACTAGTATCTACTGTAAGGGCCTCGTGCTGGGGTCCCAAACACTAAGATGAAGAAAACAAATGTTTAATTGTGTGAATGCACATATATATTTATATATACACATTTAACAAACAGGGTTTTTGTACTTACAGTAAAAAGTTGAATATATACATATGAAATGCTGCAGAGCAATAGCTGACAAAACATGGTTGTTGTGCAGTCCCTCTATGTTTTACTCATGAACAGAACATGTCCATGATGCGAAACATCTGCTAAGAAACTACTAAAACCTGAGTTCCACATTAAAGCAAGACGGCTTCAAGTATCTACTTGTTACCATGATGGAGCGCGACAGTGTGAAATGCAGCTACAACAGGCATGATTTGGTTCCAAAAGGGTTCTGAAATGTTCAGAAAATCAGTATTTCTGCCAAGATAAATACTAATAGACAAATGACTCTGACACATCGTCCTGTAGTTATTTGATGGCGCACACAAAAACAATTTCAGGCAGAATTAAATTTGATTACATTTACGCTTGATACACTTTATTATAGTACAAAATGATATCAAAAAAACAACCTTTTGGCTTGACTTTATACAAAAACAGTTTCTTGATCTTGTGCTCACTCAGGAGCACTTTCCTGTACAGCATTCAAAGTTGACTCTGTGTGTGTGTGTGTGTGTGTGTGTGTGTGTGTGTGTGTGTGTGTGTGTGTGTGTGTTAGTATAATACAATCATGTAGCAAAGTCAGTGCTCAGGCTGAAATCCTCCAGCCTGAATGTCTTCCAGCACATGAAACAGGCACAAATAAAGAAGAACAGAAAGAAAATTAAAAAAAAAATCCCTTCAGTGACTGGTTTCCTGCAGCCGACACTACGAATTTACAACAAATGAATTGTTTGCTTTCTCAATAAGTTATGCACAAGTTCTGCCTACTCTGCCAAAGATATTCTGTGATTATCTTTTATCAATGAAACAGTTTTATCTGTATTGATTGAGTACAGTGAGCAACGCTTCTCTTTAACATAACTGGGGGACTCCAGTTGTTCAGTACCTCTACGTATGGATCTGACTTACATTCACTGGCTTGTGTTCATGACAGTCTGTAATAGAAGCATTTAAGTCTGATTTTTTTTATTACATTTGTAGAAACAATGCAGTGAGACATTCACTGCCAGTACCAGAACTAATGTTCAAACTTGTGTGGAGGATCCCTCCTGAAATTCTGACCAGGAAAAAAAAAAGAAATGTAAAAAAAAACAAAGAGCCAAAGACATAAAGCTGAAAATCCTACAGTGTATGTGCCCGTGTTTCTGTGTAAAAGTGTTGATGTAGAGGTAAATTAAAATGTGGATTTAAATATGGCGTCCAGTTGTTCATAGTAAAGCAATAAGACACTAATACAAACAAAACTCACACCTATGCTCAGTAATCTGATACTAATTACACTGAGGCAAACTGTTTATAGATGTACTGCGTGACAGCTTTAAAGGTACAGGGCGTATTTTCTGGCAGCATCGAGTGGCAGGATTGCAGGTTGCAGCCAACCGAGAACACGTTTACTCATGTTTGCTCTGCTAGATGCTGCTAAATTCCACTAAATCTCACACGCTGTACCTTTAGTATAAAAGTAAACTGTGTTCTGTACATTTTTTAAAAAACAGATTCAACCCATAGCTAGGATTTTAAGAAATACTGAGGTTGCAAGTCCCCCAACTGACACCTCACTGGCCAGGAAAGAAAAAAAATCCATATCAACAGAAAAACCAGACAGAAGATCTCAGATTTCATTTGAACACATTGACGTTTTCACAACTTTACTGATTCATTCATCTGTTGGCCTGAAAGTAGTCAAATTAAACAGAGATAAAATACTAGAATGAGTGAACTCCCTGCAAGTTGCTAAAACAGACAGAACAGACGTGAGCTCAGCGTCCTCTCTGTAGCTATGACCCTGGTCCTGTAGAATAGTTGGCTTGGTTGTGTGTGTGTGTGTGTGTTGTTTTTTTTAGTTTGCCAGTGGGACAAAGAGCAGCGTCCCCCGTCCTCTCATTGTTTGGTCTGTTTCAACTTCTCGATGTGATGGCAGAGTTTGAGCGCCGGGCCCAGCTTCAGTCCCATGTATTTCATTATGACGTCACTGCGCAGCAGCAACAGGGCCGTGCCGTCGATCTCCTGCAGAGAGAGAGGAGCACGCTGTGAGCAGGGGGGGGGGGGGCGATGGACACGTCTCATCAGGACAGGTTTATCAGCAGGATAATGAGTGGAAAAAGTTGATCAATGACGGGGCCTTTTATGCCTATGTAAAAGCACAAGTATAAATTGGTCAGATGGCTCAAGAAGCCCCTCCTCCTCCTCCTCCTCTTCATCCTGTGGCTTTCTGTAATAATTTGGGATAATTTGTTCAAACTGGAAATCAGATCCATTCAGTCTCTCTTGTGATTACTTTACGCAGCTGTGGCCAGCTGTGCAGAGGTGGTAAATTAAGCGGGATTCAAACATTTCTCTCAAACTCTTATCTTTGTTTTCATTCCACAACTATATCTGTCACTTCTTCATGCCTACAACTCGCCTCCCAGGAGAGACTGTCTGAGAATGTGAGAATATCCCCATATGTCAATAATTATGTCACCCCCCCGCCCATGACTCTGTTTGGCCCCTCGCCGTCTGCTTTGTCTGTGGTTAATGGCAGAGCCACTGGCGATGTTCCGGTCTTTAGCTTCACCCTTTTTTACCACGGCAGAGGTCATTGAGGCTCCAAAAGAACTTAATCCTAAAAAAGCCAGATGACTTGAAACATGGAAATTGCTAAAGTCCATCGTTTTAACCTGTCATGGATTATGGTGATGGTGCTGTACATGAATCATTTTGATGGTTTTTACTATTTACGATGTTTGACCATCCAATCCAATGTAGTCTCGGAAGAATATATATTAGAGCCCTGAACATTTTTTTAAATACTTATTTATTTATTGCTGCTACTGACTGCTTTTCCTACCCATGATTTATTTTCTTAACCCATAACACATGTACATGTGCATGCCACCTCCCTGACCTTAAACTATTTTAAGTTAAATGATATTATGAGTTAACCATAGATGGTACTTTGAGTTTAGTTATGGAGTTTTTTCTTGTATGAAGTGAGGTTTTAAGAAAAGGGGATGATTTGTTGCTGTTGTACAAACTGTAAAGCCTGTTAGGGCAAATCTATGATTTGTGATTTCAGGTTATACAAATAAAACTGACTTGACGTCTTCAGTTGTAATAATTGCCATTGCTAAAGCACTACTAGCCTATGTATGGCATAGATTCTTGTTAATAAATAGAATTACATTTGAAATCAATTCTTGAGTTTAGATTTCATTCTTTCATTTGAGTTATGGCAGTTGTGCAATGAAACCTGATTTGAACAAAAAATTGTGAATAAAACCAAAATAGCAATATCTGCCAGAAAAATCACAATTCATTTTTTTTAAAACAATTCAACCCTAGGATATTACCCCCCCTGGATTAATCTAGAACAACTTTTTTTTAGCAGAACATTGCAGGATATACACATGGGGAGAATATGAGCTAAAGGCCTTTAGTGTGTTCACAATTAAAGCCAACGGGACAAATAATAAAAATACTCACATGTTTCCTGAACAGTTCGACATGTGGGCCCAGAGTTTGTGGATCAGCCTCTTGGACAAACCGTACAACGTCGTCCACTGACCAGGAGGAGGTGTCGTTCCCTGAAGCCTCTTTGTCCTGTGTTGCATGGTCTGGGCCTGTTGTTGAGCTCGCTGCTGTAGATTGAGGTGAAACAAATCAAACTTTGGTTATCCTGTTCATGTTCAGTGGAGTCAGATAACGATGATGACTGGGTCACAAATGTCTTTCAAGTGTCTGCATGTGTCGTGTTGCAGAAATCTCGACAATTAAGGTCTGTTAGTGGCAAAGATCACTATACTTTTAACTGAAGTTTAGGAAGTAAATGGGACATAATTTAAAATAAAACTAATCGGATGCTACATTTGAAGTGTATTTTGTCCTCTTTTAATATAGCTGTCCCTTCGGGGGAACTTGTCATCTGACACATTATTTCCAGAAACACACAGGATGGGAAACTTTGCAAACCATCAAACTGCTCATTGCATGTGAGGTAAGAGGGTAAAAAGAGATATATATTATATTTAAAAAGATCATATAATCTGGTGCCCTACAAAATAAATATCCTGCCAGTAGTTGGAATATTATATTAAAATTAATAAGGGACATAATATTATGTTTACATTTTCAAAAAGAATGTAGGTAGAAACGATCAAAATTAAACATAGGGGAATCTGGAACGTTTCTATCTTTGTCGGCCAACCTGAGAACATAATCAGACAATAGTCTGAATTATTAAGGATTTCGCTTTGAATAAGTTAAATGATCGCTGCCTATTTGTTAACACTGCAACCTCCATTAAATGTAAAATCGTAGCAAAAGGGTTAAAACAGCATCTGTTTTATGGCATTTCACAGGCTATCCCAGAGCCAATTCATACTCTTAAAAAATAAAGTCAAATCAAAATCATGTCACTATGGCGTGTGTGTGTGTGTGTTTTCTAGAACCTACCTTCCACTCGTCTGTGTGTACGTATGGGGCCAAGTTCTGCCGGGTTGGAACTGACACGTCTTAGGGGCGGTGGTGTTTGCGTGTGACCAGGATAATATGGCCGCTCCTTCTTCGTGGCTTGGAAGTCTGAGGCGGTGTGAAGGGATCGGCTGCTGGGAGCAGCATCCTTTGTGGAATTGTCATTAGCCAGGCCGTTCTCGGTGTGGGACAGTGGTTCTGTTTCACCGGTAAAAGAGAGATAAAATAACTGTGAACACAAATATATAAAGTGCCTTGTGAAACTATTTTAACATATAAAATTGGAGTTTTTTGTGAATAATCAACACCAAGTGTAATGAAATTTTAAAAACTTTTTTATAAATAAAAAAATGTAAAAGTGTGATATTATTCAGCCCCTTTACTACCTGTGCAGCCAACTCTAATGTGATCCAATGTTGACCTAAATCCACCAGTGTGTAATCAAGTCTTAGTATAAATGAGATAGTCTCAGTGGTTTTAAAGCACAAACAGCATCATGAAGACCAAGGAACACACCAGGCAGGTCTGAGATGCTGTTGTGGAGAAGTTTAAAGCAGCATAAGGATATAAAAAGATTTCACAAGCAACATCTCCCGGAACACCATGCAAACATATTGAAATGGAAGGGTTGTCAGACCACTGCAGACCTACCAAGACACAGCCATCCCTCCAAACTTTCAGCCCAAACAAGGAGAGACTGATCAGATGCAGCCAAGAGGCCCATGATCACTCTGGATAAATTAGAGATCAACAGCTGAGGTGGGGGAATCTGTCCATAGGACAACTGGGTGCACACAGTACAAATCTGGTCTTTATAGATTGGCAAGAACAAAGCCATTTCTCAAAGAAATTAATAAAAAGTCCCATTTAAAGTTTCCCATAAGCCACATGAGACAGCAAACATGTGAAGTAGAGTGCTCTGCTCAGATGAAACCAAAATGTTACTTTCTTGGCAAAATACAAAACTTTGTTTGGCGTAAAAAGTAACTCTGCACATGACCTTGAACACACCATCCCCACTGTCAAACATGGTGGTGGCAGCTTCATGGTCTGGGGCTGATTTTCTTCAGCAGGGACAGGAGAGATGGTTAAAATTGATGGGAAGATGATGGAGCCAAATACAAAACCAATAAAGAAGAAAACCTGTTGGAGTCTCCACAAGATCTGAGACTGGGACAGAGGTTTACCTTCCAACAAGACAATGATCCTAAACATAAAGTGAAATCTAGAATGGAATGGTTCAAAACTAAACATATCCAGGTGTTAGAAACACAAGTCAACGTCCAGACTTGAATCCAATTGAGAATCTGTAGAAAGATCTGAAAAAACTGCTGTTCACAAACACTCCACATCTAACTTTACTGAGCTCTAGCTGTTTTGCAAGGAAACATGGGCAAAGATTTTAGTCTCCAAATGTGCAAAACTGATCGCAGCAATACGTGGTTCTACAAAGTATTAACTCAGGGGGCCTGAACAATGTTGCATGTGTCACTTTACTGTTTTTTATTCCTAAAAAAGTTGTTGATTCTTCACAAAAAATTATAATCTTTGTGTTTAAAGCCTGAAATGTGGCAAAGGATCAACAAGTTCAAGTGAGCCTAATACTTTCACAAGGCACTGTAACAGAAAAATAGTACATGGTGCAGCACTGTTATACATGACTTACAGTCTGTAGGAGAAAAGCTTTGAGTATAAATCATTTAGAGCAAATACCTCTGAAAACTACACACTATCCTCAAAACTAGTTATTTTACAAACAGAAAATGTTTCATGTAAATAGTATTTAGCATTTCGGATTCCATCTATATTCAAGCAAAAATCGATGATTTATTTATTACTTTTATCCGGCACCATAACAAGGTCTGACTTCCCACAAAAATAATCTCATTGTTTTTTTTAATTCTTTTTAGATATATTGTCGAAAGAAAACCAGTGAAATGATATTAGTGAACATAATGAAACAGAAGCTAGTGAAGCAGAGATGGAACCACCATGAGCAATTAGAGCTCACTACATAAGTTGGAAAAAAACATTGATTAAAAGTAAAATTATAATAGGTTGCTAATTGTTATGAATAATTAATTAATTATGGCTTAAATAAAGGTTGTTTTTGGACAATAGCTAATTAAATCTCAGCTGTATATAGTTAACAACGATGACTACGTTCATTTAATATTAAACAAAATCCAACAAATCCAAGATTTTTCCTGAATCCTCACTTGGAAGTCAAGCAGTCTTTTTGTTTGTGTGACTTGTGTAACTTGTTTTTCGGTAATAACCCATAAGGAGAGAAAGTATTTTGTCTTCCTCGCTTCTCAATTCCGGCGTCCACACATCAGCCCACCTGACTTCGTCCTGTCGTAGAAGCGTGTGTTTTTGCTGTACGAGCTGAAGGGCTGCGAACTGAACAGGCTGTCGCTCTCCAGATGTTGACACATGTTCTCCAGGAACCGTAGCACGGACGAGGCGCTGGAGGCGGAGGGCAGCTTCACATAGCGGATGCCATGCTCCGACCGCACTGGAGGCCAAAACACAAACAGCCATGTTATTGTGTGCTGTATGTACACACACCCACTCACACACACATGCTGTATGTATTCACAGTTGAAGAAAAACGGATGGCAGATGGTTTTGGGTTAGTCCCCTCCTCCCCCCGCACACACACACACACACACACACACACACACACACACACACACACATTTCACCCCATCTCTCACCCTACACAGCACCCTCCCACCCAAGCCAAGCCAGCGCAAATCCACAAATTAAGGCCCCCCCCCCCAGCAACAAATCCCAGCATCCCAAACCAGGTTAGACGCACATGTCACTTCTGATTACAGACACAGTGCTCACATCAGCTGCTGCCACCGGCACTGTCTTTTATTCCACAGACACACACACACACACACACACACACACACACACAGACACACACACACACACACACACACACACACACACACACACACACACACACACACACACACACACAGTACCATTCATACCCCACCAATTTCACCTGGCTGATTGCCTATCCAGGCTCTATATATATACACATACAGACACAAACACACACACATATATATATATATATATATATATATAGAAGACTGCAAACTCTCATGCATTAAAAAAAACTTACGCTGACGCAGATGATTAGCGTAGCTTAGCATAAAGACTGGCAGCAAGGGGAAACAGCTAGCCTTTACCTGGACACGGGGAACTAAATAGCTTCATGTTTACTACACAGTTTAACTGACCATTCAAATGCTGAAATGTTTTTAGGTAATACATCTGCGGTCTTCTATAAATGTAAATATTTCTTTTTCATATTACATATTTAATATTACTGTGTCTTGCACTGGGGCTGCAGCTACAACTGTTCTGATAGTCGATTAATATAAATCACTAAAGCGATTAATCTGGTAAATGGTGTAAAATGTTCACAAGCCTAAAATCATCAGTTCACTATTAGAAAAGACTCAACAAACCAGAAAAAAATCTCATTTAAAAAGCTTCAACCTGATTTTGGACATTTTCTTCTTAAAAATGACTCCAATTTATTAATCAATTATCAACATAGTTGGCATTTGTTGTAATAGTTTGCAACTAATGGATTAATCGACTAATCACTGCAGCTCTATTTTGCATCGTTAGTTACCACAGCACAAAACAAGCAGTTTGTGGACACCTTGCTTGCTACCAGTTACTTTGAGAGGGAATAGTCAGTGATGTTGTCTGCCTTTACCTCTGATGACCTCCCCTCCCGTGTGGGACTGGCTCTGCAGGAATGACAGCAGCACGGAGGGCTGGTACGTGCAGTCCACGCACGCCTGGACCGCCTGCTGCAGGACCGCGTTGACCGGGGCCGGGCCAAAGTGGTCTGGGAGCTGCTGCACAAGTTTGAGGTCGAGGTGGGGGCCGTAGTTACCGTGTTTGTTCACATAGACGCACACTGGGATCACAGGTTGAGGAGAGGGGGGGAAAAAATCAGCGGGAGCCGAGACAGCAGACAACCGTAGAACACAAGCCATAGAGCCGATGTTGTATCGCTACTAAACACTTACCTGTGCAAACTACGCTAGAGTTGTTGCTATGGTTGTTGTCTGCTGAGACGTGGCTGCTGCTCAGCCGGGTTTCTGGAGGCGGAGCAGGAACCGACGACCCCCGCAGGGACTGCACCACCCGGGGCTTCCTCTGGAGCAAGAAAACCAAACAAACCCTCTCACATTAACGCTCTGTAACTTATAAAGGCCGTTAGTTAATGATTTATTCAAGGCCCTTCAGCAACTACAGGAGCTCCTAAGACAAAGCAGTCCTCCTATGCGGATTTTTTTTTTCATCATGCATAAACATCCACAAGGGCTCCCTTCCTCCCGCCACCTCTGACCTTGTCTACTCTTTATCAAAATCTGCTCTTCCATAATACATAAAACATAAAATGGCAGGTTCAATGAACCGCGGCATAACAGATTACAGCACTTGTGACATCTCACCTTGCTCCCAGGCTTGGGTCCTCTCTTCCTGTGTGGTCTGGGGGCCAGCTGAACCCCAGAGCTTGGCCTGGCAGGGATCTGTGATGCCCCATTTACCGCGGCCGCCGCCGCAGCCTCTGCTGCCGCCTTCAGCAGAGCAATGGTCTGAGATTTGGGGCGACGGCCTCGCACACCCTTGCGCACGGGGAGGGGTGGCAAGGGGTTGGGCAGTCTGTACGAGGTCTGCATGGAGGAGGAAGAGCTGGAAGACAGGCGGCGTGTAGCGAGGGAGGCCGAGGTGGAAGAAACAGGGGCGAGGAGAGCACCGGGGAGGGTAACTGCAAAAATAGGAAGAAAAGCAAAATTGAGTTTGAAAGAAACGTCCATTGTTATTCTACTTGCAATTGACATGCAAGACTGTGCCACAGACGATCAAAGGGGAATATGCTGTGATTTTAATTTGGACTTTAGAAGTAGCAGTGTCCCCAGCACAAAATGTCAAGCTCTCATCATCTGAATTAGATTTGCCCTCATACACAAAGGCTTCAAACAAAGACATGTGCAGAGAATCAACTTTCCTGTAGGTCCCTGAGCCAAGGAATGGTTTTCATTATTAGAAATGTCAGGTTCCAGAATGACCTAAGAATTGTTAGAAGATTTTTTTGTATTTATTTACTCACTTTTTTTAATCTATTTACTCACTGAGATTGGCAGACCCTTTGTATTAAGCCCCTCCCTACACTGGAACCGGAGTCAAAGGTCCCTAGAGTCCTGCCCGCTAGAGAATTCCTCCAACCTTCTGCTTGCATCAACACAACAAATGATCAGAGGGTGCTTCTATGTCCCAATATGATTGCTGGACATGCAGGCACACAGCAATATCAGTATTTCAAAAAAATATGATAACAATATATCAGACAAAATTGTTTCTAACAACATATTTTATAAGAATCCCTGTAATTTTGCTGCAACCAAGTTGTGTCCCCAGAATGAACAAATGAACAAAGAGCAAGTATAAGTAAAGTTAACCTTTACATTTAAATGGATTAATAAATATTGAGTAACAGATAGCAATAATACCTAATTACTATGTAACAATAATGAATTCTAAAAATGCAGTTGATAACCTGGAACTGAAAGACATTGCTCCAGAAAGATCTAGCATTTCAAAGTGCCAATCAGGAGGTGTTTAAAGTGACATTAAAATAAGAAGCAAGAAGACACAAAGCATTTACACCCCCCCTCCTGTCTTCATTAGCCTGAGCGTGACTCTGAGATATGATCACATAATTATCATTGTGGATGTATGTGAAAAAAAAAGAGTGAGAAGAGCGGAAAAGAAAGAGGGAGATAGGGAGGGAAAGAGACAGATAACCATCTCCTATTTCAATACGAATGTAATGCTTGCTGAGAGCAGGGGGCCTGAGAGTGCATGCAGGGGCTCCCAGGGGGACGAGGCTTTCATTAGTGCCTCCTTGACTGAGGCGATATGGAGAGACCATGCAGCGTTTACAGTATTCTCCGAGGGGCCAGTCGGGGCACCCTGAAAGCTGCTTAATTGGGAAATGAGTGAAAATGGGCGTAGAATAGAGCAGTGTTTTGTTTCAGAGGGCAAGGGCTCCTCTCGCTCGCTGGGAGTGATCACACAATGCACGCTTACAGCGGAGCGGCAGCACCGGCCTCATGCACAGTGGCACGCTTATTCACCCCAGGCCGCAAAACATAAGCCCTGCAGAGGCAGATCAAAATGGGTTTGCAGGGTACCAATCAGTATCAGCGAGTTTTAATTCACCCTAGGAAATCTGAGTCAGGGACCTTCTTTGATCCTGCGCTGTAGTAAAGAAAAAAAATCTAATCCATTCACATTGCATGACAGCCACCAAGGCAGCCTGTACTGTTTCTACACAGGTGACTAATATATTCTAGCGTGTATTAGTTTATCCTAATAAAAAAATCTAGTCACTTCAAAAAGGAGCTAATGATGACTGACTAACTGGAGGTTTGCTGCTTGTTTGAAGCGATATATAGAATACATCAACTAAAATTTGCATGTTGTATTTAAATTTTTACTAATCATTTCTCTGCAACTAGCATTACATTTCCATCACTGTTTAATGTGCCTTATTTTTATGATAAAACTGTATTTGTCCAATACAAAATGCCATAAAAAAGTTCGTAAGAAAGCTTGAACATTAGTATTCCATCTTAAAGCAACAATATGTCATTTTCTGGCGCTGGTTGTCTCTCAATCTAAACAATAACAAAAGATGGAGTCAATAAAGTCGTAGAGTGGTGTGGGATCATGGGAGTTGCTACTAACGGTAGCTCGGCTTGTTTTTCTAATAACTTAAGATCCAGACATTCAGGGGGGTTTCACCAGGATTAGAATTATCCTCAAAAGCCCCTCTCTCCAAAACAAACAGACTCAGTGATTAAAACCAGAAAAAACACTGAATAAAGCAGAATGACGTTAAAAAAATACATTTATATGATGCTATTAAGTGAGCAGCAGACATCCAGATGTGAGCTGCTGTTAAAATTATGCCTCATCTCTAATAATTTAGGATCCAGATGCTGTGGATGTTTTTACCAAGAGACGGATTAGCTGCAGATGTCTTCTTCTCCGAAGCAAAAGGACCCACTGATTATAAGTAAAAACACTGAATAAAGCAGTTTGACGTTCAATCAGTGTTTCTGTGGTCCCAGTTTGGTATGCTACATGAGCTAATGCTAACTCTCATTATATGTTGCCCTGCTAATTTAGGACTAAAAGACTTCAAGCAGTTAAAAATAGTTTTAAAAAATGACCGATCATTGGTTTCCAGTCTTTTCCATGCTGTGTAAAAACAATGACTACTTGACATTGTAGAAAACATAAGTAAATTAAGGTAAAAAAATTTGCAAACTCATTGTTATGCTCCTTTCAGACCAATAAAGTAAACATTTGTAACATCGGGTAAACTATAAATATGTAGGGCAAACCTTATAAAAAATACAGAACAAAAAATAGAGACATATGGTACTGATCATGACTATATAATTCTGACTCGACCTATTGACCTGTGTAAGCCACCGCCCGAGGAAACGCATGTGTGTGTGTATGTGAGTGTGTGTGCATGCATGAGAACGTGTGTGTCGGCTGTCTGAAGGATGGGGGGAGGGGCTCCACAGATTTGCCTCTCATCTAATTACACCCCCCCACACACACACACACCAATACACACACACACACACACACACACACACACACACACACAGGTTGTTCTTTTGAGTGAATCTGAAACACAGGGCATGACCGTTGCTTCAGGTGTGTGACTGCATGGAGGCGGCAGGAGAGAGAACGAAAAAACACAAAATCTGTTCTCCTGCAGGTCTCCAGCATGGCATCGAGAAAACGGATAAAATCACTATCGTTCAGCTGTGACTTCTGTGGATCTTATAACTTCACCAAAAATTAAAAAAAACAGATGAGTGCCCAAAAACTCCAGAGAAAAGAAAATATTTGATATCCACCAATCCTTGCCTGAGCCTTCCGCAAACTAATTCCTGATGTTTTTCACACACACACACACACACACACACACACAGACACACACAGACACACACAAAAAGAAAAATCACACATGATCAAAAACACATGGTAGCTCCAAACTTAATTACAACTAAAAAACTACTATTAAAACTTCAAACTTCCAGAGTCTCTCAGTCTAGCAGTTGCAACTAGTCTCTTTCCACAAATTCACAAAAAACAAAGATTTAAAAAATAAGGCTTTATGCTAAACAAAGAACATACCGTTAATCATTTACAGACTGTACTGGATTTCAATCCCTCCTCACAAAAATCACAAACCTGTGGCTATTTTTACTTCAGTAGCATTCCAGTGACGAAATGATCAAATCCAAACAAATGATCATTACCAAACCGTTACCAGCACTTCCTGAATCAAGCAGATAGTTGAATGAATTCCTAACTTCAGTGAGCGCCGTGTTCATTGATGCTTTCATGCAGAGTTCCATTTGGCTTCAGTGAAAATGAATCTAATTAGAAAAGGAGGTCAATAATGCCCCCCCCCTCGAAAAAAAAGTAAAGTTTAATGAAACAGGCTGCCACGTAATAAATGTCTGCACTGCACTTACAGTAAACACACAGCAAAGGTAACAACACAGGTCATATAAAGTGTAGGATTTGCAGAGTTCCATCTTTCTTTTTACGCAAAAGAGCAAAAAAGAGGAAATCCTCACCAGAAAAAGCAGAAGTTCAGTGCAGCCGTTGTGCCTTTCGCAGCAGCAGCAGTATTGAAAGTAGCGGTGGCAGCAGAAATAGGAGAATTAATGTCCGTAAACAATAAACAGTTACTTCCTGGTTTTCTTTTTTTTTTGGAACAACTCTTTCTTTCTGATTTGTTTCTCACCCTGTGTGTTGATTTTTTTTTTGCGCCCTCCTCCAATCTTGCTCTAATATCCTCTCATCATCTGCACCTCATTGTCCGTTTTCTCTCCCTCTCTCTCTCTCTCTCTCTCTCTCTCTCTTTCCGCTGCTTTCTCAGTTCTCTCCGTGTGTCTTTCCGCTCTCTTCTTTCTCCCGACAGTAGCCCACAACAAAGCCCACAGTCTGCTGCTGCTGGCTGAAGCCGCTGCAAAGCTTCCCTCCCAATGAATGAGGAGGGAGGGGGGAGGAGGGAGGGGGGTGTGTGTTTAGATTTGCATAGGGGCAGGGAGGGGTAGAGTCTACAGCAGAGAGGAGGAAGAGTGGGTGGGTGTGGTGGATGGTGGTGGGGGGGGGCATGGGGGGAGTTGAGCCCTTTATTCATGTTATCTCTAGGCCATATCGACAGTCTACATCAGTCACCTGCTTCTCAGCCAGGCTCTGGGGGGGAGGGGGAGGGTTAACGCGGAGGGGGCCGCTGCAAGCGGGCGGGGGATGGGCAGAGGGGTCGGCGGTGACGGGGTAAAAGGTTAAACCGGATCAGGAGGCTCCTGATTGAAGCGGGTCGAAACGGGGCAAAGCTCCCGGAGACGGCGTGCGTGCGTGCATGCGCACGTGCACGCCGCCGCAGAGAGGGAGGTGATCCCCGCGTGTAACCCGAGCCTATTCAGACAGGCCCCCGATGAAAGATGGCCAGGTCCGATGTCAGGAAACAGTGGCATAGACGGATATCACCCCGACTCTGGAACAATGTGGGACAGAGCGGCCAGAGGAAGCCTGGGAAAAATCCCCCGAGTCAGAGACGTCTTAATCTGCCTCCAGAAAGAAAAGCCTCTTTGACAATAGCTCGTGGACCATGGAGTTTTTTTGATGAGAAATGGCTTATAGATATGTGATTGTTTGACACAGTTCTTGCATTCATGCTTTTTCACGTCTATTATTGAGGGGAGCCCCACGAAGGACTTGATTTGATATGAGCTCAAAGAAAGCTAGGAACTTACAACAAAAGACCACTGTAAATTGAAGCATTTGATGTATCAGGATTTTTTTTAAATACATATAATCAGTTTCCTGCTACATTCATAGTAACAAAATATTTTTTAATTTTGTGCATGATCGCAGTCTAATTTGTCGAACATTTAAAATCTATCATTCCAAAACAGCCAAATGTGACAAAACATAAATAATGTTTGTCTGAAGCAGACAATAAGGACTGCAGTGTGAGTCTGTCTGCTAAAACACAGACACGCTGTGTCCTTCATGCATTATGCAGAACTATTCTGCATTCTGACCCAATTTAATAACATCAAGTAAAAATATAGACAAACCATACAAAAAGATGAAAAAAACATTCATGCTAATGACTCCTTACTGCACAAGAGGAAAAGTTACTGTATCTTTGGCTTCTTACAAAAGCGAGTAGCAGGGTCACAACAGGACAATTCTGATGAAAGCTAATTGGATATTTTAACCGTAGTAGTAATTACAGAGTCTCTCACTCCCCCTCTCGTATGTACAGCTAATTATCAGCTCATTAACACCTCAGCCGAGCCCTACTTATTCACTTATCTACATATAAACATGGTAGCTTTCTGATCCTTTCCTTGGTATTTTTTTCCTTTTAAACCATCACCACAGACACACACACACACACACGAAGCATAAATCTGTTCTACAGTAAGCACTGACTCCTCAGTGAGGTGATCTCTCAGCAAGGTATGCCGGCACCAGGATCAGAAGCAGATGTGGGGACGTCAGGTAACGACGGCCCCGCTCACCCGCAGGGATTAAAGTCATCTGTGGATCGCGGAGTCTCATGTGGAACGATACGGCTGAAGCACACATTAACATTTTCCTGTTGACGTGAAACCTGTAACGGAGACTGAAAATTCAACTGCCCGAGGACTGGGAACATGCTCTGACAAACATTTAACTGCTGTCATCCATCAACATGGAGGAGAAACCCAAACACACACACACACACACACACACACACACACACACACACACACACAGCTCCCATTAATCAAGTTGATTGTTGGGTTATTTAAAGCTCCTCGCTTCCTGACCAGTGGAAACCAACAAGAGGTCAAAGGGCAGGAAACTGCTGGATGTTGTTGCACGGACAGCAAACATGAGGATGATTGATATTTATCACACCTGCTAAACTTATCAAAATCCCAATTTCAGAATGAACAGACTCGCTCCAGGGTCATTCGTCAAAGTGATTTTGATGGATGGTAAATGTCTAAAGACCTGCCAAAGAAACTAAACAGTGAAACCTTGAATGGTGAGTGTCAGCATTAGTGCTAAAACCTACTCTGTAAGAGCAGAGAATAATTACCAAAGACTGATTAATTAGCATCATTAATAGATCTGGTCTGACTGATAATTACTAGTTCAGGACTGCGTTCACACTTTAATAGCTCCAATTTCTGGCACATACAGTGAATGTTTTGTCTAAGTTCTGTTCCGGGCCCTTCATGAGGTCCCTGGAAAAATTAAGAGTAAATAAACACACACAGATGATTTTGATTTTGTTATCTGAGGGAGAGCGGAGGAGGGCTATTAAAATATTTTTATAGTGGTTATTTAATGTTACAACCGCTAATGTATTTCCTGTCATTCCTACCATGAGTATTAATATTTAGGAATCAGGTTATTTTGTAATAGGCAATTCAAATACAGATATTTTCATGTTTCATGTTTATTGAATGTTTATTATGTGAAGATGGATAAACTGCTAAGTTACTGCTGCAGCAATATATTTAAGATGATTATGACATATTTTTCGGTTTTCACCTGGTTTTGTAATTCTGTAAAAAAAAAATATTATTCTATTCTCAAATGTAGTCAACAAAGGACATTTTCTACAATGCCACAAGTAAACTAAATAATTCTTTGATGTTCTAAAAATAGACCAATGACAGAGCTGCTCCTGGCTGGTCTAGAACATTGCTATGCCACTATAGGTTTAGACTGCTGGGACCTCATGAGATACTCTGAGCTTCTCTTTCTTTCTTCCAATCTGTGTTCCTGGAGTCCTGGCCTGAGTTTTCTGTGTTTTATCATTCTCAGAACATGCCGTGCAGCATGTTCTGCAGGGTCTGTCGCTCTCCTGGTTCACCCGGAAGCTGAGATGGATCCTGTCTCCTCATCCTCCACATACACTACAATGGATTTATGTTATTCAATTTAATATTCATTAAGATGTATTTATTATTACTTATTAATATTTGATATTCACCTTTTCCAGATCTAATGTATTGTTTCCATTCTGTTTACATCATCTATTGCATCCTGGAAGAATGTTCCCTGCCTGTTTCTCTTCCTGAGGTTTCTACCTCTTTTTAACCTGTTGAGTTTTACCTTGTACGGTGTGAGGGTGTAAGAACAGGGGATGTGTTGCTTTTGTATAAACTGTAAAAGCCATTGGAGTGAATCTGTGATTTGTGAAGGTGGGTTGAGGGCACAGGAAAGCTTCAGTTTTACTATCAAAGTTACCTCCACTCCTCTCAGATGTCTGTTACTTTATGTCACATCTCCCCTCACTGTGATGACTAATTTGTTGCGTGCGCTGCCCTCTCGTGGTGAAATTTGGTAAGGCCAATGAATTAAAAGTACTTTGGTTTCCTGTTGACCAACATCTTACACATGTGCATCTTATGACTTTTATGAAAGTCATAGTATTGTGGGATTTCAATTCTTCAAAAATATTCTCAATTTTCAGGAGTCGTTACAAAAAGATTGGGTCGTAATGTCCCTATATAATTGTAGCAAGATATATTAAACATATACATTTGGAGCTAATTAGAGCACCAATTCATTTACTCAAATAACACCAAGCTATTAATCTTGTGCCTAAAAATTAAATCTTGAAACACTTCGAGATGCAAATTTATGCAGCAAGGTGATCCAAAATGTACATAAATAATCTTCCTCATATAGGAAACCTGTGACATCATAGTTCTTGAAAGACAAATTTGCTCAAAACTTTTAGTATTTTTATAAGTTGACAACTGAAAGCAGCACTTACAGAAGTTTCCAGGTGGCTGTAAACTGTGTTTGGTCAGCGCGCACCAGCCCACGGGGAAGATGTCTCTGGATTCGAACGGGCACCAGTAGTCGAAGGCTCCCCTCCAGCCGTCAAACATGACGAAGATCTCCTGACCTCTGACCTCGCCGACCGTGGCAGGACAAATCAGGTAGGGGTTCTTCCTGTCCACGGCCTCCAGCTTCATACCAGGCTGGAAGTAGTTTTTAGGAGGATTGGGTGGTTCCTACACACACACACATACAGTATACACATAACCAAGCAAATAAACAATGTGCTTTCCTGAAGTTTTGCATGTGAGGAAACAGTATGAGTTTCTCTCTCATGTCTGTGCTGGTCAAAGCAATCGTGACTGTACCAAAAATGTAAACTATAGTTCAGCACATCCCGGAAGGTGCCAACATCTGGGATGTGCCAACCAGACACAGATACGGAGGTCTTGAACAGGACAGGACGCTTATGCCGCGTCAGCCTCTGTTTCCATCGTTACCAGGAACAGAGACGTGTACTACAGCTGACACCAGAGAAAATGTCCATTTTTCTACCAAGGAGAAAAAGACCAGAGTTGGCGGCTGGCCCGAAGGTGCAGATCAAACAAGAGAGTGAAGTTGCTGCTCTATAAAAATGGAATAAAGTTTGTAATGTGACATCCAGGCACGAAAAGCCCAGACATTTAATCTAATTTTAGTAAAAAAAAAAATCCAAAGAAGTTAGTCAAAGAAAATAAAATTTTATGTCTTGTTTTAGTAGACTAAAATTCACATTATTTTAGTCTACTTTTAGTCAACAGTCTTTCTTTATTCTTTGATAGAAGCTTGACAGTAATGTTAATAAAATTCATCTAGACACGTACGCTTAAGCCCAAAATTATTCATGCCCCTGTCAAATACAATACTTTCTTTATTTTTTCACTTACAAATTAGTATTCCACTTCAGTTTTTACTTAAATAGGACACAAAAGAAAGTCTGAAGCCATAATTGATTTGTGTTTCGTTAGAATGTGTAAATAAATTGTGAGTGAAAATCTTTATTTATATATATACACTTTATAGTTGAAAGACTTTCTTGTGTCCTATTTAAGTTAAAAAAGCTAAGGTGGAATACAAATTTTAAGTGAAAAAATCAAAAAAAATCCCTTGTAGTTGATGGGGTATGAATAATTTTGGACTTAAGAGTATGTGTACCAATAGGAATTATTATTAGGAACCAGTTTGATAGTAACCCAGCATATTAAAACAGTAGCAGAATAGCTTCTTGTGATCAATTGTGAAACTGTGTTAATTTCAAGGACATGGATTCACGTTCTGTCCTGTACTGTATCGTGAAACAAGGCTTAACAATAATACTATTACTAATAGTAATTTTAGTCCGTTTAGACACGGCGACCATGTGTGTCTGTGTGTGCATGGATCGAGGCCTACACCTACAACAAATTTCAAACTAGATGTTTTTCATTTGTTTTTTATTGTTGTTTTAGGAACCTGGTTAGATCACTGAAAGAAACAAATGGTAGTTTACAATGTCAATTATGTGTTTATCACGGTAAAGGAAGGAATATGACACATGGAGATTTTTATTTATTGCTTGTTCTTTGTTCAGGCCATAGATGTGGCTCACTCCTCAGAAACTCATCATAAATGGAGTATTTAATGGAAACACAGTCTAAATTATTAATTCAAATATCCAGCACAATAGTTCAAGCAGACGGGCCTATGGTTAGGTTTCTATTCCAGGAAAACAATACCTTTTGTGAGTAATTATGCTCCAACTTAGACTTATTTGCCTGTTATAGGCTCTGATATAGATACATTCATTGAATGTACGTTGACAGATCTAGTACAAGTGTTTCACATTCTCAGATTCTGGCCTCTTGGTCACTATGGGGATTTTGTCAAGGACTCAAAATTGGTTGAAATATAGAGGACTCAAAATCCACAGCTAGAGATTATACGGATTTATCTCCCTCCCCAGATCCTCTGTCTGTGGTAGGTTGTTGAGTCTCTGCCCCCAAAGTATTTCTGATCATTACCCAATACTAACTCTTTTTAAACCAAACTCTACACATTGTGGACAATTAGGTGGACATTTTATAATACTTTATTAAAAATGAAGAATTCCATATAGAACTTTTAATTTTAGTATATTTTTTGGTCTTTTATGCCTTTACTGATAATATTAGTAGCGAGAAACCCATTCTCCCGACTTTTCATGGTGCCATCACAAAACTACATGATCTATTTCTAGAATCTATTTAATCTATTCAAACGTGCTGTCATCACATTTTATGCCTTTTTTAATCAAAGGACCATGTTTCCACAAACAAGAAAGAAATTTCAATCATTGAAAGTGAATTTCACTTCTTAGGGTCAAAACCAATCAGAAACCCAAACAGTATCCGTAAAGTTAAACAGCCTGGTTGCCATGGTGATGTGTAAGCAAGCCTCCCGAAGGCCAGGCCAAGCTTGTCCTCAGCATTGTGAAATGTGTAAACCGAAAATGGAAATTGATGCCTGCTTCCATTGATTATTGCTATTGTTGCAATTATTGAAAAAAGGAGAGCTCTCTGTGAGACAACGTCATAAGAAAGCGCAAATGTATCCATGGCAACAGTTAACGCTCAGCTGACACCCACCAGCTGATCGGCTGCAGTGAGGCGGTGTCTCTACATGGGGCAGCCGCTCTACCAACTGAATACACTTTACATCTAAATCGGAGGAATTTATCGATTCTTATTAAAGAATCAGTCTCTGATCCAGCACTAGCTTGGATGGAGATTTAAGGTTTTCTGTATATTATTACAATTGGTTTCTTGTTACACCTTAAAAAACCTAAACCACAATTTTTTTTTTCTCAGATGAAGCAAAGCTGGTGAACTAGAAAGAAATCTTTGATTAAATCTTTGATTGATAATAATGAGGCTGAGGTAGAGCTTAAGTCCAAGACAAACAGGGCATCTAAGTTAATGTGTTGAGTTCTTAATGCACATTACTGAACAGAAATATTATACTGATGGCAGTAGACCACTGACAATGAAGCGACAATAAGATAAACTTAATATTGCGTCAATAAATCCCCCAGAAAAAGGGCTTGTCTCTAAAACAACAGATATAAATGATGCTTTTAAATGTTTCTTTGCCAATTTATACGAGGGGACTGACTTTCCCAAGGCCTATTTCACTCCTTTTATCTGTTTAATCTGTCTCCTATATTCTTAGAAGTATTGCATAAATCTGTAATTTAATTCAACCACAGACGCTCCCCAGGCATAGATGGTCTTCCAGCCGAATTACACCTAGATCTATGGAGCACCCTGGGACACATTTGGCTGAGCATCATTAACTCAGCCAAAGTCAGAGGAAGGCTACTTCCACGGAGATCTTGAATATGGTTCTTATTACAGTGGTACCTCAAACTGCAAGACTGCTACGGTGCTCCAGTTACACAGTCACAGGTCTATGTATACAGTTATATATATATAAACGTTATATATATGTCGGAGCAACCATAGTCCATCCATTGGTTGCCCCGACAATAACAGCAATAATGTCTCATTCTGTTTTTGTAAATGATTTACTCAGATGAATCATTCTCTACTCCAGTGTTATACCCTGTATACCAGTGTACCAGTGGCAGGTAGGGTGACATACTTATTTACTTGCATACTTATTTTTAAAATGGCACAGAGCAGCTATTCCTCTGTTTTGAGGGAGACTGAGGGTGACCTTGGCAAATGGAGATCCCTCGTCACGTCAATGCTGGATGATGTCGCCACATTCAACAAGAACGTACTCTCTTGTATCCGCTTTGTTAGCTCTATGGTAACACTGACCTCACCAGAAAAGTATTGGAAGAAGCTTGATTCATGTCGAGGAACTCTAAGTTATATACAGTAACTGGCTCTTTACACAGATGGTTGGACACAGAGATGAGTTTCCCTCTGGAAATACTGGGAAGTGCTGGTTCCAGCTCCATAGGCCCAGGATGTGTCCCAATCTGGGCTTCATCATAGCAAATGACTATGCACTTAATGAGTGACTTTTATTGCTGTTTTTTTTATCTTAGACTTGAAACTACATAAAAGAAAACAGATTTTGGGGGATTTGAGAGATTTTAGATTTTTCACACACACTTTTGCACTTATAAGGGAGACGTGGCCAAGGGCGTAACAGCTGATTTCCGGCTTGTTGCTGGTAAGCTCTGTTCTGCATAATGTCTGAGCATCAGCTGTCTGTTGTCAGTGAAAACACGTTGTTGCAAACCTCTCGTTCTTTATGACCAAAAAATATGAATGGCTTTCCATAGCTCTAGGTGACAGTAGGCCTACCTTCTTAAAGGCCGATGCAGGCGCCATCTCTGCTCCGCTCAGCGTCCGTAGAAGGAACATGGGCCATGAGGAGGCGTTCATCCTGAAACCTGAACATAACAAATCAACGTTAATATGTTTAAATGGAAATTCACATTCACCTCTATTCAGAAAGTAATAATGCTGGCTACTCACCAGCAGTGACTACATTCAAATGCACAAAAGTGCATAGTTCATTAATATGTACTGTAAATTCCCTTGGTTCATATTCTTAAGATGCATAATTTCAGATGCTTATGTTATTGTTACTTTACCTGAGCTTATATTTTATTTAAGTGCATCTGCAACAATCATATTTTTAGTATATGACCCTATTAAAATATTAGCTCATGTTAAGATAAAAATAGTATTTTTTCAAGCTTTTGGGAAAACACAAAAACACTTTATCAAATGGATGTTGCTAATTGACAACATCCAGTGTCCAGATGTGGCAAATATTCAATGAAGTGATGACACATGTTTATTGGACTGAAGATCCTGAAACTTCCTTTGTATTTGGCCACATATTTATTGAATTTATTAAGATGCACAGCACCTCACATTAAATTATTATCAGCCAATCTGTATACCTGGAGCCAAAATAAATACTAGAAGTATAACTTGTGAAATTTAGATTAAATGACTATACAATATAATTGCCTATAGTCTTAATCAGCCACCAGTAGAAATTGATTCATGGATCATGTTCAGAGCTTCTTCTGCACCATAGTTTCAGAAGCTATCATCATGAAAGCTTGTTAAATTGTCAGAATTTTCCTGACTTTGGCAAAAATTTTGACCTACAGTTAAGTGTCTATTGTCTTATAGGCCATACATTTTAATTTTCACTTTTAAATGATTTTATCAAACATAGCAGCATCAGCAGGAGAGGATTTAGGACAAAAACTCACCTTCTTCAAAAAATATCTTTACAATATTTTAATAGAGCGATGGTATATTTCTTTGTTTTGTTCCAGTATTTAAACTTCACAAAAAAACTCCCAGCTGCAGGACACTCACCCAGTGGCGGCTGCAGCATGTCTCCGTTCCGTTCACATGTTCCTATTGGTCGGATGTCTGATGAGTCCACCAGCCTCCAGAAGTCGTTGGTGTTGTCGCTGCCGTCCAGACGGAGCCGCAGACGAGTACCCATCATGCCCATCACCGTCGCAATGCACACCGAGTTGGAGTTGCGGGGGTCCCGCGCCTCAAGTTTCATACCTGCCTTAAAGTCATTGGTGGGGGGGACTCTGGACTGCAGGGGGACACACAAAGCCTTCCATCACAGTCTCATACTGGGGGGGAAACCAAGGATTGGTTCTGGCTTCTCAAACCAGATTATTTTCTGGTTTCTTTAGTCTTCTATAATATTAAACTTTGGTTTGTAGACTAATGGTCTGGACAACAATTTATAAACCAAACAACTAATCGATTAGTGCACCCCTGAACATTTTCAACATTTTCCTTTATAAGGCTGTTTAAATCAGCAATTTCAGTTAATTATATAATATAGCAAATGAACACAGTGATATTTAAGAAGTCATATTAAGTTTATAGGATTTACAGAAAGTGTGCAATATTTGCTAATGCACATTTGGCTCAGCCAGCTTCATTTTAGCATAAGGTGAAAGTTAAACTGAGTAATTTGGTCATAAGAAGGGGTGGTATGCATGGTGCATGAAGAACACAGCATTCCATAACAAACACTTGCTATGCACAGTCAAATCTGACTGAAACTGACTGAACTGAAGATGTTTTGGAAAGAAGAATGGTCAAAAATACCTCTACCTGAACCTAGAATGTTTTCTGCAAAAGGTGGATCTACTAAATATTGTTTCTCTTTTTAAATATCAGTGTGTTCATCTGCGATATGATTCAGTTGCTGTTCCAAACAACCAATTATTTCTAAACAAAAATGTGAAAAATGATCAGGGATGCTGAACTTTTTTTATATGACCATATATACATATATATGTGGCCTTAAAAACATCATAAACTCACAAAATCCTTCAGCTTTCATTGGTCAAAATGGGCGGAAACAATTATATAGTTTTAACACTGTGTGTGTGTTTGTGTGTTGCACTTCAATTCAAAGTGTAGAGCAGAGCTTCATAGTGGAGCAGTGATAACATTTTAGAATATGTGTGTTGTAAACACTATGGTGCCAGTGCAACATGGTATTATTACATAATAAATGACTCAGCAGCTGTCACAGAGGAAACGTCATTCCAAATTTAAGTTTTTCATTGAAAAAACATAAAAACAAACGTAATCTTTTAGATTATCATCTACCTGTTTGAAGCAAGTAGGCGAGGCTGCAACAGAGGAAGTTTCTCTCAGATATTCCTCCCAACTGAACGATTCTAGCAACAAGAACAACAGAAAGAAACTAGTGATTCCTCAAGATTGTGATTGGGAAATGTGGCAGAAAACAGTTAAGCTAAAACATAAACTACAATCACATTTTTTTACAAAGAAATACCTCACATTCTGTGAAAATGTGTGAATGTATCAGCCACAAAGCAGTATTCACCCTCAGAACATTATACTTGCTGATTTTAAATATATAAAAGTATCATAATATTGCCAACATGTGCAATATTTTTTCACAGTATCAAGCTATTTTTTGTTGTTTTTCTTAATTGTTATTTTATAGAATTTTTTCAGACTTTAGAAAGTCTGAGTTTTAGACAGAAACAATCAACCAACAAATCTGCCACCACTCTTAGTTCTTATAAATCAAAGCTGCAGAGCAAATAACTACAATGTAATTATGTTAAAAAATAATACAATATTGTTGTTGTGCTATTGTGTACCCCATCCTGATAATATCATATATCACAATATTTCAGCTGGACAATATCACAGTATTCAATTTTGTATATTGTCCCAAGCCTACTTCATTTTATTATTATTTATAATAGCGAGGAAAACTCCTTCAGATCACAATGTTTTAAATTTACTCTATATATAATATATTTGAAATTCTGCAGATGATACTGAAAACAAACTAATTGGATCCATTATCACAGTAATGGCTTTAGGTATTGAAAGAGAACTGGCTGAATAAACCAAAATCAGAATCAGGATGGTCAACCATTGGACTTGTCGAGAGCAGAGCCTGCCGTGATGCTGCTTCGTCTCTCCTTCTTCTCCTCTTTGTGATCTGAAATCAAAAGACGAATGAAGAGCTGATGCCGCGGAAGGCAACGAAGGCACGATTATATTCTAGCGATTATAACAGTTCTAAAGTAGGACATAGGGAGCGAAGGCCTACCTCTGTGCGGCGTCCGTCCCATGGTGACGTTGAACGCGCCGCTGCTGCTGCACAGGAAGTGAAGTCACCTACAAAGACACTGGAGAAGAGAGGAAAAACACAGATTGGAAATTTCATCCCCAGTAAAATACACAGGCTGAATCAACCACTCATATCAACATCCCTGGAAGGTGATGAACACGTCTTTTCTCCTATGGATGGATTTTTAATAGATTTGCTCCTCTTCAATCCGAATATAATTACAATTACTTTTTAACCCATGAGGACCAAACCGGTGTCACCGCCCCTTTAAATGTTCTGGAAATTCCTCATCCAGATTTAGCTGTAACTTAAAGTGATGAAAGTGATATGCTGAACAACCTGTAATTGATTTTTTGTTACTAAAGGTAACTTTTAATCCATTTAGTAATGTTAATGTTAACCTGTATGTTGAGGAAATGCAAATAAAAAGATAAATGTGTCTACTAGGTGAAAACAATCTAATAATTTTCAAAATGAGGAAAAAGGTTCCCATAAATGCCCGATATGACATATGTCACATCACAGATCTCTGACACTGGGAGTTAATATTTAAAAAAAGAAGTTCAGAAATGTGTTCTACATGTTCTATTTGGTCTGGTTTATATGCACCACAATTGTCCTTTAAGGGGAAATGTGCCAGGGTTTTTATGGGTTAAATAACCATTTCAAACACATCACCTTCAAAATAAAGAGATTCTGAACTTCAATACAATATTAATTCCAATCGTTATGTCAGAGAGTGATAGTATAAACATGTCCTGCTCCATCTTCCCTTTAAAGATGTGGCTGTTTTTGTCCTAGTTGTATTTCAGGCTGTAGAAATCACAGTGTGACTGCATTGCTCTAATCCTGTTACGTTAATTGATTTCTCACACAATTGTTTATAATCAGATTATACTGCTCCTTAAACTGAAACGCTGCTAATAAAAAATAAAATGGCAGCAATTACTGTTGGCTCAGTCCACAGTCTTGTCTTTACTGCACCATAGTGAGATTTTTTTTTATAACATCTACACTTCAGTCATTAGATGCTTTATATCAGCCAGTGGTGAAAGTGTATCACATTTTTACTTTTTTTTTTTCCAAATCCACTTTCAATGCAGTGCTTGCACGTGGGAAAAGGGCCTTTAATTCTTTTAAATACTACAAACATTGTTGCATTGTAATGTGTTTGATGTTAGTTTGATATTCTTTTTCTTTATTTCAAATTACAGATGCAAAGATTATGTGATTATTTGACAAAAGATAATACAACAACTTTGATATTAGATTAATTGTTTTTAGTTATTTTTTTTTATTTTTTTTATTTGAATATTTTCTGGTTTCCTTTGTCTTCAAAGACAGTAAATTGAACATGTTTGGATTGTGATCTGTTGGTCAGGACAGAACAAGCACCTTAGTTTGCCTCTTGGTGAGAAGGGATGGACATTTTGACCATGCTCAGAGCAAATGATCAACCAAGAAGAAACTCACAGATTAATCCATAATGAAAATAATGCTTAATTTCACCCTCCAATGACAGTTTATGTGTGCTAATGTGTGTCTTCATTATTTTTTTCCAACACTTTTTACAACACTTTTATTGTCCTATACACACAACACTGTCAGCTGTTCTCTTTGGATAAATGAAGGCTGCAACTATTCTGATAATCAGTTCATTGTTAAATCATTTTCAGACACTCTGAGGTTATATTTTCTTAAATTTGAGTAATCACTGCTTTTTCATGTCTGATAGCAAACTGAGTATCCTTGGTTTTTGGACTCTTAGTTTGGCAAAAGAAGATATTTAAAAATGTCATCTTGAGCTGTGAAAAACAGTGATGTGCATTTGTACTATTTTGCCATTCAACATTCAATGAATTAGACAAGACGATAGTTCAGAGATTAATTCACAATGCAATTTTCAGCCTTACTTCATGATGTGCTCTACAAATTAATAATGAAGTTGTTACCACACTGTTAATGGTGAAAAATTCGCAAGAGATCAGGTCTGAGGATAGTCCCACTTCCTGCAAAGTCCTTTCATTGTGATTGCTCAAAAGTAGAAAAAGTAATCCGAGGAACAAGAGTATCAAAACACGTCCCCGATGAAATTTAGGATTTCAAAGGCTAAAATATCCCCAGAAAGAAGATAACGTCTCCTTTCTACATCTTTGAGAATTGCGGCATCTGCAATGTATTGCCGGCTGCCCCTCCCTCTGAAGACCCCTCTGTCTTCGCAGCGAATCCCATTGAGTCGGGGAGCCATAAAGATTCCAGGCTGCCATAAAAAGCCATTAAGACGTGTGGATGTGGGACGTCTGCTGGCCGACATGAAAAGGATTCCAGCTCCGCGGCTCGCTCAGCTCCAGACTGGCTCAGTGTTTGTACTGGCCCGCCTGCCTCACTCAGGAGGGTCAGACAAAACTACTCGGCAAACCAGGAAGCACTTAATTTTTACAGCCTCCATTCCCACTAAGGCTGCCACTGATCTGGGATTAGTGTAATGCTCACAAACTCTAACAGGGAGGAGATCTGAAGGATGACCCAAGACCTGATGTCAGGAGAGGCTGTAACTTCTGCTTGACAGGGTAGTGATAGTATTTTCTCTAATGATGAGACAAAGGGGTAAAGGTTTATCGTTAGTAGAAGTATACTATTGTGGAAACAATAATGTAATTATTTGGTCTTTGATGCTCACTCAAATATCCTTCTGCTGACTCAAAATAGGCCAGTAACTCACCTTAAGGTACAGCAGATGAAATAACATTATCAAAAGTCATTCCTGACAAAGTTTTACATTAGTAATAAGATCACAATTAATGTGTAATAAATATTAATCATATTATTGACTAGTTTTACACTTCTTGGTCCATAAATTATTATATATGGGGAAAAATGTACATAACGGGTTACCAATGCTCAACATGATGATGTTGAATTGCTCATTATTGTGCGATCACCAATCTAAAAATGACCAAATATTCATGATCGAAAATAAAAAGCAGCACAACCATGAATCTGAGCAGCTGAGATTGCCAAATGTTTGTTGATTTTAGTTGAAATATGAAATGTGAGTTCTCACTTATTAATATGTCAGTAACTGACATAATATAATTATTATGTCAACCACTAATTAAGAAAAATCTTTTATTTCAGTTTTCAAGAAGTTAAGATATGTGATGATTTTGTTCATGCAAAATTACGACAGTTTTTTTGTGCAACTGAAAAAAGGTTTGTTTAAACAATTAGAAGGTTTCTGACTATAGTTTGATACTAGAGCTAGAATTTTTTCTCAACAAGTATCAAAATAGTTGCCATTCAGTTCTATTTAATACTATAAAACATTTGCACTGAACTTGAAATTTAAAGATTTTATAAAACGGTAAGTGACATGTTTAGGTAGGTTTCATCGTTTCAGATTAAAAGGAAATGAAATGCGCCCATTTTTCTTTAAAGGTTCTATATCATAAAAATGCTCTTTTTATTTATTCTTGTTTTGGATTATAAACAGATTTAGATGTTACATAAATACTCCCCATGTTTCAGAAAAATAGCCAAAAAACTGTGCCTTGAAACGAGACGGACGTCCATGAAGTTGTGATGTCACTGCCAAACCCTCTCATCCACACCTATTCAAACCGGCCAATAAGAGCGGAGGCTGGTTACTATAAATGAGGCTGACACAAAGACCTGTTCTACATCCTGGAGCTCCACAGAGAAGAAGATGTAAAACCACAGATGACCTCCTCAATTTAAATGAAGCCTAGGAAAAGTGTACAAAACATACATATATATGGGACCTTTAAACATCATCCTGCCAACTCAGGGTGCAGGCCGTCTCCTCCTCAGCCTGGTGTCCTCCCTGCGCCTCAGGACATTTAAAGGAGCCCAGGATCACCTTCCTGCTGGGGGGCCGGGGTGAGACCTGCGGGGCGTCACCTGCTGGGCCCTGACTCAGGAATAGGGATTCATATCCAAACTTTTAGCAGCGCAACCAAACCCTGTGTGTGGTGATCAGTGTCTGACAAATAAGATACTTGACTTTCATCTGAAGGGTTGTGGGTAAGAGGAGGCAGAGGAGGGAGGGGGGGAGAGGAGGAGGAGGAGGGAGGGGAGGAAGGGGAAGGAGGGGAGGGGGTCAGCGGATGGAAACGAAAAAAATAAATAAATAAGTAAACGTGAAGAAAAGTGTGTGACGCATTTTCATTCGGGTTATACATGGTCACATTTAGTGGGCGGGACGCAGCTCCTCACACAGGCTAAACACACCGCTAACGTTACATTCCCGACACAAGGCGTGACTACTACATAAGACCTGCGGGACCCGCCGATCGGTGAATGCGGGAATCCTCTGCGGGAATCCGGTAAACAGAAAGCAACACAAATAAAAGAAGAAGAAGAAGAAAGGGAGGAGGGTGTAATCTGTGAGTGTAGCTACTGTACCCAGCACCGAGCTCTCTCCGTCTGCAGCTCTGCAAAAACAATATAAACACGCTCCTCCAGCCCCGCTTCGCTGCTGCGGGGACTCACCGCAAGACACACGCGCCGCCCCGCGCCGCAGCGCGCCACGCAAACGAGAGAGAAACCCGTCATCCGCAGCACACCAGAGAAAGAATGAGACATGAGCCTTACAAACCGTATGAACGGGGTGTTTTTTGATGGGAGATTCCTCACATTCTATCGGATGCAAGCCGCCATATTCGCTGCAGCTCCGCGCATGTCCACCACGCAGTGCTGTAATTCATATTTTTTCACTGGAGGTGGAAGCGAATATATATTTATTTATACACTTATGATATAACACGGAAAGGAGCGGGGAAAATAATGAATTAGTTCCGTTACAAACTCGGATATTGTCACGTGTTTGGGTTGGATAATAATCTAAGTGGAAATGAAAAAAAAGTGTTTTGTTACAGCTTCCTGTTTCACGCAGGAGAAGAAGAAGCTGATAAAAGCTGCTGCAGCGTATATGGCGAATAAAAACAACAAATATTACACTAGAGAACGTTTTTAAATCTAAATTAGTGGATTAAATCAGATGATTGATTTATTTATTCATTCATTCATTCATGTATTGATTAAATGGTTGATTGATTGATTAAAAGGGAAAAAACGGGCTGATAGAAAAAAGAATACAAATAATTTATAATAATAGTAATAAAAATGATTGAGTACTAGAGTATTGACTACACTGACTTTTCTTTAATGTTTTAAATATAAAACTGATAACATTTAAATTAAATACCTACTAAGATAATCTTATAAAATCAATATTCAACTGTAAAAACAATTATATCAGTATATCATCTACATAGGGATATATATATATATATTACTCATATTTATATAATATGTATAACTATATAAAATAGTGACAATATAATTACTATATTGTAATTGTTAATTACAATAATCACAATCTAGTATTATTATTATTATTGATAAGAAAATACTCAATATGGCTTAACAAGTAATGAAGGTATATTTTTTTAAATTTTATGTCACTATCATAAATGTAATCTTCAAATATACAATTAATAACTTAGTGTCATTTTTATGATATCATGGACATTGAGTGTTTCTATTGTTGACCAATAACTAATGTTCAATAGAAAAAACACATAAAATACAGTTTGTCATGATAAAATTATGATGATAAGTACCTCTAGTGTTCATAAGCGCATATGTACTTAGGTACTTTCCAAACTGCTGATTATGTAAAAGATAGCATAAAAGATTCTCTATTGGATAATCGATCCTGTGTGCACAATAACTCATTCATATATTTATTAGTATTTCTTTCTAAAGAGCAAACCGGTTCTGCAGCAAGGAAACTGAGGTTTATAAGTGGTCACTGCATATTTGACAATACAAGTAGTACTGCGTTACATATTTAAGGTACTTGTACTTTACCTTGAGTATTCTCATGTCATTCAGTTTTATACTTTCTACAACATTTTACAATGTGTTTTAACAACATTACCTACAAACCACTAAACTGACTACAAATTATGAGGCAATTGTTTATATTAGATTACCCAAAATTGATGTCTCAGATAGTCTGTTTATGTACAGTAATATGATTCAGTATGATAACATAAAATATTTTAAGAAATGACATTCTGTTTATACAGTATAACGTGTTTTTGTGATGAGTCCTTATAGATAATGTAATCAATGTTTTTACTACAGAACTTCCATTCTAAATAGTTTTCATTCACTTAATAATGATAATGGTTACCCGCCACTGTGGAAACACTAAATAATATTTTTAAATTGTGTTGCATTCCAGGAAAATTTGCTTTATTGCTTTATGTTTTAAATACACAATTTATACAATCATGCATTAATAGATTGAAATGTCAAACAAAAGACTATGTAAATGTGTATGTGTTGTATATTATTTTAATATTATGAAAAGGGTTATTTTGCAAAAGAAGCACAAACTTAAGAGTCTAAAGACATTTTTGCTGAAGATATTCCTGTAGCTTTGAAGTTCAAACATGTTCCACCCCAGGATTTTTTTCTTTACTCCATTAAAGATACAGTCATATAAAAAAATATGGGTACCCCTGATCATTTTTCAATATTTTCCTTTATAAATCATTGGTTGCTCAGATCAGCAATTTCATCATATACCAGACGAACACAGTGATAATTGAGAAGTGAAATAAAGTTTATAGGTTTTTCAGAAATTATGCAATATTTACTTAAACAAATGTAGGCATGTGCAGAAATCTGGGCACCCCAGCTGAAAAATTACATTGATATTTAGAAGATCCTCCTTTTGCAGAAATAACTTCAACGTTAACAAGATCACCAGTAGCTGCACTGGACAAACAGCCCCAAGCATGATGGAACCACCACATTTACTGTGGGTAGCAAGTGTTTGTGTTGGAATGCTGTGTTCTTCATCTGCCCTGTAGCAGTCCTCAGCACCTTATTCCAAAATGAAGCTGGCTTAGCCAAATGTGCTTTAGCATACCTCAAGCGACCATGTTCGTAGCATGTGAGCAGTAAAGACTTTTTCAGCATTACTCTCGCATACAGCATCCCCTTGTGCAAAGTGCACTGAATAGTTGAAGATGCACAGTGACACCATCTGCGGAAGATACCTGGTATAGGTGTTTGGAGCTGGGCTGTGGGTTGGGTTTGACACTTCTCTCCATCCTTCACCTCCACTTATGTGATATTTCTCTTGGCCTGGTACTCCAGGTCTTAACTAGACCTGTCCCTGTGGTCTTCCATTTCCTCACTATGTTCCTCACAGTAGAAACTGACAGCTGAAATCTCTGAGCTGGGCTGTTGTATCCTTTCTTGCAGATGTTTCGAGGCCACCATGGTGCTGCTCTTCAAAGTCAATGTCGAAGAGGAGAACAACTTGCAATTGACCACTTTAAATACCCTATATCATGATAGGCTTTACCTGTGTATGTGGGTGAAGGGTTACCAACAGATATTGTAATCCTATAAATAGTGCTAGTTAGTCAAATGAATAAAACAACATTGGGGCCCACATTTATGCATATGCCAACTTTTGTTCAAGTAATTAATGCCAACTTTCTGTAAATCCTATGCACTTTATTTCACTTCTCAAACATCACTGTGTTTGAGAAGTAAAATGAAGTGAAATGAAGTGGATATAGCAGACATGTCTGCTATATGATATAATTAACTGAAATCACTGATCCAAACAACCAGTGATTTATAAAGGAAAATGTTAAAATCATCAGGGGTGCTTAGACTTTTTATATGACTGTAAATTGCCACTTTCACTTCAGAAGCTTGTACCAGCAAACATCAAACCTTCTTGTTAATAAGCCTCTAAAAAATATCATCCGGACAACATCATGATGCTGAGTGTTTCCAGCTTCCTGGTAATAGTTGTAGCAGGAAAGAAAACACCGACAACAGAATATACAACAGAGGAAAGTGGAAATAAGCTGCAGGAATACTGACACAACATGGATTTGAACAAAACGTTATTTGGTAGAGTGTGTGTGGGGGGGGGGTTGCTTGGAACAGCCTCATTAACAGCTGACAGAAGAAAACCTGTGTCTTATCCGACATTTGTTATTAAAGCACATTTTTCAGGCTTAAACGGACGATTAGCTGGATTCCATTTCCGTCCCAAAGTTGTGTTTGTGTTCGACGGGAGCGCAGGCTGGCTGTAGGAAGCCACTGCTGGAACGCGCAGACGTCCGCGTTTCCATTGGCTGCGCGCGGCGTCGCTCACAGGAGCGACGTTTTTCTGCCGCTATAAGCAGCTGATGCTGGGGCTACGGACGCGGAGCCTCTGAGGAAATGTTGACGGTACATGGAAACCCCGTCATCGGCGCTATGCCTGCGGATTCGGTCTCATCTCCATCCAGAAATTGAGTGAGTAGGATTTTTTTTTTCATCGTGTCACGACGCATATATAGGCCCCGGTGTCCCCCCTCCATCACACACACACACACACACACACATACAGACACACACCCCCTGTCGCTCCACATGATATTTCATCGTCTTCCCACATCATCATTTTCATGGATAGATAGATCTGAGCTTCACAGATCTGAGCTGTCTCTCCTCACGGGGAACCATCACATCTGCAGGTAAAAGAAAATGCGGGTTAACTGGCTTATAACGAGGGTTCATTTTCTGTCCTGTCGCCTTATGTTTATTAGTATTTGCGTACGTGAAATCGGGCCAATTCGCGGACGACGGTGTGTGTGTGTGTGTGCGCGCGCGCGCGTGTGTGTGTGGTTGTGCTCCGTGATGTATGCGCTGGCCGCCGTGTGTAGGCTGAGGATCGCTGGCGTGCTGGCGGCTCGCAGGCTCCGCAGCGCGGCGCGGACACAGACGCAGTTTCGGTGCAGAGAGAGCAGCAGTACGATCCTCTCCCTCTCACCTCGCGCGGAGACACGCGCGCGCGCGCCGACGCACGCACCTGGCTATTAGATGACCACATTCCCAAACTCACTCTCATTGTTTTTTTTTTTTCCCACAGATTTCAGGTCTGTCCTCTCGATATTCCCAGGACTTTGTTTTCTCACATATACATATATTGCATATACACTCTATGTCCATTCTTGAATCGCCACAGACCTTCAGTACAGGAAATACCGGTGTGTTAGGGGATGTGTATGTGTATCTGTGGTCACTCCTCGGTGGCTGCACCATACCCTTAAATGACAAGCCGCGGATTGGCCTCCGTGTCCACCTTATCACTTTTCCCTGGAAAGACTTGGCTGTGTGGGGTGTTCACTGCATAGGAAAACGCCCACACAGGCACATGAGCCAAATCAACATTAAAGTGTGTTTTGCGCTGCTGAATAAATCAAGTGTTATACAAATGAAGTTGGGCCGCCGCTGTGGGCAGCTTTGATGGCTCCAGATCAGCCACAAAGGAGGCATTTTATAGACGTGGTCAACTTTTGGATGTATGACAGGAGGAACATTTTTTTTTTTTGCTGTTGCTGCTTTGTTGTTCTGGCCCTAAACGGCAACACAGTTTTGGCACAGACATGTAATGATGTGGAAATTGCAGCAATTAGTGTTGTGACGAGCATTTATGTTCACGTTCAGCTTTTACATTTCATGTGTGAAAGCGGCCCAGAGAGCTGCAGTTCATCACGCAATTTAAAATGCAGGAATTTAGGCTTTGAATTTTAATCCGAGCAGAACATTCTCACATTGCTAATGGTAAAATGCTGCTGTTCACCATGTAAACCATCTTAGTTTAAAAAAGTGCATCTGGGGATGTTTTGTCATAGCTAAAATTTTGGACATGGAGGTGTCATTTGGTTATGGCAAGACACTCCATATAGTACACTATAGTAAACACATTTTCATTCAGTGCTTTTAAAGTAAAATAAAACATCACAGGTACGTCGGGAGTCCCGGTTGTGCATGACTGCATTTACAAGTTGGACTCTACTTTGTGTGAGTAGGACTCATACTAGTCAATAGATGTTACATTTAACAGGTCAATATGACCGAAGCTTGTTTGGTTTGCCACATCTTTTTTTTTTTTGTATTTTTAAAGCAAAACTGAGGTTTGATGTGATTAAGCTTATTTCTCATTGTTCCAATAATCATAATCAGACATCATCATCAATCATAATTGGCAAGTAGCTCATTGTGAAGGATAATTCGATCCATTAATAGTGAATATTTAGAAGCTTCTTGATCTTGCTCTCAAATCACACCAGGATGCTACATTTAAGTTTGGGGTTTTCAAATTTTCTGATTGGATATGAGGCCAAATATTGAACTGATTAAATAAGTTAAATAAGTTGGACACCTCTCTCCTGAGAAGGACATACAGTAAATGTACTAAAATTCACCGCAATCCATCTAATATTTATAATATTTTTAATATTAGTTAATAACTCACAGACAAACACAAGTTGATAAGCTTGGGACCAGGAACCACGAACATTCAAAAGTGAATTGCAAACATTTGACTTTTGTTAAGATATCTTACTGGGTGAATTTACCAGCTCATGACAGGACAGTAGATGAAAAGTCACCAAAGTCAGAATTTGTCCTCCTCCAGGAAGCGTGAATGTCTGTAGAGCATTTCATTGCGATCCATATTTGTCTAGATATTTCAGTCTGGACCAAACAACTGGCTGACTGACAGACAGCGATCCCTTGAGCTACGCATCTAATGTGGCTCAAAACTACAAAGCCTGGCTTAATAGTGTTGCCAGTCAGTCTCGATTGTCATCCTCACAGCATCGTCTGCTTTTTGCCTCCAATGTGTGGAATAAATGGGGTAGGACGAGCGTGTGGAAGTCCTGCTTAAGTCATCCATGATTCAAATGTGTCCTCAAGGAAATGTTGTCTCTCTGTACATCTCTATGTCCTAGTTAGCCACCATCTGTGCCAAGAATACCACCAGCAGCACGCTACTCATTGTACAAGGAATGACGGGATGTTGGACCTTGGATTGACCCTTAAAACTGGATATTTTAACACCGTGCCTGTGTCCTTTTTCCCCCTCTTTGGTCTTCCAGGTACGTCTGTTTGGAAGTTTGGATAAGCGCGAAACAACGACAACCCCAAAAGAATGGAATGAAACAAGGGAGCCAAGCCGACCGTCCTGATTCCGAGCCATAAATAAAATAAAGTGACAATTAGAGGCGTGAGGCTTGTAGCGTGAGGAGAGGAGTGAAGATGGGGTGTGGTCAGACGCTCGCCACATTTCTCCCAGACGCTACAGCTCACTCCGTCCACCGCCGGTCAGAGCAGGAGCCTCCCTTTTAAAATCCGGAGCAGCTCGTTTCACCTGCTGGAGGAGCCCCCACCCTCGGTGATGTGATGAATAAGTTTGAAGTCCTTGGCATTGTGGGAGAAGGTGGGTGTTTCTTTTTTTACCCGAAAGATTTTTCTGCATGTTTTAGGATTGTGAGGACACGATGTAAAGGTTCTTAACCTACAACTGTGATTCAGGTAATGTGGACTAACGGGGACATAAGGGGCACGTCTTTTGTATTCTCATGGGAAATTGTTTTTTTTAGCAGCCTGAGATGCAGGTTGTATTATACAGCTGAAGTCTGGACATCACTGTGGCCAGATTTAAACCTTTGAATCAACATTGGCATTACATAGCAGCAGGTTTTTTTTTGCAGTCCATATATAAATATGTAATTGTTCAAGACTTCCCTTACAAGAAAGATGACAGCATTAGTCATTTGTTTGCTGTGAATTCTCAAATCATGAGAAACAGACAGAGCCTTTGTTTATGTAAGTTATAGATAGAATCAATCCTTTATATCCCTAAGTGATGCCGTTTCTTAGTTCTCAGTTAAGTTATTGTGTTTCATCAGGAAGCCTCCTGGTTACCTGATCAGCTGTTGTTTTCATCTGCAGGAGATACAAACTAAAACCATCCTCTGCCTCTACCCGCTGTCTCAATTACGCACATTCCCCAATTCAGACTTCTACTTCCATCGATATGTTTGCAGCTTTTTCTGTTCTCTAAAAGAAATAAATGAATGCAAATAAAACTCTACGCTTCATACACATTTGCACATTAGTAGACTCCAATTTTGAAGCCCTGAGTTTGGCATTTCGACTGTTGCCATTTTGTTTTTTGTTTTTTTGGCAATTCTGGATCCACTTGGAGTGACAGTGACTACCTGTCACTCAAAGTGGCCACACCCCTTAAAAATGCATACCTTTAATTTAACTCATGTATAGTTATATAAACAAGAAAATCATCTATACACTCCTAAAACACACTATTCAGTAGATTTATTAAATAACTATATTATCAGATGTTTTTAATGAGGTGAGTTTACATCATTATATCACATTTTATATATCTAAAGCTGAAGATGAAGAAAATAGTTACAAATGCAGCTGTAAACCTGTTGATTCATTGTTCAGAGCGTCACACAAACCATGCAAAATATCTCTTTTCACTATGAGAATTTGATGCATTTGGTCTGATAACACATGCAGAGTAAAGAGGGAGTCACACCATTAAATCATTTTATCCTCATTCAAGTCAGCAAAGGGCTACCAAGAAATAGCTGTTGAATATATCTGGTGGACATTTTCTGCCTGAACAGCAGGGAGTGTCTCCACAGACATAAGATTAAGAAACTCAGAGAGATTTACCTGGTGGTGAGAGATCAACTTGTGTAAACCTGCTTGACAAGGACATGAATGGATCTAATGTTTTATATGTCTTTTATGTGTAAAAGGTTCACACAGCAGATGAAAACAAGTTAGAAGCCAAGGAAAAGTAGAAATGGGGTTTTCCAGATCAGAATGTTATACTTCTCAAGGTGAAACTCAACCCCTACATTTATAAAATACTATAGCTCTATGTGCGTGTGTGTGTGTGTGTGTATGTGTGTGTGAGTGAGAGAGATCTGAAGAGGAATACGAGGCTGGCCAGCACTTGCCTCATGGGATCAGAGACAACATTGATGGCTGGTCAGGAAATGAAATAAATGAGGATACATTTTTAAAGTGTGTTTGCAAATGTTCCAAATACAGGTCCCTCACGTCTCAAACCATGCAGCCATTATTCCTTTCAGTCAGCAGCCTGGTTTGTAGCTGATCTCAGTGGGCTGGACTGACATGCATCGCTGGCTTCACTCTAACATGAGAAGACAGAGTAACCGAGTGCTTACTGTAGTGTTGATAATTCTCACTAACTGTGATCTACATCAGTGCTTGTCATTGTACATTAATCCAAAAGTTAGTCACCAAAAGAACTGCAATTAGAAGTTTTGTGCAACATTGTTTTTACTTTGTTTTTTGTTTTGTAACTGTAGTATATTGTAAAAAATATTGCAATACAACGGAGTTTCTGCACTCTTTTGAAATGAAAGCAGAATCTGAAATGTGATTTTGTTGAATCCTCGTAAATGTATTATCAGGTTTCTACAAGGTTTAATCTTCAGTTTTAGACTGTGTTAGCTGCATACACAACAGAAAAAAATGCTGAGTTATTGCATGTTACCTACGTAAATGCTCTCTGGCCATCATGAGTGACGGATCCCTTCTCACCTGCATTATTACCTTTTTATGTTATCATTACACCTTTAAGTGAACAGCTGCTTAAACATTTTCAGCAAATAAGGAGCAACATTGTTAATGCCATTGTTAGCCCTTTGTTAATCCTGAGGAATATGTCTTGTTCTTTTTGCTGTGAGCTAGTGGCCAACTGTGGCTCTCTGCCCTTTGGTGCTGGGCAAAAAGTGTGTAATTGGCCTTTAGTGCTTCTCTTTTTGAAGAAGAAGAAAATAGCTGCCTGCCGCAGCTGAAGATGAAGCTGATGAGAGTAGTGAAAGTGAAGTGAAACGACTTAAGAGATACTACAACTCTCTTAAGAGCTGCGGGATAATGTAGAGCAGGCTGATGATTCTCTGTGGGTTTGTCACTACAAGCAACATGTTTTACTTGATGAACGGTCACTGGATCTATTGTTAATATACAAACTTTATTAGACGGGCTTTAAGTTGTATGTACATGCAGCATGTTGTACCTTTATGTTTACCCAAGCCTTAAAGAGATCTCCAACTGCCTGTCACCACTGTCATTGTATTAAATATCCTTTATCTATCTAAAACATCTCATTTCAGATGAGACATTTGAGTCAATAGTGTCAAACTCCATGCAGATCATGGGCCTATAATGGGTCCCCATGGGACAATAATTAACCTTCAATTTACAAAACGGGAGAGATGACATAAGAAAAAACATGCAATTGCAAGAATATGATGTCTCAGTTGTTCTATATTGAAATAAATTAAATCTTAACAGGGGAAAATATCTTGTTTCTGGTACATTTATTCAATATTGAGTAGAATTATTTTGACATATTTTATTTCAATATCTGATCATTTTGATTGTTTCAAGTTTTTGTTCTTGAGTTTTGTCAATTGTTTGATTTATCTGAATGTTGTATTTTTAGCTCATATTTTGGGCTTTTTTATCTTTTTTATATTGTGGAGAAAAATATTGAAATAAGCAAAATTATCTGCCACTTCAAGATAATACTACTCAATATTGGACTAAATGTATTAATTACAAGATATTTTCTCCTGATAAGATTTAAATTTTTGAAATCACACTGAACAATATTCTGTTTTTTAAGCAGCAGGTAAGGTTATCTCCTGCCTTAGAAACTATTTACAAAAGGAATCTGTAAATATTTCATTCATTGAGCCCTGAAATATTCTCACTGACTGAAGAAACAAGAACTGGTCCATTTTTTAGCCACAATTTATACAGTTTATACCGGTGGGCCGGATTGGACCCTTGATAGGGCCACTCCTGGCTCCCAGGCCGCATGTTTGACACCCCTGTGTTAAGTGATTGATTATATAGATTCAGTCTTCAAGCTTACACGTTTTTGGGAGAGGGACACTTTACTAACTATCACATGTCTCATGACTGATAGTGAGGATCCTGAGGAAATGCTTCCATTTCCTAGTTAGAATGTCTACATTGCGCTGATTGGCATTAGGCAGGATGCGTGCGTGCTGTCCTCACAAGTAAAGGCATATGTGTGGGAGGGTGCATCTGCCTCCACTCCGCCTCACCTCTCAGCTGTTGTTTCTCTGCTAGTTCTCACCTACTGCACTTACAATTTGTTTTTCATGAACATGTTTATCTAAGGTTTGGGATGAACAGAATGTAATTAAGATGTTGAAACTTAAAAGCATGTTTGCCTCACTTTAAATTTATCTTTTTTGTCCTTTCTTCTTCTCTGTCCAGGAGCGTATGGAGTGGTGCTTAAGTGCAGGCATAAGGTAGGACGCCTTTTATCATCCCTCTAGGTCTAACATCAGCCTCTGATTCAGCTTTATTGACCAAGTATGTTTACGCATGCAAAGAATTAGTCTCTGGTGTCTCGTAGGTCTGGATGCGATTACTCACAACAGTCTTATAAAAGATGCACAAGCACGACAATCTCAACACAAATGTTTAAACATTAAAATGCCACTATTATGTAAAAGTAAATGAGTGAAACATTACACACGTGTAACATATGATGTATACACACAGGTGAACCAGTTTCTGTAAACAGAATATAAATAGTGTGAAGGTGTGAAGAGGGTGCAGTTGGTGAGATGGGAATCTTGAGCTTGTTCATTCATAAACATCAGAAGCCTTGGATGCCTTTTGCAAAGGAGAGACCTGGTGCAACCTAGAACAAGGGTAGGTAACCCTGGCCCTAGAGAGCCGCTGTGGGTGCAGCCTTCCCACAATGAGGAGTTTAGTTTGTTACAGCCGTTGTAAAGACAGCCAAGACCGTAGAGAAGGTTAAAACATACATAAAAAAATTCTTTTCTACACTGCACTAGTAGTAATGAATGATTACACCAGTTTTGCATAATGCAGCCTACACCACCAACAAAACTACAAAACTACACATGTAGCCTCGTTTCTTTGCTTGCTTCTTTGCATGAAAGCACATTCAACTCGCATTTTCTTTTTTCAAAAAAAAAGTTTTGAATAAAATTTACTTCACAGTTAGGGGGAAATAGGGTTTCTCTATGCATGAATTGTCTTTTATGTCAGTTCCAACAGTGGTGCTTCAAAAAAGTATTTAAATTCATGCCATTAATGTACTTGGTACGCAGAAAAGCGAGGCCTGCTGATGTGACTCATCTGACAGGGCCTCAGCTGGACTGCAGGAACTTTATATCCAATTGTTTTTATCTGCATTTTTCTGTGTGAAATGCTGAAAACCGAAGATAATCTCGTGGCAAAAAATGTTACGCTTTGCTGAGCTGGAAAAGTTATCAGTATAAAAGCAAATGCAACAAAGTGCAATGGAAACCGATTAAGATTAAAACATCAGATCTGGGTGGAACAATGAGGAAATTGTTATGTTCTTTGATTAACATGCGATCCAACTGCAAATATCTTATTTCCGTCATGTTGTCTATATCATTTTTCACAATTCCTCACCACAATTCCTTTATTTATTATCACTAAATAAATATAGAAGCTCTTAGTCACTGTTTCTAATGTGTTTTCTATATTCTAAAAGTGCTAGTGTTTGAGAGAAGGGATTAAATCCCACTTTTACTACATATAACACACACTATAGCCTTTTAAATAATGGATAAAAAAGGAAAGTATCTAACACGTTAATCTAGCTTCAAGTTCCACCACTACAATCAAAATCTCCACTTCTCCAAAAATGCTGCAGAACACACCCTCTCAGAGTATCAGAGGGGCCATGTTTGAACTACATTTAAGATAAAATAAAAAATTGTGAAAATATTAATGAGCGACTATGTTCATAGCAAACAATCTAAAATGAACTAAATCAACTCAGAATTGATTAACTTTGGTATGATTTAAACACCTAACTATTGAAGCCGATTAGCACAGCTATTGCCGATATAGTGCCTATTCAAGGCCTCATTAATAAAGTGATGTTAATGAAGCATTTAATCTGAATGAGAGGAGCAGTTACTGTAAAGGTGACTCATCAGCAACAACGGAGGCCGACTCTTTCATCACTCACCGTAGGAATATTTTACTGCTAAAATTACTTGACCTACATTGTTCTTGATAAAACCTAATGAAAAGCATCGGAGGGGTAACCAGATGTGTACAACACGCTACAGATCCTCGCACCACAGGATCCATGAACACGTTTTATCCCAAAGCTATGACCTTACTCAACTCTCACCTGAAAATAAAGCACTATCCATGCAAAGCGCTTTACCTCAGACAGCACATTTTATATTGTATTATTTCATTATTATTATTATTCAGTTTTAAAGGCACAGAATGGCATTGGGTAAATGGTATGGTGATGAGATTATAACATGTTTAATATTGTGACTTGAGTATTTTATTTCATTGTATCTCCTGTGCAATGAAAACACATTCTATTCTATTCTATTAAAATTAAAAAAATAAAAACAGGGTTTCAACTAAGCATCACTACTTAAAACCAATAGTGAATATACTTTACTAAGAATTCTCAAATATAAAACAGCACTAAAAGATTAAAAATATGTGACCTATTGCCTTAAACTGTCAAAATACTCAGAGGTAAAAGTAATCCTAGATAAACTGTGTTATATGGGATAACCCCAGTGTAAATTATTGTAAACCAGGTGTGACCACTTAGACCAGAGAGAGTTTCGTTCTTCAATGGTTCAAGAACCATTGCAGGAATGTGCCACACTGAGACAGCACTTTGACAATGTGTGTGAGAGCGTAGAGTTTTATATAATTAGAGGCACCTTTTACTGAGCGGAAGCTGTAAGTGGTTGTAGCAGCTACAAAGAGTTGCTGTTTCCACATTTAGTGCAGCTGCTTTGCATTAATCTAATATCAGCATCACACAGCCAGGACCTTTTCACCCCATCAATCTTGCGGCAGACTCTTATTTCCTTATGGCCGTCCCAGGCGTCAAAAATAATGTCGCAAGCCTCAGGACTTTAACACATCAAAAGTTAAGAAAATTGTATGAAATTTACAGAGGGGGGTTAGAAAAGGTGACCTGTCAGCAGCCATCACAGGATGAGGCAGACGGCTCATGCAGATCACGTGACATGCCGAGTGGCCTGAACCGCTGTGGTTCAGACACAAAGGCAGAATCTGAAGCCCGACAAGAAGAAGTGTCACGTGATCTGGTAATGTGGAGAATCCAGCTGCCTCACGAGGTCGCAACAAAAGGAGTGTTATGATTTTCTAAATTTAGGCTCAAGGGAGAGTATGCAATTATATATTTGTCATTTTTTCATTTGCAAAAAGAAATGTGTTTAAGTTCATCAGCACCAATGGTATTATAGCATCTCTTCTCTCAGAAATAGAGTGGCTCTATTTTCACTACTTTGTTATGTTATTCTATAAATATATTATATTGACAGATTGGAGGGGGAGGTTTTTTTTTTCCTGTTAGACGGAAGGACCAAAAATAAAAAATTATTAATAAGGCCCTTGCTTTTTAAAGAAAATAAATATTCAGCTCCCTCCAGCACACATTTACTTGTTTACTTATATATATTATTTACAGAAATACTTTAATTGTACAGAAGTAAACCAGCCAGAGCTACAGTAATCAAATGTTTCATTCATGATTCATCTGTGTGGACAGGGAGACATGTTCTATTCTAACCAAATAATATCTTATTTTTATTCAAACTTGATATCGCTCTGTTTCACGATTCTGAACAGAATGTATAGTTCTGATAACTGACTGACTCCGCGTGGAGAGCGAGACAGAGTAGGTGTGACAAGAGAGGGCACTGAAAAGAGGGGAAGAAATTGTTTGCTGGCTATGCTTCATGAAATTTTTAAAAGAGCCATGAATTATATACAGTACACTGAGTGAAATTCTAAATATGCAAGCGCTTGCAATCTGGAGCCATGAACAAAATGACATGGTAAGCAGAACATGGTGGGCCGAGAGGAAATCGCAACCACACAGAGGCACATGAGAGCTCAAGTGAAGGGGCAATCTGCATTTTAGGATGTGTTGAGACACAGAATTGGAGCCGACTGTGAATGTGGCAATTTGTTGTCCCATTTCACTCATCTTGTCTTGCAAAGATGTTTTCCTCTTTTGTGGGCTCGGCTACATGTTAAGTGTTTGTGCTTTGCTTGCTGTAAGGGCTTTGCTGGCTAAAGAGAAGTCCTGATTGTGAAGAAAATGTGTCTCTATCAGAACTATTTTAGAGAGGAACAAATGTATTCTAAGATAAAGCATTAACTGACCATGCATGATTTATTACTTGCATATTTTGCATCATTCTATTATAGTATTCGATGTAATTCAGGATGGGGGAGATTCAGAATCTTTTCATTTCTGCAGAGTTTAGCTATGATTAACTGCTAGAGATGACGAGTCTGTCTAAGGGGATGGGGGCTGCAGGAACTATACAGCTTGCTCTTTAGTTGTGTTACAATACAATTTCAACTCAGGTCTGTATTATTGGTGTCCCCGGTGAAAAGTAATTTCCATGTGTGAAAAACCACCAATCTTTGCACAGAGATTCAGTCCCATGTCAAATTTGCTCAGCTGCATAACTAAGCCAGGAGTCATACTCCAATCAAAATAACGAAATCCATTATAAAAAATATAAACCTATCTACAGGATTTTTTTTCCCAATTAACTCCAGACTGGCTACAGAGCAGCTTCAGACTCTCCTCTGTACAGGATCTACAGGATTTCCTGTTTGATCAAAATATGTAGCTCCTAAATGAGACTGCGAAACAATGAGTAGAATTGTTTTATTTTATTTTTTTACAGGTTACTTTTTTAATTCTGTGGAGCTATGAGCTTCCTTTTTTTTCTCAATGCCGTTATATGCTGCATAAAAGTGTAATTACCTGCTGTCAATGTGTGCTTATGTTAAACCAGGGATCCCTATCATTGTGCTAAAGTTAACTACTGTAAGAAGTGACATGTGACATGCTTCGCACTTATATAACAGTAGGGAATTCATTTTTCACACATAGAGCCGGAGACTCAGACCATGGTAATAAATGCTTTTTAGCTTTGCTGCGATAGAGCAGTTATTTTTACTTTTCTCAGCAGGGCAAAAGAGAAAAGTGTGGCAGAGAAAGAGAGAGAGAGAGAAGCAATGTGTGTATATATGTGTGTGTGTGTGTGTGTGTGTGTGTGTGTGTGTGTGTGTGTGTGTGTGTGTGTGTGTGTGTGTGTATGATGGAGAGGAGGTGCAGAGGGAGGCATTGAAGCATTGAGTAAGGAGACTATGCTGATGGTAAATGGGTCACCCCGTTAGGAGTCTAAAGCAGACCTGTATCTGTTTGAGGAAATTGTGAAAATGGGGCTGGAGACTCTGGGCTGAAACCCAACCATGTGACACAGTAGAGACTCAGACTGTACTAAGAAGCAGAGAATTGCATTTAAAATGTGTGTGTATAAATTATGTATACTTTACAATACAGTATGCATTTGAGAGAACATTTAATTAGCTTATCAAACGTTGCCAGCATTTGTGCAGTGTTCTGCCTTTATGCAAGTGTTGTATTAGCGTATGTGGGTGTGTATGTGTATATGGAGGCTTATATGTTATCCTGAAATTGTGTTCTGGGAGTGACAATTACCTACCTACACGCTAGCCAGTGTTTCCTGGTTCCCATACAGTATCTCTCATCGCTGTAATGTAGCATTGATAATTAATTAGTTGATCAACAGAAAAGAAATCAGTGACTCTTTGGATAATTGAATAATTGTTTAAGTGCCTTCTTTTCTTACTGGGAAAAGAAGGATTACAGATGTATTAAAAGATAATTGGTTGACTAAAAAATTGCCGCAATTGTGATGTAGTATATAATAACTAAGAATTAAATAAATAATCATACTAATAATATTATTAATACTGTCACAATCTGGACTCGCTCATTCATCAGCACAATATTAGCAGGTCTAAGGCTATTTATAGGTGTAATGACTTCCTTTTTTATTTTGCTTAGTAAACAACAGTAAATCTCCTCATTTGCTATTCAGATCTTCCCGTCGCTGGAAATGTTTACTCCACTCTCAGGATTAACTGCTGTTAAAGCTGTAAACCCATGTTGATTAATTCCATTTCTCTGTCCCGCCCATAAAAGTATTTTCACTTTGTGAAAAACTCCTCCAGTCGAACAATGTGGCTTGTGTACGAGACATCACTGCCTGCGGGTCGCAGCCCTTCGCTGTGACCTTTGTCGACACTGAAGCGACTCTATTGTCTGACCCCCTCAAGACACAAAACAACGATTGAAGGACAAGAGCGTTGCAGAGGACAGGGGAGGACTCCTTTGTGTGAGGCTATTTAATTGTAAAACAATAGAAATTCATACGTTTGACTGTAAGAGACCGTTGAGCTACTTCTGACAGCTTTAGTTCAAATGTGGCGCTTCGAATTCCAGGTACAAATGTCAGCTGGTAAGTTTATCACAGCAAACAGGTGATAAAAAACAGAAGCTTCACACAATTTATGATCTTATGATCAGCATGTTTTTTCACCATACTTTATATTTTAAAACAGGCTAAAGTATGCTTTAGTCTTATCTTAAACCAGATCTTCTTCCACAGCAATTTCTTTGCAAAACCATCCAGCCTGTTATAATCCAGGGCTCTGACCAGACTTCTAGATGCAGGTCGTTAGTCACTAAAAGTTCCCCTTTGGTTAAAAATGTATTTTTCTTTGAGTTTCACTTTGCAGGATGATGTATGTGGTGGGTTTGACAAGAAGGTTGTCACATTAATCTAGAGAAAGTGTGAAAACTCCCTGTGCTCAAAAATCTGAGTGTAAGGGCCCTACCCAAAGACCAGGATTTGTGACACCAGAATTGGTTTGGCTCTCGTCCAGTATGCACTTTATACAATGTGTAATGCGAAAACTTGAAAGCTCTAGTGCACAAACACTAAGAGAAGAGTTATGTTGACCAATTAACATACTATTTTGCATATTCATTAAATATAAACTGATTATAAATGTTACATGTTTTATCTGGTTTATTTAAAAGTTTTTAACATATTATTATTATTATTATTATTGTGTTAATATACTTGATTTAATTCCTTCATTATAACAAGCTGATTAAACTCAATTAAAAGTAATTAGAACAATGTATAGACAATTTAATTTCTGCCTTTTATGTATCTAGGAAAAATAGCTAAATGTTTTAATTGGATTGGATTTAACTTTAATATGTGGACTTAAAGTATTCCATTGACTGATTCTACATAATCATCTCCATTCTAATGTATTAATGTAGAAATCTCTTGAAAAAAGTCTACTCAAACGGTTAATCAGTATCTATATGTTCGATAAATTATTTTTGTGCAACCACTTGACATAAATAAAATAAGTAATTTCAACAAAACATTTTTCAGTATAGTTTGCAGGATTTTTAATTAGGTGCAGCTGTCATTTTAAGAATTTTAACAAGATCATTTAACTTTTTTCTGCCAAGATACTTCTACTTAATATTGGAATAATTGTATTAAATAAGATATTTGATTTTCCCCTGATAATATATCATTTTTTGTAGTGCAATGAACGTATTTGCAGCTGGTGAAGTTATCTCCTGCCTTACAAACCATTTACAGATCAAAACTGTAAATAGTTTATCCTTTGACCTTCTCACTGATATTCAACTTTCTGTACAGAAATAGGAACTGGTCCATTTTTGTGTCACACTTTTTACAATAATCCAGGACGCTGGCCTTGACCGCATGTTTGACACCCCTGTTTTACTGTATCTGTTTTCTCTGAAATCAATAATGTGAAACTCAAGCATCTTAATCACTGGTGCATCGCTGCCTTTAAAGCAACTGCATCTGCAACCGCACTAGCTTGTAAAATCAAGTAATCAAACAACCTGCAAGAAGCTGTAGGAGACCTCAGGAGCTGTGTTTTGCTGCATAAATTGTAATCTTTTGTCTTAACTCAACTCAAGTCCCTCATGTTTTCACAGGAAACTAACGAGCTGGTGGCCATAAAGAAGTTCAAAGACAGTGAAGGTGAGTGACGGAGCGATGAGGCAGAGAAAGGAAGAGAGAGAGAAAGAGACTGAGCAGCCGTGTCATTAGTGTCTCTTTCATTTCCGCACAGAAAATGAGGAGGTCAAGGAGACGACCCTCCGGGAGCTGAAGATGCTTCGGACGCTGAAGCAGGACAACATTGTCGAGCTGAAAGAAGCCTTTCGCAGAAGGGGGAAACTCTACCTTGTGTTTGAATACGTCGAGAGGGTCAGCAACATTTGTATTCTGGTATATCTGGTTCGATGAGGTTGAGACTGCTCAGTTAAGCATAAAATAGCATCACCATGGCAACATATGAACTACACTGTTGGTGAATAATGGCATCCCCCATTGTGTTGCCAGGGTATGCAGCCAAATGTTTATTTCATGATTTGGTTATTATTATTTTTGTTCTAATCTCTAGACATTTTAATCTAGTGTATATTCCATGGAATTTCATTTCACTTATATCACTCACTAATATCCACTGTAGGAATGAAGTCAAGTCAAGTCAATTTTATTGGTATAGCCCATAATCACAAATCACAGATTTACCACAATAGGCTTTACAGTCTATACAAAAGCAACACAACATCCCCTGTGCCCACATTGTACAAGGAAAAAACTCCTTTAAAACCACATGCAATAGATTATGTGTACAAAGGATGGAATACAAAACATTCAAACAGGATAAGTTGAATGTGATAGTAAATAAAAGGAATATATTAAATTGTGGCGTTTGTGGAGGATGAGGTGACAGGATCCATCGCAGCTTCCAGGTGAACCAGGACAGCAACAACAGAAGGCTCTTTCAGTGGCTGCACTGCAGCATGTTCTGAGAATGATAAAACACAGAAAAAACAGGGCAGGACTCAAGGAACACAACAGATTTTAAAAGTACTTCAGTAGGTCATGAATATTACAGTTGGAATAATAAAGAGAAGCTCAGAGTATCTCATGTAGTCCCAGCAGTCTAAACCTATTTCAGCATAGCAATGTTATGACCAGCCAGGAGAAGCCCTAACTATACGCTTCTTAAAAAAGGAAAATTTAACCTGTTCTAAAATGTAGGAAGGCTGCCTGCCCTATAGACTGAAACAGAAAGACGATTCCACAGGAGAGGAGCCTGATAGTTGAAGGTTCTGCCCCCATTTTATTTTTAGAAATTCTGGAAATGCAGGCCTCTAATATGCATTTTGGGAGCGCAGTGTTCTAGATGAGTGATATGGAACTATGAGATCCTTAAGGTAGGACGCAGCCTGACCATTAAAAGCTTTGTAGGTGAGAAAGAGGATTTTAAATCTATTTGTGATTTCACAAAAAGCCCTTGCAGAGAGGCTAATACAGGTGAGATATGATCCCTTCCTCTAGTACTTGTTAATATACGCTCAGTAGCATTCTGGATCAGCTGGAGACTCTTATTGCAGCGGGACAATAAAGGATTGCAGTAATCCAGCCTGGAGGTAACAAATGGAACAAAAGGATTTTATGTCCTTAAGACAAACCTGAAGTTTTGCTAGCTGGTTGGCTCCTTTGGCTTAATTGACAGGTATAGCAGTGTATCAAATGTTGTTTGAAACCTTCAGTGCTGTCTCTGTGCTGTGATGCATTCTAAATCTTGACTGGAAATCGTCCTGTAAACTATTGTTGTGTAGGAAGTCACACAGCTGTTTGGCGACTGCTTTTTCTGCGATCTTAGACAGAAAGGGAAGGTTGGATATAGGTCTATAGATGACTAATATACCTCAGAGGCTTAATTACAGCTACTCTGAAGGACTGTGGTACATAGCCAGATAGAAAGGACATGTTGAGCATTTCCAGCAAGGAAGTTATAATCAAAGTGAAACCTTTTTTCAAATAATCCTGACAGTATAGGGTCCATAAAACAGGTTGATGTTTAGGTGAAGAGATCAATAAAGCTAGTTCAGAAAGTTGATTGAAGAAAATAATCTTGATAAATTTTAGATCTTTCATCTGTCTTTACAATTCCTGTGTTGGAGGGCGGGTTGGTGCCGGGTTGGTGCCGGAACTATTTTTCTTTTAGTGAGGAGTAAATAGCGGCATTACAAGGGGCCTTCCTGTATGTTCTGAGACTCTCTTTCCATGTGTAGAGAGTTTATTCCATTTAAGGTACACCATATTCATTCGACTCTTCGAGAGGTTCACTTTAGTTTACCGGTGAGAGATTTATACCAGGGTGTGACTCTTTTTTGTTTAATTAACTTCTTTTTTAGAGGAGTGATGGAGTCGAGAGTTGTTTACAGTGAAATTGCAGCGCTCTAAACAAGTTGATCTATTTCAGATGGACAAGCAACAGCAGTTGTGAGGATGGGAAGTGAATTAAATGATTGAGGGAATCACTTCCATGAACCTAGATATCTTAGTAAATATATTTTTGTCAGGTGGTGAGTAGTTCAATAGGAGGAATTCAAAAGTTATTAGAAAATGGTCTGATAGAAGGGAATTCTGTGGAAAGACACACAAGTGTTTAACTTCGATGCCATACATCAGAACAAAGTTGAGGGTGTGGTTAAAGCGATAGATGGACACATCTACTCTCTGAGAAAAGCCAATTGACTCCAGAAAAAAGAGAAAATGCAGAGCCAAGGCTATCATTTTCAACATCCATCCATCCATCCATCCATTGTCTATCCCGCTTATTCCCTTTCGGGGTCGCAGGGGTCTGCTGGAGCCTATCCCAGCGCGTTAAGGCGAGAGGCAGGGATACACCCCAGATGGTCGCCAGCCAATCGTGGGGCACACACACCATTCACACACCATTCACTCTCACACTCACACCTATGGGCAATTTAGAGTTTACCAATTAACCTGAGCATGTTTTTTGTATTGTGGGAGGAAACCGGAGTACCCGGGGAAAACCCACGCAGACACGGGGAGAACATGCAAACTCCACACAGAAAGGCCCCAGACCCAGGCCCAAGGCGGTCTTGAACCTGCGACCTTCTTGCTGTGAGGCAACAGTGCTACCCACCGCACCACCGTGTCGCCTTCATTTTCAACATGAATATTAAAATCCCCTCCAATGATTAATTTATCTGTCCTAAGAACTAGACTTGAAAGTACCTCTGGAAATTCAGATAAGAATTCAGAATATGGGCCAGATTGGGTGAGGAAAAACGAAGCATGTGGCTTTCAAAGGATGTGAAGTTACACCTCGGCTCAGGGTTGATCAGTAAACTGGTGTTAAAAATGGCTGCAACTCCATCACCTCAACCAGTGTCGCGAGAAATATGAGTGTTAATCTGGCTGGGAGGAGTGGATTCATTCAGGCTGACATATACATCAGAATGCAGCCAGGTTTCAGTAAGACAGAGCAAGTCAATATTATAATCTGATATTATATTGTTTATTAATATAGCTCTGGATGACCCACAGCTAATGTTTAAAAGTCCATATTTCACTCTCCAATCCTGCTGCTTCTGAGCTGTATTGATGCTAATTTTAATGAAATTAATATGTGTAACTCGTCTCCTGTTGTTTGATATAGAGAAGGGAAATAAATTAAATGGTCGGGGGACAGACACAGTCTCTATGGAGTTTTATGTGGGTGCCTCCAGTTGAGTTAGCCTCCAATCTTGATCCTCATTTTAGCCTGACCTCCAACTAGCCTACACAGGCATTATTACCACAGAAATGAATAGTGATTCTGTCATATTTGGGTTTAGTTTTAGCTTCAGCCTCAGATTTGATTCAATGTCGCCTGCTCTGGCCTCTGGGATACAGATAACCAAGGTGTCGCTAGCTCCATGTATCAGACTATGGAACTGCCAATTACCAGTTTGTTTCTCTGCGGTTATTTCGATCAGTGGAAGAAATCAGTTTGATATCGAAGTATTCTGGTACCCACAGGCTTTAGTTTACGATGTCTATTCCCCCTTTGAAAAATCACACTCTTTTCAACTGCTCCGGAATTGCTGCAGGACTAGAGGTAAGCTAAATTTAACTGGCTCTGGGCTAATAAGTCGATCCATGGTGGTTACTGCTGGGGAGCTACGAGTTATGCTAGGACTGTCCAGAGAGACTAGGGACTGTTTAGCTACACTAGCATACAACTAGCTATCTATCACACAGAGCCCAGCCTCCAGGTGTAGCTTAAAATTACACTTATATATATATATATATAATATAATGTACCAGTATCACTAATGGAGGAACAGAAGCAACGAAACATTTGATATCCTGAGCAGGAGAAAGCAGATGAGGTAGAGGAAGATAGAGAAGCCATCACAAGCTAGGTTAGCCAACGCTAAATGGAGACAGCAGGGAGTGAACTAGCATACAATTTTACTTGATGCAAGGTTGAAAATCCCATTTTATTGATGGGGGGACGAGGGGGCGATAAAGAGTAGTCTGGGAGGACATAAAAAATACCATACTTGCATATAAAATTATGAATCAATGAGGGAAAAACTATAAGAATCTTTGGTGGAGAAAACCCCCTTCTCCTAACTAACTATGCTACCAGCAGACTAATAAAAAAGAGGCTGATTTTGGAAACATTTTGAACAAGTTGTGTATTGGCTTCTATATATTAGAATGATTGGTTTCTTCCACGTGGCTTGCTACTAGTTGACAGTCAAAATTAGCCGTTAGCCACTGCCCCCAACAACTGGGAAACAGAATCTGGACCAAACCACTTTGAGGAAGGGAGGGGCGCCCCCCCTTCCCCTGTGTATCCCCTGGGATTCTAGCCTGTGACTTGATGAGTGAGGCCACGTTTCTGAGACCTGTCCACAGCTGAAGTGGTTGTTTGCGTTTTGCAGAACATGCTGGAGCTGCTGGAGGAGCTGCCCAACGGTGCCCCGCCCGATAAGGTCCGCAGCTACATCTATCAGCTCATCAAAGCCATCAACTGGTGTCACAAGAATGAGATTGTGCACAGAGGTGAAGAGTTTATCCTTGTCTTACACAGAATTATCCATGCCACCTGGTTGTCAGGTTTCAACACTTAAATGAAACCAGTGAAGATATCTGCCAATAATTAAATAAAAACAGATTTAAAGTGTTCAAATCTGTTTTCTATGATGTTACTTTAGAAGTAATTCTTGAAATTGAGGATGCTGGTGTAATGGTGTTGAGTAATGACAGCTTATGATGCAATAACAGCTCATAAAGTAACAAAAATGCCGTCTTTAAAGTGTAATAGGCCTATAACCTAATAATAATTTGGCCATGTCATTCCTCATTAAATTATCAGTTCAGTTATTAATTACATTTGAATTTTTTTTTTTCACTAGGCCAATGTAATAATAATGTAATAAGTTATCATGTTATAGCCAAAAGTTATTACCTTATTGTTACATTTTGTTTGTTATGTTATCAGCCTATTAAATTTTAACAGGGACAATTGCGTTTATATATCTATATGCAGATATTCAATTATCTGCTTTTGGTCACAAAATCACGTTCATATACTGTACATTTGACTGATTATCATTAACTAAGAAGGATGTCATGTTTTGTATGTTGTTTTTAATATCCTAACTTATAGGATAGTGATAATAAACACGTCATTAACAGGTTTTTTGTGCCTTTCTTTCGTCAGATATCAAGCCGGAGAACCTCCTCATCAGTGCCGAGGATGTTCTCAAACTCTGTGACTTTGGTGAGCCTCCCTTCTTTACAGAAGCCATATTGTCACATTAAGTTGTCGAGACTTACATATGCAGAGCAGTAAAGCCACGCAGTCTCTCTGTAAGGTAATTGCTTGTTAAATCAAGGTAGACATCCCTCTTTGTTGTGATGTCGTTATGTCTGTGATTTCATTTTGCCCAGTTTGATTTCTTTGGCTTGGCATCAATGTGAAAAATCCCACCATTAATTTGTCACCTTGTGAGTTGTGTTTCAGGACGATATAATTCTGCAGCTGAAAAGCAGCCAACTTGGCACTGAAAAATGTGATTTGACAAAAATATATCTCAAGAAAGTCAGGTTAATGTTAGGCACCTGTCTCTTCTATAAAACCCCTAAGAACTTGTACTCCTACAACACAGTTTTATCATTTTGCCGCTTCCCAGGTGTTTTTCTACATTTGGACGTGTCCTTGCAAAATCACACGGTCACTTAGCTTTGCATAATTGGTTAATGCATCCCACTGATTTGTTTGTTATTCACTGTTGGAGCTGATGTTCTATTTATTGTGATTTTTCATGCTTAAAATGAAGTCTCTGTACACCAGTTATCCAAAGCACAACCTCAGCCTGGCTGTGGTGACTGTCACATGGTTATGATGACCATGGTTTTACTGTAGCTGAACTATTTGAGGGGTTGATTGTTCTTACTACACATGTTCTCAGGTGTTTGTCTTTTTTCAATAGATTTATAATTTCCTTGCTTCTCAGGTTTTGCTCGTAACCTGTCTGAAGGAACAGATGCCAACTATACTGAGTATGTGGCCACGAGGTGGTACCGCTCACCTGAGCTGTTGCTGGGGTGAGTCTGTGTGTGTGTGTGTGTGTGTGTGTGTGTGTGCGTGTGTGTGTGGGGGAGTGAAAAACAAGGAAAGAAAACAAAAGGATGATGTTCTGCTTGTTGTTGCAAATACTCAGCATTATTAGAGATTATCTGCAGATTCAGAGCACCAATCCAATACCAGTGCTCTCATTTTCCCAAATTTAAAATCAAATTTAAGATTGAGGGTACTTTATTCGTCCTGCGGTGAAATCTGGCAACCTCTGCACAACTGCAGGTCCACAATAGATTAACAAATAAACATCACAGAGTAATAACTAAGGCAATAAGAACATACATAAACTAGTAGCACGCATTAAAAAAGCACCATCACAAAACATATAAAAACCAGCAACAGAGCACTGCAAATAACTATTTTATGTAACTTATTGCTGTGTCAGCAAACACTTAAGGCAGTGGGCTGCCAACACTGAAAGAAGGGAGGTGATAGTGAAAACAATTTAACAAGAAACAAACCACCCACCTGTGTGCCAAGTCATTACAAACTGAGTTTTTATCGCGTTGAAAACGATGCAGCAGATAGAATATCTCCATGTGATGGACTGATGCAGCCAGGAAATGTAGATGTTTCACTCAGTGGAAACATAACATAGCTTCAGTTAAGCAGCACAACAACATTATACACAATATGTTATAGGAAATGTGATTTAACAACCGTAATGCTACTGCAAGGGGAAGCAAACAAGCAAACTGGGAGTGGGGATCGGTCATGTCTGGCTGATATACCAGGTGATGGGATGAGTACTATGAAATAGGAAAGTTCTGGCACTGCAAAAAAAACTGAATTTTACATCTTTACATTTACATCCTTGTATGTGGAAAAGTCTCCCATCTGGTCACGATGTGTTTCATGTGTGTCCATTAATGAGTTTCCCTATTTCCATCCTATGACCTGACTATATCTGACTAATATTTTACTCTATGACATCATTAGATTAATTCTTCTGCATCAATGTGCAGGTTTTCCTGAGGTGGAGCTAATTATAGAGTGTTGGCCACTGGTTCTCAACCTAGGGCTTGGAGCCCTCCAAATGGTCGTCAACAACGAACACGCAAATCTGTTTTCATTTTTGGTCTTTTTCTCTAATCTTTGAATTTTGATGATCTATTGAAACATTTGAAAAATGTATTGAAATAAAAAAACAAGAAGTTTAGAGGGAAACATAATTTGGTGCAGCCATCAAAAGATAAAAAAATCACTGGTTTCATCTTCGACAATGTATTATAATAAGAATAATTATTATATTGTATTACTACACATGATAAAATACATTTTACATAAAGTGCCTAGCATATTTTTTAAATATAATAATAACCATTTAAACTGTCAGATAAATGCAGTAATGTAGGAAGTACAATATCTCCCTCTGTAATGTAGACAAGTGGAAGTACTTGAAGTATTTAGTTACTTTCCAATACTGTTTCCCATAAGAGATGAAATGAATGACCTGTTACAGCATTACAACATGAACCACCATGTACACAACTTTCAGCTTCACAGTTGCTTTCTGATACCACATTGGATGTCCATTCTAGCTTAAAGACAGCTGAACGTCATCCAGCCTCAGTGCTGGAGCCTGATTTAGTAAATGCCCTGGAACATTTATTGAGACAGCGTTTGAATGCCTCCCACTCAAATACTCTCTCCCTCCAACACCACCGTTCCTTTGCTTCTCTGCTGCCAGATCTCTCACCATTTCTCACCAGACTCCTCAGCTCCATTTCTTCAGAAATGACCAGCTTCCTGACGAGCGTCTCCTTCAGTAACACAGTATCCATCGTTTTTTACTTTCCTGCGCCATCACCAACTGTACCATCACACCCATGGCCATGATCACTGTCATTCTGACAATTATTTGGTGACATTTTCCGCTATTATCCTGTTTTTTTTTTGTTTTGTTTTTTTACCTGCCATTCAACCAGCAGGGTGCCAGAGATTTGATGCACATGCGTCATCTATTTGTCTTTTTTTCCTGTTCATCTCAGGGCTCCGTATGGAAAGGCGGTGGACATGTGGTCGGTGGGGTGTATCCTTGGGGAGCTGAGTGATGGACAGCCCTTGTTTCCAGGGGAGAGTGAGATTGATCAGGTTGGTGAGCCCATTGCGATGCTGTAAAAATGTACAAGAAATCATGTGATCAATGTACAAACATTTACATTGTTTTAGGTCATCAGGTTCCCATCATTGTATGTCCTCAATTTTATTTGAGTTTATCCACTGCAAAAAAAGAGAAAAGTCGGGCAACACAAAATTTCAAGCAAACAAACTTTGATTAAAGTTTGACAATTAAACTAAGTATTAGTTTTGCTTCTTAGTTTTATCAACTCTGAAGTCTGATTTTGTCAACTCAAAGTAAGTTCTACTAAATTATTATTATTTCATATTTATTATTATAATTTCACTTTGTATTATTTTAGTTATTTGTGCACAGCTCTGGAACATTGGCATTTTGGGAGTCATGATGATGGGTGAATTATCAAAAAAGTTGAACTATCCCTTTGACACAATACCAAGCAGTTAGAAGGCAACATGCTATTTCAATGGGATTTGTTCAGACAAGCTAATGTTAGCGGCTAGTTGCTGCAGCCCAGCTAACATCAGTCAGCATCACTCATGAAAAGCTTTGTCCTGTTATCGTTTCATCACGCTCCGACCTCTGCAACCTACACAATCTTTAGTTCATAAAAAACAAAGAGCTATGGTAACTTTTTCAACATTGTAAAATATCCTGTCCTTTTTTATACGGGGACATTTTATGCAGAACCTTATGTTTCAGGGCAAAATGACATTTTGGTTCAAGAGTGGTGTTGCGAGGTGTCACGTGATCATGTGACCAACAACCAATAGAGGAGCTGATTCCTGACAACAGACCGGCAGCCTGGTGGCAGCCTCCGTGGTTTTATATAAGGTTAGGGAGAGAGAGGAATTTTACCAAAAGTTTTCTAATGAAGAATAAATCGATTCTAAACAGTCCTTTACATATTCACCTCTATAAAGCAAATAGATAGAGTGAACCTTTTATGTTAAGTTACATTTATAATAAAAAAAAATGTGTAATAAAATACACTAAGTTGAATAATTGAACTACTTTTCTCCCTTTAATGTTACCTATAACCTGTACTACTCAACTGAAAAATGGATTGGAATCTTTGACGGACACTTTTAAACTAATACCTGGTTGCAGCACCTTTGGATTTTATTACAGCACTCGTTCTTCTGGGTAGGAGTCTATCAGTGTGACACATCTTGATGTGGAAATCTTTGCCCACTACTCTTTGAAAAACCTCTCCAAATCTGACAGATGTGGAGGATTGCTGTCCTCTTCATATCACCCTACAGATGTTTGATCAGATTTAGGTCTGGACTCTGTCTTGGATGTGAGCTTTGCATCATCTTCATGCTGAAAGATTATGTTTTTCTTATTATCTTCGTTTATATATATATATATATATATATATATATATATATATATATATATATATATATATATATATATATATATATATATATATATATAATACAAAGAGTATAATACACAGTTTTGCACACCCTCTTGTATTATTATCTCAGTTGTTTAATTTTACTTCACCATCTCGATTCCAGTTTGTATTTCAATTGAGATATAAATGTTATTGACAGTAGAGGAGATTAAAAAGTAAAAAAGACATGTTAGCTCGTCGCTATGGTAACAGTAACAGGTGATTATTACTGTGTGTCTGCCTCAACTCTGCAGCAACACTGATTATGAAGTGACAAACTTTTTGTTGTAAGCTTAACAACCCTTTTTTATAAACTAAGGATATTGTAGTTTGCAGAGGTCGGCGCATAATTCAAATTGTAAGAGACTTTTCGCTGTTCACCTTGCAGCCTAATGTGTTCAAATGTTGAAAATGTGTAGGTTGTTTTCTTCATCGAGACACAACTTAAAATAAAATTTCTGTATCATTCAATTCAAATTAAAATAAAATTATTTAATTTTAATGTTATTTAAAAATTCATCATGAAAGGTGATATGTCAGATATGTCAATATCATGGTCACAACTTGTTCCTGCTGCCCCATAGTGTGACACACACACCAGTTATTGCAGGTTTAAAATCCACATGAATATAACAAAAACATTATTGGTCTCACACACGGTGTATCACACAATTTTTGTTTGTAGATTACACTTTTATAGATATGGTTATCATATATTATTATTATGATGCATATTATATCATTTCCAGCTCTTCACCATTCAGAAGGTTCTGGGGCCACTTCCTGCTGAACAGATGAAACTCTTCTACAACAACCCTCGCTTTCATGGAATCAGGGTAGGAAATGTTTATCCTGCATCCCAAAAGTCTCCTCTGTTCCTCTTCTCTAGTCTTTCTTTCTCCCTCGCCCTCCGCCTCCTCCTCCTCTTTTTACCTCTTTTCCTTCTCTCTCCAGCCCCCCCCTCGCTCTCTCTCTCTCATGGCAGCATTCCCAGCACCATGACTGAGTGGATTGCTATGACTCATGAGATAAGCGGTTGGTGTTCAGTTTAGCAGTGAGAGAAAATGTCCCGGAAGGCCGAACAAAGACTTTGTACATGAGTGTGTGTGTGTGTTGATGCAAGAGTGTGTTTGGTCGTTTGTTTGGTTAGGAGATAGATTGAGGTGTGATTTCACATGTTTGCTGCTTCTTACTGTCTGGAACGTCAACTCTCGGTTGGAAATCAAATGAGTAAACACATAATAAAAAGTTACATTTGATATTGATTTGATTGACTGATTGTGTGTGTGTGTGTGTGTGTGTGTGTGTGTGTGTGTGTGTGTGTGTGTGTGTGCCAGTTTCCTTCAGTTACTCATCCTCAGACGTTGGAGAGGAGGTACCAAGGCATCTTAAGTGGTTTGATGTTGGATCTGATGAAGGTAATACAGCACTGTGTATTTACGCTTTTTATCTGTATATCTACCGGTAGAAAATGTTCCTTCTTTGCATCGTGTGTGTCTTTTCCCCATCAGAGCCTACTGCTGTTAAACCCTACGGAGCGTTATCTGACAGAGCAGAGTTTAAACCATCCAGCCTTCCAGCCTCTACGGCAGGTGGAGAGAGAGAGGCCTTGTCCTCCCTCTCCCAACCCGCCACGCTCCTCCAAGAGAAAAACACACCATCACGGAGAAAACACGGTTCCTACAAGGTCAGACTTTCTCTAATTCTCATCATCTGTTGCAGCTTATTCAAGCTTACTTAATAAAGAGTGTGCCTGTGTGTACTTTAAGTGTGTGTAAGTTTGCCATGATGCCAAATATCCAGTCTGTCTCTCAAACTCTTTTGAGGTTCTGGCCCTGTTGATCAGAAACTAGAGGAGAAAATGAAGATGAAAAAATGAGAAATGCCTTATTTTTGCATGAAATTTAGCCAAAATCATGTAGATGTGTGTTTTAAGAATAATTTTTCACTTTTCACAAGTCAAGTTTGCATCTGGAATGCATTGATTCAGAGCTTACCCAACCCGCTGAGGATTTAAGAATTTTCTGTAAAAATTGTTTGTTTTGCAATATTTCCAGCAGAGCATATCTTCCAATTTTGGTCCTTAGTGTCAAAGTTAGCAAAGAACGTGTCATGTGACATGTCAGGTTCAACCCACTTTTGAGACTTAAAACTATAGGTTTTAAAGCAGAGAATTTTTTTTCAAGTATTAGTACAAGAGTTGTAAGATGGTCAGAGTAAAGCAGAGGGGAAGATAGACCAAGGGGAGGGTAGGGGAAGATAGTGGGAATATATTCATGTTATTATTGCTTTTTTGGGTATATAAATATAACTGCATAAAAGAAAAGAGATTTCTTAAGACAAGCATAAGCAAAAAAATACTTACGAGATTAGATTGGACACAAATGCTAATATTGCTCCATGTACTGGATGTGTACATAGGGTGATAAAAGGCAGTGCTGTGTTTGCAGAGTGTTTTATTGCAGTCAAGTAGCCAAAAGTCAAATAATACTATCATGTGAACACATTGATAAGCATCCCATCATCTGCCCCTGCAGGAGTCACAGTAAGAGCACGAGTCACCGCCGTTCCAACAGCAAAGAATGTTCTAGCCTCCCTCGCCATGGAGACCTCCATCACCTTGGTAATGAGAATTTCCTCAATGGCAACAAACCGGCCCCGTCCAGTTTAAGCCCGACTCTCCACCCCAAGAGCCAGTACATGTCCCAGACCCTGAATCGCTCTGCCTCTTCCAGCAAAGACCTGGCTAACAACAACCTGCCGCACCTCCTCAGCCCTAAAGAAGTCAAAGGCAAGACCGAGTTTGATTTCAGCTTAGGGCCCTCACCGAAGCTGTCGGACCAGGGACATGGGGCCAAGTACGGCCACAGCAAGCCCGGTTCCTCGCGCTCTCAGCAGCAGCAGCAGCAGCATCAGCAGCAGCATCAGCAGCAGCATCAGCAGCAGCATCAGCAGCAGGCCGGCCGCCACGCCTTCCTGGAAGGAAAGACTAACACGCTGCAGTCCGGAGGGGAGAAACAACATGGCCGCCACACCCACAGCATGGCCGACTCCGCCCACGGTTCCATGTCCTCCTCGTCTAAAAGTTCTGCATCTTATCTCAGCCTGTCCAAGAGCCACAGTGCACTGAGCGATGCCAAATCTGTAGGAAACCTCAGCGATGGCCGACTCCACCCGGACGATCCCAACTCCAACGTGACAGCTGGGGTGGGACCCAGCGCCCGCTTCTTCCCCGCCAGCTGTCTAGACCTCAACGCCCCCTCAGGTCCTCCAGGGCCGCCCGGCAGCCCCTCTGCAAGGCACAGCGACCGCTCAGGGCATAGCCCCGCCTCTCGTAGCAGCGGCAACGTCCGCATGGAGAGCAGCACGCTGGACTCCTCCTCCAGACACAAATCCAGACATAAGTCCATGGTCCCAGGTAGGTGTTGTATTTTAGATTCATCTTTACCCTCCACTGAATCAACAATGGATACTTTGACCTCAAATGTGTGTTGATAATGTGTTTTGATATCTTTTGAAATATCTGTGCTTCTAACTACAAAAAAAAATCATCCCCTCATTTTCATCAATCATCTCAAGAAAGGTTCTGATTCATGCATGAAGACTCAGAGTTCAAATGAATGTTTTCTCTTGACAATACATCGCCTAACCTTTTTAGCCCACTCCCTGACAAGCTAATACGAGGTACCAGTGGCAGCCTTAGGATGTGTAGTAATAGTACTAGTATCCAGTGACCTCTAGGGCGAGTGGGTTGCCCCCTTTGTGTTGTTTAAGTTGTTTAAAAAATGTGTGCCTTCTTGGAAGCCAAAATGCATGCTAAAGTTCCCTCTAGGAGCTAAAACCTGTGCTTAATTGCACTCTTGGGAGTCAAACAAATGCGAAAGTGCCCTCTGGAAGCCAAAATGTACGTTAAAGTGCCCTTTTCAGTACCCTTATTTTCCATTTTGGCCCCAGTTCTTCAAAACGACTGTACACACCACTGCTGGTATCTTCACCCTCACTTTAAGCCTTCCACAGCTTCTAAAAAAGACAGTAATGTGTCAGCACTATCTGATATTATGATTCTTTTCTCCCCAGATGAGGCCAATGCTCCAGAGCTCTTAGACCCAGGAGGAGCAGGGATGCCCTCCACTCACACCCTGCCTTCCCCCCACGAATCGTACCACTATGGCCTGGGTTATACCTCCCCGTTCTCCTCTCAGCAGCGACCTCAGCGTCACTCCATGTACGTAAGGAGAGAGCGCCACAGAACTCATGCAGTCGAAGGTGGGATGGCGGGCCTACCTCCACCGGGACAGGCCATACCGACGCGTGCCAGCAGCCTGCAGCTCCTCTCGCCCCAGCTCCAGCACAGGACCACCCTTACTGGCCACTCAGTGAGCTCTTCAAGAGAGGACTGTACTGATGACATGACAAGGGTTAGTGATACACAGCTTGTGAGTCCCCTGGTGGTTAAAGGAAACTCCAGAATATGTGTACAATACAGTTCTAGCTTCTATTGTGTTTGATGTCACCTTACTTTTTTATTCCCAAAACTAAACAGTCACATATACTGTAGATAACAGTGTCCAAGTGTTTATAATACTATTCTCTAAAAGAACATCTTGTTCAACAATAAATTGGAGCTTTAAAGACATATAATCAGTTATATTTCTGTGAATCTGTGGACAACACAGAGTAGGAATTGTTGCAGCATCCAAGATATATTTCCACATCCTTATTAGCATATCAGTAGTATTAACACAGACTTAAAAAGACCAAAATCTATCCATTAAAAAGCTAGTTAAAGCTAGATTTCTTTGCCAACAGCAGCTTCAGTGGAGATTAATACAAAGCTGCTACAAAATGTTTTGAGTTTTGAGAAAAGTTTTGGAATGATAAACCAGCACAGACGCTTTCCACCTGCAATGCAGAAGGTCGACTGGCACATACATGAACAGTTTATTCAAGATTTGGCCCAATGTATGAGTGCTAACAGGTGGATTTTTTCTTTAATGTGGGCATTCACATGCCCATTTACAGCATTAATGTGTGAGTGTGTAGGTGAATTTGATAGGTGTGTGTTGGTATATCTGTGCAAGAATGGGGTATTTCTTCACTTGATGCATGTGTGTGTGTGTGTGTGTGTGTGTGTGTGTATGTGTGTGCACTAAATGTCACTGTTTCACATGGTCATTGCCACTGCTTCATGTTGCTCCTCCAGTCTGCTTTGACCTACACCTGTCCGTCTTCTCAACAGAGTGAGCAGTCCCCTAAAGACATGAGCCACCCTTGTGCCCCCATCAAAGACTCCACGAGGGACAACACTGCTGCTGCTTTTCATACACAGCGGTCTAAAAACGAGGTCCGACCCCCCGACTCCTCCGTACCTCCTGTCAGTTCACAGTAGCTTCTTCTGAACGCTGTTTTTTCTGTTGCTTACTCAGGTCGACAGCCTCACTGCACATTGTCGCTGTTATAAATGTAACCTCACTGAAAAGCTTTTTAAGATTGTCCCGAATGACTGGTGATGTGAGACAGTAAAGGATGTGATAGTTAATGTTTTGAAGAAACGAAAATGAAAATGAAATCAAATGACTTCATCAGTCAAAAGAATGTTGATATTTAGGCATTTTGTGGTGTCTTGTGTTTGGTGTGTGTGTCTGTGTGATGTGTGTAGGTTACTATGTATCATGATCCTCACGGGGAGGATGGGGGGTCCTCCAAGGAGAACCGGATGATCTTCACTGAGTCCATGCCTCGGAGAGTTGGCAGCTTTTACAGAGGTAAAGGACAGGAAACTCCAAAATAACAGCATGAAATATGGCACCTTTTACAGCATCTTTAGCACCGATCAGCAACAAGGCAATTTACACTGCTTTATGTCCATACACTATATAATACGTTAAATGAGACTGATACTGTATAAAAGAAACAAAGGTAGTATGGAAAGATGTAAACAGTAATAAAGAAAAAAAATTTAAAATAAGTCATGTAATTTATTGAAAACAGAGCTTTGGAATAAATCTTCCAATAGCCACTTTATATGTCCCCGTTTGTGTGCCATAGAAAATGTATCAGGGCTCAAATGAATACAGTCCAAATACAGTGTGGGTGATAATAAGACGTCATATTGAGATTCCCAGAGAAGCTATAATTGATTTTGATTGCAGAACACTTTGGGCTTTCTGAGAACTCGAGCTGAGGTGTGAGAATCAAACAATGAAGAGTTCCTTTGTAAACTCACTATTGTATAATTCTACAGGAAGGAAACCGCAATGACAGAGACAAAGAGATGCTTCTCTTCTTTCTATAAACTGCAACAAATAGTCAAGGCAGACAGTGGAGGTCTGAGAATTGTGAGAGTGCCAAAAATCATTTCAGCAGTCATTGCAACATAAAGAGAATGTCAATTGATATTGAAGATACTTTATTTATTATCCTATTTATTTGGGATATACCAGCAAGCATTTGTTAATTCATGTGTCCCTATCATTTTCTCTCCCTGTGCTTTTGCTTCAGTCCCTTCCCCCAGACCAGATAACTCCTCTTCTTTCCATGACGGGGTTGGGCAGGGTCGAGGGCCTGTTGTACCCGTCGTACCAGGCGACCCTGGTGCCATGACCAACCACGCCAAGCGGCAGACGGCTTTTGACTGGTGAAGAGAATGCTTTTTTTCTTCCTTTTTTAAACCAAGGACACTTTAAACTAATACGTTCAGTTAGCCACTGAGTGCCAACAATTCACATCACCTTGACCATTCAGACATTGATAGGAGATGTTGAAAAAAAGAAATAAATGTACATCTACTTGAATGTACTGCTTTATTCTTTTCAAAAATGCTTGACCTTAAAATTACAAGCATGAATAATATGAAACCTTTTCATCTTTTGCCACGCAGGTCCGCCGCAGAAGCAATGGTCATGAATCCTCCAGAGCCCACCAAAGAGAAGGAGAAACAAGGCTTCTTCAAAGCCATTAAAAAGAAAAAGAAGAAGACACAAATAGTAAGATCATTTAAGCAACCTGCCTTTTGACACGTTTTTATATTGCACGCAAATAATACAGGCTTTTGTTCTCTTTGCTGTTTCTTTTGTGCAAAAAAATATACTATATAGTAAATGTGGAAGGCCTTTTCGAAACAGATCTTTGGAAAATAATTACTTGGAATGTCATCGGTGCTACATGTTCACTGATTATTAGCCAGCTAAGTTTGCCTTAATATCCTTGTTGCCATTATCTCTATCGTAATAACAACATTGGAGTCACCAAGCCACTACTATGAAGGCAAACAGGACAACAAAATGTAAATTAATTTCATACAGGTCTACTAGGCAGTTATAGGGATCTTCAGGTGGTTTAAACACACATTCATGTATCGTTCATATTTACTAACAATGTATAAATCTCTGGGGTCTATGAACATCTGCTTCTCTTCAACAAAATGGGAACTTATTGTTCACGTCAGGGAACTCTGCTGACTCAGCACTCTTATCATGGTCAGCTTCCCTATGAGACGACAAGGTTGTGCGTCAGTCCCTGTTCCTGGCAACACTCAAATTGTTATCATTGATGGTCTTGGTAGAATTCCAGTGCTATTCAGCTTCCAGCAAGTAATTTCAGCTTGAAGCTATCATTCTTGCAAAAATAATTTTCTAGTTTATTTTTTTGCAAAAGAAATTGTATCTGCATGTTTTTGAATCAAATGAGTTTTCTATATTTCAATCCAAAACTATAGCACATTAAGTTTCAGTCAAAATTAAACAAACTTAGTGGTTTAATTAAATTAGTTTAAATTGTCCTCATCATATTGTTACAAGTATAGAGAAGCTGCTGGAATATAGCAATTGCAAATAAATTTGAGTAGTTTATTATATCTATTGAGAAGACAAATGCAGAAAAGGATTTCTAAGATCCATCACAGCCTTCAGGCTGTCGTTCATCCTTCTTTATTTTAAAACACAGGGGCGAATTCACAAAAGCAAAACACCTTTGCTGTTGGCGTGTATGTAAATGAGCTAATGTGCTGATTGCTGTGCACGCAGCCACTCTCACTCTTCAAGCTTGTGGGGCTTTGAATGATATTGAATGATAAAATGAATGGAAGACTTCAGAAAATAAAAATCGTCCTGACGGCTCTGATGAAGCTCAGCATTTATCTACACGATTGCAAACAATTTTACTGTATTAACCTGAAATATTTGTGTACCCGCTGTAGATGTGTCACAGTACAGAGATCCTGATTGATCCTCTGTTAATGAAGTTAAGATGAACTTAACGTTTCAGCTGCTGTGTGATGCTGCAGCGAACTGTGACCCATTATTGTGAGATTCAGACATTAAAAGATCAAAAGAGTTTCAGATCCACCCAAGTTCCATTATAGTAGATTATTTATATATGTGAAATGCTAGAGAAGCAAAATACTCTGAAGTTGGTTTGTGATGTTGGAGAGCCCAGTGTGTGTGTGTGTGTGTGTGTGTGTGTGTGTGTGTGTGTGTGTGTGTGTGTGTGTGTGTGTGTGCCTGCCTGTGCACCTCTGCTTATTAAAGATACACAGTTTGGGCTTATTGTGCTCTCTGCAGTTTCATTATGCACCAATCCCTGTGCTGGAACGTAGAGAAAAGCCAGAAACACTGGAAGCCACTCACTGACTACAAATAAATGCACTCAGCTGCTAAACTTTATGGGTGTGTTTGCAGCATCATTTTATTAGTGTAATATCTTTTATGAATAAGAGCTTAGGACAGAGAAAATAAGGTCCGCATGATGCACAAATGATGGCATAATCCATTGTTGTGAATTCGCCCCTCAGTAGTTTACTCTATAGGGAGCCATAAAGATTTCTTACACTGAATCACCTTTATGATTCCTGACAGGTGTAGATTCATTTAGGTTACATCAATGCAACACATTGGATTGTTGGATTGTTTGGAACTGTTTTTTTCTTTAGCCCATAAATTTCACAAGTAATTATGGTGCATTATATACAGAGAGATTATCACTATTTTCTGTGTGATTTTACATCCAAATAAATTAGTTTAGATACTATTCTGTTTAAACAGATCATCCAACCACTCAATTCTTGCCCTAGCAGATTGCATATGTGGTGCTTCATTTAGTAATAATTAGATGAACATTAAGGACTGAGAGAAATGTGCTCAGAACTACAGTACTGCAATGAGAATGAATGTATGTTTTAATCAAATCTGCATGTCAGACTTGTTTCCCTCTATACCACTCAGGAATGTTTTTTTCTGTAGATTGTTGATGATCACCTTCAGCAGTTTTTTTTCTGAGGTTTGTGTTGAGAGTTGTGGCTGTGCGTCTTCTGCTCCACAGACGGACATGGAGGACGGGAGGAACCCCAGCATCAAGAAAAGCCTTTTCCCTCTCTTTAGCTCTAAGAATAGCTTAAAGCACAACTCAGCCGTCAAAGTCCTCCCTGTAGTCGCCTCGCCTATGGTACAACACCAGCCTACCGTGCCCTACCCTGCCTCACCAGTAATCTAACCTCGACCTACGACTGCATGTTAACTCTCACACACCACATTCGCCGGGACCATTGCCTGGTTTGAAATCCTCTCAAGCGCTTGATGATTGATCGACTTGCCAAATATTCCCAATCTGAAAGGATTTCAAATGTGTCTTGAGTCAAAAACGCACGGCGAATGTGCATCCATCTCTTGTCTTGCTGTTATGTCCATTGCAGTGCACGTTGCGCTGTGAGACAATGATTTCATGCTGCAATGTGTGATGTTTAGAAACAGCTCTGCACGTTGACTATCATCCTTTTCAGATTAAAAAAAAATTCATAATTTTATGTGAGGGTCTTGAACATTCTTAATCTGAGAATATTTTTGCTAGATATAATTTTTTACCTGAATTCCATGAAAAGCCTTTTTGTAGAGAGATAGAGATACCCATGAAAATATTATCAAAATAGTCTAAAATATTAATAAATAATAAATTTACCAAATCATCATTTAAGCTGGGTCCCCTTTAAATGGTTTGACTCTATGAATAAAACCTCCCTATTAGCTCCTGTTAAAGAAATCTAAACTGACAAACAACATTAGTGATCTTTAGGGGTGTTTGTGTAGACAGTTACAGCCTGTTATGCTAGCCAGGCTAGCTGTCTTTATGCTAGGCTAAGCTAGCTTGCTGCTGGAAGTGACTTTGTATTTACCGTACAGACAATGGAGCTGTCTCAGTTTTGTCATTTAACTAATTGATAATTGAATAACTGTCCATTTAAAACAAATTATCAGCCGGTTGCTCATTTATAGATGGTGCTGTGCAACGATGGCTGAGCTACAATTTGACAATGACTGAAAGATCTTTAAATTAAATAAATAAAATTAAATATCTATACTTAACTTAGATTAACTGATAAATTGCAGCCATACTGTCCATTAAGGTTGTCAGTACACACTCAAAACTTATGGAGGGATTTGTGCATTTTTCTGTATGAAGTCATCACTAATCGCCATCTCCACCTCTTTTTGCTTTGGCTGGTGCTGCCAGACGAATGCATGAAGAACCTCATCAGGATTTGACTGTGATGTGTGTGTGTGTGTGTGTGTGATATTCTCATCATAAAAAGGACTTTTAAGAGAAGCAGACATACAAAGATAACTAATAAAATCCCTGTATTTCATTCCCTAAATGGCAGGTCCCTGGTAATGGACAAGAGCACCTGTCCCTGCAGAGGAGCACCAAGTCGTCCTCGCACCACGGCAGCCGCCGGAAAAACCGTGAACGATCCCGGGACAGGGACAGGGAGCGGGAACAGAGCCGGGACAGAGACCGAGACCGAGAGAGGGAGAGAGAACGGGAGAGGGAAAGAGAGAGAGAGAGGGAGAGAGAGAGGGAAAGAGGCAGGGAGAGAGAGAGAGTGAGTGAGTGGCCACCAGAGAAACCCATGGACTCACACTCCCAGGTACACACACTCCAAATTCAACTTTGTGTTTGTCCAACGATCATGGACCGGCATGCTCTGTCTGTGTGAGTTGTGTAACTGGGTCCAAATATGTGAAGCCATCATGGATTAAAGGGAAAAGGGAAAAGAGAAGATGAAATAATCACACAATGGACGTGTAAGTGTAAGACTTTTTAAGAGCACTCAGGGCTACATGATTAATGCTTCTTTAAAAACTGCTTAATTTCAAGTTCAAAATGTTCCTAATCATGATCTATTTTAAGTTCTGTGGCTGTGCAGCTTCACAAGTTATATGAGGCCTCACAAAAAGCAGCGCCTTACAGTTCCCAGTGGTTGGTTTTCATGTTTCTGATGCAAAAACCCTGAGAGGAAGCTCCAGGTCACTGAGCCTGGTTATTTATGCATGTATAGATGAGATAGATAATCAAACATAACATTACGCACATAACAGTGCTCCACTAGGTTCTGAAATTTGGTTAAAACGTGACACTGGAGACTAAAGAAAGAAAACAGAGAAAGTCTGTTTGTTTGTTTGTTTTTTTACACTTCTTTAGCTTTATATTATATTACACTTATTAGAATCCAGAATCACTATCTGCCTAAATCATTCATTTGACTTAAGGCAGTTTTGTTACAAGCTAAATAGCAGAGAAGAAGAAGAAGCATTTGTGTTTCTTCAGTTTTCTAGACAAGAAAGTAATTTTAGTCAGTTAAAGTGATTATGAGCTGTGTATTTAAATTTAAATTGACCTTTTTGTTTCAAGGTATGTAAAAAAGTCAATGCACAATTTTTTTTTTTTTTTAATTTGTTAGACAATGGTGATGGGTCTGTTGCATGTTTGTTCACACACATAGTTAAATGTACTGTTAAAATATCAATAAAAATACCAATAAATAAAAAAACCACAATACTATATTGTTATTTTTATATAGTTCTCCAAAAACACGAATTATGAAATATGACAATTATGTAAATTATGTTTTGAGAGCATCTAGAAATACCTAGCATCTAATGGTTCGGTTCTGTTTTTTTTAACTTTTTCTTCCAGAACCAACCACTCAAGTCCCTCCGCCGCCTCCTTCACCTCTCCCCTTCCTCCTCAAACCAAGGGCAGCCTCCTCCTCCTCCTCCAGACCTACGCTTTCAACCCCCCCTCCCCAACCCGCCTCAGCCCTCCGCCAAGGCGGTCTACCCCGAGGGCCGGGGCCACGCGGATGGGAGGGGCCACTCCGGGGTGAGCACCTCCTCCCAGTCCAAGAGCCGCAAGCCCAGCTACCCCCTCCCGGGCCAGATCGAGTCCAGCTGGCACGTGTCTGCGCTGCAGCGGGCGGAGGGCGCCCAGTTCACCCCCGAGCAGCTGGGCATCAAACCGGGGCAGAACGGACCCACCTTCACCCGTGCGTCTCGCACCAGGATTCCAAACCTCAACGACCTGAAGGAGACGGCCCTGTAAACCAACCCCCCCCACAAACCGTACCACCTCCAACACGGCCCCATCATGGAAGCACCTGCCAGGATGCAGACATCATGGTACTGTAGTTCAAGTTTACACGAAAGCCTGTTTCACTGGATCAAGTCCTCATTCAGAAACAAAAGTCATCCGTCTCTGAAACCTGCGAAGCTGACCATCCACACCCCAGCGCCAGGAGCTGGTGCTGCTCCGTGTGTCAGTTCTATGTCATTCTCTCGCTACCCAGACAAGGTTAGGACGTCAGAATGAGCTGATCTTGTCCTGTGGAGGAGACACTGCCCACGTGGCCTCTCTGCCGCCATCTTCTGCTCACAGGACACTACTGCAACACAGCAGAGACCGCCGCCGTCATATCGGTGGCCAATAAACTCAAAAAGTTTTTCAAGCTCTGATATTTGATATGAACAACAAAACAAAACAAAAAAAAACAAGATTTATATAAACATTATTTATTAAATATTTATTTGTTTTAAATTCAAGGATATAAGCTATAAATGACACAGTATGTAGGCTATATGGGAATATTATAAGGTAATATAGAATTAAATGTGTAATTGTAAGAGCTTTAGCTTCGACACAAAGAAATGCATAGATATTTATGTGTTGATAATACAATATGTCGCAAGGACTATTTAATGGCAAATGTTCTTTTTGTTCAATTTGATACATTATTGACAGATTTTCATGTTATAACATGTTATTTCTCCCCACCTTTTTTTTCCTGTTTGTTTCATCGAGATGTGAAAAAATATTTTAAAATGCACATCGCCCCCAAGTGGAAAATGAACTCTAGATCACATGTAGTCCTACACATCATGCCACATGAATTTTACCTTTACTAAACATCATTTTGGAATATTTTGGGCTATTTGTCACCAGGGTTCAGTAGCGGAACAGATAGCGAGACTGTTGGGCTCTGTACTTTCCACAATCATCAGTTCACTATATGTCCCACTTTTTTTTTTTTTAATCACACCCATTTTTAGCCTCTCAGTCCTTTTATCTGTGACGGCATCTTTCCAGCTCCTTGCTGCCATGTTGGTTTTGTCGACAGCCTTAACAGCAAGTAACGGGTATCCAGGTTCAGTGCCTGTTGGTGGTGAAAAGTGAACCTCGAAATGAGGTTTGAAGAACCTGGATACAACGTCGAAGTCCTCGAGAGGCCTTTGCAAAAAAGGCGTACATCACCTACAACCTTTAAGAACTTAAAGGATGCGTCTGGGGATGTTCTGTGTTTCTACTCAACGAATCCCATGAAAATACCCAAAACAACAATGAATTGATTCTGCTAACTACTAACTAATTACTAAGTAATTAAGTAATTAATTTCCTGTGTAGCCAAAGCCTGCTGTTTTATCTGTTGTGCCAAAAAGCTCATTGTTGTTCAAAAACTATTAAAAAAAAAAAAAAAAACACTAAACGTCACTACACTGGCCGAGCTTTTTCTTCCTAATGAGCACAGCAACCTGCTGCTGAATCTGGAGCCGGGAGCCACTGCGGTGGCAGGGAAGTCTGAGATTTGTTTTTCAAGGGATTTGTTGACGACAGTGTGACTAAGATATGGAAAAACACCAGACTCATCCTTTAATATGTGTTTACATTTTTCTGTGTGCATTAACTATTAGCTTGTGTTATAAAGGTTTTTGTAAATGTATTTCGTTACATTGACTTTGGTTTTCCTAATTGCATTGACATTTTTTTTATAACATCAATAACCATTTTCAGGGATGATTTTAATTAACTAGGTTGTTCATAAAAGCATTTAAGTGTCATCTATTGACCAGTGATGAAAAAAAAGAGGTGAATAGAGCAAAACAATATTTGTGGCCTAGTTTAAATAATAAGTAGAGTTTTCCCTTTCTTACTCCTCTGGCTTTGAACAATGAAGAACAGTGTTACAAAAGGAGAGGATGAGGAAAAGCAGAAGGGTGGCTGCATTTGTGAAAAATTCAAGCCATTATAAAAAAAAGAATTTGGTTTGGAGAATGTTATGTTTTGCTCCTCAGGTGTCAAAAAGGTGAAAAGACACAAGCAAAAACAAAAAAAGAGAAAAACAGTAATTGATCTTGGCTGATTGGAAGCAATAAGAGTCAGAGAGATGGGTGCAGATTGTGCTGACCAGATCAGTGGCTAGTGGAAATGGAGCCAAACAAGCACAGAAAAAGATTTCCAGCAGGATGATTAAAGCAAGAGAGGTGTCCACATTTAATATCTAGACATTACTCTGCAATACATTTTTTTTATTTCAATTTGTCCTTGAACATGACCTTTGGACAGGCAAAAAAAATTGCCCCACGTTGTGTATAATGGAAAATAATGATTCCTAATGACTGTAAACGGCCGCTGACAAGCTGTTTATATCATTGACGAGACGGAACGATGACAAATCTTCAGTGACCTGAAGCCTTACATTCGACACTCGACACTTCAGATGAAAATGGAGGCTTCACCCTCCAGAAAGTCACACACGAACTGACATGGGGAGAAGGAAAAGAAGAAGATGAAAAAGAAGAAGAATTTTTGTTCACAAATATGAATGTGTTTCCTAAATCATCAGTTCTTTTTTCAGTAAGCTGTTTCCCACTTCCGACAGGGTGTACATATAAATAATAGAGTGTATATATGCTGACCATTCTAATTTAAAATGATAGGGTCTCATAATAAAAGCCAACTGTACATTTTTGAACGGCCCATGTGTATGTTTTGTAGCACAGATGGACCCAGCACAAAAAAAGCATGACACAAGTATTTCTTTAATCAAGGTAATAGGTTAAAGATACAGTACAGAATAAAAAGAACCATATCTGGGATGTATTCCCAAAGCACCATGGGGAGTTTAACATTACAGAGAAGAAAGGAGTTCACCACAATACAAAACCACATCTGAATATTAGTGAATTTTACATCCTCTATTTAGCACAGAGGACTGAATGTGCCTGAGGCTGGTTGTGTAACAAGAAACAACAAAAGGGAATAAATATAAAGCAGAAAATGTCTAGTATTAGTCTATATTCTTCTTATTATCAACAAATCTAAGTTCTGTGGCCCAGTTCCACCTGTTACTCAAATATACCTCAATAATGCATTTGTTACACAAGCTATATTTTATGGCAGCAGGGCTATGTACAGTATGTATTACAATAAAAAGTACTAATGTTCTCTGTAATGAATGAACATGTCATCCAACATGACTCAACAAAATAGCAAAAATAAAGGAATAGGATACATCAGGCAATATGTGGTTATTGGATTTGTTGATAGTAAAATAAATGCAGACCAGCACCAGCATTATCTGTTGAGATTAGGAATGCAGGAAGACAGACTGACAGGTGCCAAACTCTAAATTCCTGTTGACCAGAAGAAGAAGCAGTGAGCGTTTCATACACATGTTCTGGAGAACATGTGGAAATAAAACCTCCATAGCAACACCGCCCCTCCCTCTCTGAGTATGACTGATTATTGCTTTGAATATACACTGTACTGCCAAAAGTATTCACTCAGCCATCCCAATCCACCATCCAGTGGACTAAGAAAGGTCCCTGAAGACATGAATGACAGATCTGGTGTGGAGGAACTGTCAGGCCTTCCCATCCAAATCACAAATAAGCTTCTGAATTATTGGTCAAAAATTCCCATGAACATACTCCTAAATCTGGGCGACACGGTGGTGCGGTGGGTAGCACTGTTGCCTCACAGCAAGAAGGTCGCAGGTTCAAGACCGCCTTGGGCCTGGGTCTGGGGCCTTTCTGTGTGGAGTTTGCATGTTCTCCCCGTGTCTGCGTGGGTTTTCCCCGGGTACTCCGGTTTCCTCCCACAATACAAAAAACATGCTCAGGTTAATTGGTAAACTCTAAATTGCCCATAGGTGTGAGTGTGAGAGTGAATGGTGTGTGAATGGTGTGTGTGCCCCACGATTGGCTGGCGACCATCTGGGGTGTATCCCTGCCTCTCTCCTTAACGCGCTGGGATAGGCTCCAGCAGACCCCTGCGACCCCGAAAGGGAATAAGCGGGATAGACAATGGATGGATGGATGGATACTCCTAAATCTTGTGGACAGCCTTTACCAGACAAGTTGATGTCACTTAAATTGGGTGAGTGAATACTTTTGTGTATCATCACCCTATTAACAATAATGGCAAAGTCATTTTTTATCCTAAATGATCTGTAATGAAGAGAACCCACACAGAACGCAGGGGAACATGTAAACGCCACACAGAAAGATCCCAACCCACAGACTTGAACCTGTGACCTTCCTGCTGCAAAGCCCACTGTTCCACCCACTTCCTGTAACTTTCAATTCTAAATATATTTAAAAAGGGTCATTGCATATTAATGAACATTTACATGAAATACACCAGATTATAGCCACAGGCTAGTTTTCATCTGTCGTCCCCTCTCAAGTAACACACCACGTTCTACATATGTCTACAGGCATCCACTGTCACTGAACTCATCATTTAATCATTTAAATATAATATTCTCTGCATTTGATTACATTTTTAGTGTTTTGGCCATTATTTTTAATAGGGCGATGATATGTCATTTCTCAGTATGTTGAGAGCTCACCGAATTAAAGCCTCCACTTTGAGGCTGGCCGACTCCAACAAACTTTTTTAATGGAAACTCATGAGTCATTTTGTTCTGAAAAAAAAGAAAAAAAAAGGTTTCAAAAGGAATATTTTAGTTTCAACTTGTGGTTCAATACATGTAGTTGAAAGGGGCCCAATCTGTGGATATAATCAGGGACCACACGCTAACAATGAGGCTTCGGGTTCAGGCTACTGATAAAGGTTTGGGGCAAGGCCTGGAGGGCAGTGGGGTGCAGGGTTTAAGTGCATTTGCTCATGCAGAGCAGCAGCTCCATGCGCAGGGCGATGCGCGTGTGCCATCCCAGAGGAAGGATGCGGACGTAGCGCGCCACGATGGGTGGCCGCAGCAGGTTCTGCACAGACGTGGAGCGGTCAGAGTTTCCATAAAACACCTGGAGAAAGAGTGGGAGGGGGAGAGGATGCTCAGGGAGTCAGTAGACTGTTAGAAAAACTACTGTTTCATCAACTATTGGTCTGTGTAATAAAACCATATTCAGATTCAGCTGATTAGACACACTGAAAAATCTTCACAGGTGAAAATATCTTGGGACAATTAACCCATTGCTGAGCAGAATTGTATTATTTCACTAGCAGGTAATCTATCTTATTTCAAGTTTGTTTTCTTAATTTCAGTCAAGTTCTTTTCTTAAAACAAGACCAAATAGATACAAATCAGGAAAATAAAACTTGAAAACAGACAAATTATCTGCGAGTGGAACAAGGTTATCTTACTCAATATTAGACTAATTCTATCAAAATCACCCAGTAAACTCATCACACAAGAGAAAAGCATTGTAGATGAACCATAACAAACAGTCTTCAGTGGCACAATGTTCTTTATCTAAATTTCATAATCGTCAACATTTCGTTATACAACTTTTGTCATGGAAAACTGTGTTTGATGTCTTCACTGTTGAGTCAATCGTTAAAAGACAATACTTAATCACATATCTGAGTCGTGAGTCAGGCAAATGTCTTTAAACAGCTGTTTGTAGACCCTGTGTGGTGTATCACCAGACCCTAGTTCCCTACACATACTCATACTGACCCTGTTGTTTCCGGACTGGTCCTTGTAGTAGATCCAGTTGAGCTTTTGGTCCGTGCGGTACTGAACGCTGTACTTGGTGACCCACTCCTCGGCGTCGCAGCGGCCCTGGGTGAGGATCCCTGAAACCACCATCACCTCCCTCAGGTCCACCTGCAGCCACTGGCTGCTGTCCTGGTACTTGGAGAGCCAGGCACACCTGCAGGAACACCACGGATTGGCTGCTTTACAACACACTGGGGTGGACTGGGCTTCCTGAGTCTGTAGATTATGCATTAGGGTCAAGCCCATTTTGAACATTAAACAATAAAGTTGCTCTGGACAATTTTTGAATATTCTTGTGTGCCTTTTGGAAATTTTAAACCTGTGAACTGAAAACTTACATTACCTGGAGTTGAATTAAACTAATGTCAGGTCCCTTTTTCATCATCATCATCGTCTTCTTTGTCTGTTTTTTATTGACTGTACCTCATCACTAAAATCCAGTTTTGACAACTTTTCTAACCCTTAGAGGTGACAAATTTTCATAATTGGTGATGAAACGAGTTGTATGGACTGAAGATCCTGGAACTTTCTTTCTCTATATTTGGCCACATATTTATTGTATTTAATGCTATGCTCAGCCTTTTATGTGAGAATATTATTAAAGCATACCTTGTGAAATGTAGACTAAATCCCTATATAACATTATAGCCTAAAGCCTTTATCACCCACCTATAGAAATAGTTTCAAGAATCATTTTTAGAGCTTCCTCTGAACTGTAAAAGCTTTTTGAAGCGGCTGCCATCATGAAAGCTTGTTAAATTGTCATTTTGTCCGGATTCAGGGAAAAGAAAAAACTTTGACATAGGAAAAATAAAATTGCCTAAGTAAAATGTCCATTGTTCAATAGGGCATAAAGAGTATGAAATGACATTTCTATATCAGGCACGATATTCCCCTTCTATTGCAAGCATAAAATGTCAAGGAAAGGGTGTCCAGAGAAAAAAGGGGGGGAAAGATGGAGGTTCATAGCATAGTTGTAATATTGGAGGGGAAAAATGTGTGACACTTTACCTGTAAAGCTCTATTTGGCTTTACCAAATATACCTCATGTAATGTTAAATTTTCTTATTATCTGAGTGTGTTTTGGCCACTCACACATTTGTTTGTTGTGGTCCTTTCTATGACATTTTGCAAATTAATGTTAATTAAAATATGTTTTGAGAGTCTCAGTTTTTTCTGTCAAGGATTAAAAAAAAAAGATGGAAATGTTGCTCTATGACTGGATTCTATGACTGCAAGCTTGAATTATTTGGGGCCCCCTGTTACCAGATACAGATGTTTCCTGCGGAAGGAGCTGTACGTAATGTGTAGTTGAGCTTGTCCCTACCCGAAGCCCTGGCTGTTGAGCCGAGCCTTGCTGGGGAGCCAGGAGGAGAACCAGCCGGTGTACTGGTCCTCGTTGGAGCAGCTGATCTGGTCTGGACTCACGGATCCGGCCTCCAGGCCCAGAGGTCTGTGGTAGGGACACTCTGCAACACAAAGTTAGGAAAAGATTTCAATCTGAAAGGGATCCTACCGTAAATTACCAAATACTGTAATCACTGGTTCCCTTTAAAGCCTGCGATGAGGATGTCCTGTCTTGAAAACCAAAATCATAGTGTCCTCACACCCAAAACATTTATTAATAACACCTTGACTCTCGCCCTACTTCTCACTCAGTCCTCGTCAAAACATTTTCAAAAAACACAATATAAGCCCTTCAGAGGTCATGTCAGGATGACTAACATCTCTATATCACAGGTGTATCGATATACACATTGATAAATAACCACCAGTTCCAAATAAAAAGAAAAAAATCAAGGAAGAAGACGAGACCACTGATGCTGCACAATTTCCATCTTCACTTTTTTTTTCCTGAAGGCCCGATTAAATAAAATTAAAGTATATATTGGTTAATAGCCATTCGTCATTGCTCTGGTGCAGCGCAAAAGTACGACATGAAATTCATTGTAATCTGCACTGTAAAGTCATACTACTTTAAAACCATATGAATCCCTGGCCTAATTTTTCAGTTTTACTTCTCTAAATGATAATAAATATAGAATATCTGTAAAACGATAAAGGTTAAGGAATTAAACCTGGTATCAAAAGAAATCTAAAAGTCAGAATCAATATATGTTGCTGTTAGAGAGCAAATGTTGTTAAATACTGCAAAAAATCTGACATTGTGTTTGTGACTACACAAAAAAATTGTATTTAAGACTTAAAGCCAGACCAAACTGACTCAAATCAAGAGAAAAAAAAGCTAAAACACTCAAAGTTTAATACGATAAGAGTTTAGAGATTAATTTTTTGTCCATAAAATCATAGAAATCACATCGAGCACTGTTACTACAAATAAAAGATAGTTTAAAATGTAAAACAAAATCAAACTGACCTTAAATATAAGGTCTATTTTAGGTCTCTGGAATAACCCAAAAACAATTTTGATCAATTGCTTTTATTTATGGGAATATTTGTGCAACATCTATAGTTGACAGTCATTACAACACTATTATCTTCAGCATAGAGTAAAAAACGCAAAAAACAGATCCATAACATGACTGTTATTACAACTGATTTTATTTTTAATTGACTTTTCATTGTTTTGTCTTAACCCAGCCCTACAAAGGCACCAGAAAGTCAGCATCACTAAGCCTCTCTGGATTCTTATTTCTCCATCTCTGTATCCATCTTCTGCTCTCTCTCACACCCAAAGCCTCCCGCTGTTCGGAGCCCTGGTGTGACCCATATCCTAAAAGCCTGCAGTTTAATTCTCCACAGTGCGAGATCAGTGAAGTGCATTAGGGCAGCAGATGGCTGCGTTCTACTCCCCACGCTATGAATATGAGAAGAGAAAAAAAGGACGGCGCGAGTGTACATTTTATTCTGATGTCCTGGATGCTGTACATGGAGCAGAAAAAACAAGTAGCGTAGTAGAAGTGGCCTGCACGCTTTTGTTTACTACTGACTTCCTAAGCCTATCTGCCAAAGGGTCACATGTATCCCGTCTAATCCCAGAATTACAACAGAAACAGCAGCGGCCTCCGTGTGAGTCGAGATACGCCTTAACATAACTGTTGTCCTGCCTGCTGTATTTCCCAAATAGAATCAAACATAATCAGGCGGCTGAAAAAGCTCCAGGCTTATTTTTCAGTTTTATAAAAGACAATGAATATGGAATATCTCTACAACCAGAAAGGTTATGCTCTTAAACCTGCTCTACAAATCTACATGTGAGGTGAATACAGAAGGGTCACAAGCAGTTTATGTTGCTGTTACAGAGCAAATACAGCTAAAAATTGAAAAAAAGAGAACATGATCAAACTGTAAACACATTATCTGCAATGCAAATCAGATTTAGATTAGAAATTGCTTGCCCATAAAATCATCGAAATCATGCTGAGGTTTGTTATAGAAAATGAAGAATATATTCAAAAAGATTTTTAAAAAGGAGATAATAAAGATCCACTTAAATACGAAATACTTTATTTAGTGTTTTACCTGAGGTTTTCTCATCTTTATGCGATTTATGCATAAAGTCAATGCTCATGTGTCAGGGATTTTTTTGGATTTTACCAGAGGGACAAGGACTGATGGGATATAAAGTCAGAGGCTTTACAACAGAGAGAGTCTCGCTCATCATTTATCATCAGCGGGTCCATGTGGTGGTAAATACTAGTTTCTATGATTGTATGACAGTCTATTACAAGCCCCGCAATCTGAGCAGCATGTCCCCGGATAATGATCATCTGCTGAACTTTTTTTTCCTCTCTGTCACCAGTTGCCATGTGATTTGTGTCACACACGGATTCACCGAGGAAAACCCTTTCACTGTCTGTGCGTCGTCGCTTCGACTCTGATAATCTAATCTTTGCGGTCCCAAAGCCTGACGGGGTTTCTCTGTCCCTTTGTTGGTTTCTTAGCAGGGGAGATCTGGGAAATCGGTTTACAGATTTCCCAGAGATTTAGTGTGGAAGGTTAAGCCTCCGGCTAAACGCAGGGCGAGAAGTCCTGGAAGTGGTCAGAAAAATTATGAATTTGAACTAGATCAATCCTATCTGACAGGGAAAAATGTACTGTATAGGATCGGAAAAGCTGGGAGGTATATATGAATCCATGAACAATTTATGGGTAATTTTGAACATAAACAGGCACCAACTTGTATGGGGAAAAATCCATTTATATGTATTTGAATGCAGATTAGGATTCTGATGTAGAGTTCATTTTCTGTTAATCCCCCAAATGTAGAGTTGTGTGCGGCCTTGGTGGAGGCAAATATGAAATCTGTTTATGACTCCATCTGCACCAACCTTCTCCAAGGATGTCCACTGGAGCATGTCCACCCTGTGGCGTCAAATCTGGAGTCTAATGCACGCATGCATGCGTGTCTACATTTAGACGTTCCCTTCTTTCTCTCACACACGCATGCACACAGTAAAACAGAGTCTTCCTTCATCTGCATCATATGAATTATATGCATATTGCTCAAAAATGCCTCTCTAACATGCCTGTTGTAATTAAAATGTTACTACAGGGTTTAATTGTGTTAAGCATTTTTCCCTATTTGTGACTGAAAAATAAATCGATTATTCAGGTTCACATACAGCCAGCTAGTTTTCCTGATCACATAGTAGAAAACTGGCTTAAAGGTGCAATTTTATCATTTGAAAACCAAATCCACTTAATTAATAAAAAAATAAATAAAAAATAGAGCATCAAGCAGCACATTGGGCAGCCTGTGTTGTAAAGTGCACTCGTGATCACACAGATCTTTGGGGATTCCAGTCAGTAACTCAAAACCTTTAATTGTGCACTAATAAATTTATTTTCTTTATTAAACTCAAATTTTCCACAGGCAGCGCGTGTTGGTTTTGGCGAGGGCGGCGTTTCATGGCGCCTACCTGGCATGCAGTCCACCCCGCGCACCATGGGAGAACCAGCAGGAGACACAATGGAGGAAAACTGAGTCGGGGATTCTCCTTCCTCCTCACAGTCACATTTGCAGGACCTGGAGGTCCACGTCTCAGACACACTCGCCTCATAGAAACACACACAGCAACAGTTATTCAACACAACACAAAAAAATGCATATACATATTATACCAACAAAAAGTAATGATCTGTCAAAAAGGGGAATACGATATTTTAAAATAACTCTAATCTGTTTGTACAGATACACTCAGTTACATTACGTTGACATTTGCACTGTGTTGCTGAAGTTTCTTCCTACCTCTTGAGCATGAATGCTGATGAACTCTGATCAGGCAGATGGAACGACAGGGAAAAGATCCAAATCAGAGGAAAAAAAAGACTGTAAGGACACAGTATTCATGCATTTTGGCAAAAGGAATATGTGCTTCAATCTGGTATTGTAGGTAAACACAAACAGCAATGATAAAGTGAAGTAAAATGATGTCACTAAACAAAATCATGCACAATAATCAAAAGAATAACTGACAGAAATCTAAAAGATAATATACATCTGTTGGGCATTTGTGAGTTTCAGACTTTTTCCCTTTAAAAATATTATCTAATCTGAGATGGTTTAAAACACTTCTGACTTTACAAATCCTAAACTTCAAGGGTGTGAAAGAACTACAACCCAGATTACGTCTTCACAAGTCAACAGCGGCATAAAGTAAAGCATCAAAGGCTAAAACTGTACCGTTTGCTCCCAGGAGCAGCAGAGCCAGCAGGAAACGCCGCGCCATCAGAGCCATCTTCTGTCGACTGAGCAGCCAGGCCGGCGGGGACGGAGCGGCTGGATTACAATAATCCACAGAACACTAATGGCCTTACCTAATGCCATCCTTATCTGACAAAGCCCCTCCTACAGCTGTTCACCCATCCACAGCACCAGCAGGCTTTCTGCTGAAAGTCCAAAAAAAAACATGTTTGACCAAGTGTTTGTGTGCAATGGAGAGAAAGATGGAGACAGAAGGGGGAGGAGACTGTTGATGGCTGATGCTGGGCCCTGTGGCCTGTACGAGTGACCAAAAGGTGGAACATGTCCATTTCATGTTCATTATAATATACGTATGTAGCAGAAATAATAACTAGATATCAATAAAATAAAGAACATGTTTCAAAGAACGGAGTCACTCAACTGTTTCAACTGTGCCCCACATGCCCTATCTCTCTCTAGCCGTATTTTCTATCATAAAGATATAAAATGACCCCAAAACACCTTTTAAAAAAAGCTAGTAGTCCCATCTACAATTTTATTTATCATCAGCCTATTAAAATAATGGCCTCAGTCATTTTTTGATGAAAGTGGCTTTGTGGCCTAAATCATCTCGTGATGATGCTGCCACGTCTAGTAAAGTCACTTTAATCCTGGGTGAAAAGCATCATACTGTTTATATCCTATAGGACAATGGGCAGTTTACTTAGGACATTTCTGAGTCAAAGTTGTTTATTCCCCAAATCAGGATAAAATGACAATCTATGGTACAGAAGACACTCTAAACATGATTTTTGAATTCATTTCTACTGGTGAGTGAAAAAAGGCTTTAGGTTATAATGTTTGTTATAGTTTCATAATAAATTAATATAAAGTGTGGTGCATATAAACAAATATGCATCTTAATAAATATGTAGCCAGATATAAAGAAAGTAAGGAAGTTACAGGATCTTCAGTCCATTAATGTCTTGAAAAAATCGCCACACTCAGCTTTCAAAATGTTGACCTGGATGTTGGAGATGAATTATGTTCGATAAAAAACAGGCAATGAAGACCTGGGAAAATGATGAAAAAGGGACCTGACATTAGTTTAATTTATTTCAGGTAATGTGAGTTTGCACACAACTTTCTATGCATGTCCACAGCCATTCACTGTCAAAGTTTTTTTTGTGTTTTCCCAAGAACTCCCAAAAAAGGAAATATGACTTAGGTTTTTATGAGGGTGAAGACATAGGTTCTAGAAATAAATCAGGCCTCAAAAGGCCTAATGCAGTCGATCCCTCTGGTCCCTTTGTGTGTATGAGTGTGGAGCAGCGAGCGTGAAAGCCTGAAGGTCTTTTGAGTCGACTTCACTGACCAATCGGCTGCAGCAGCGTCATATTTAGCAGAGCCTCATGCAGAACACTGATCTCTGCCTGGGGGTCAGGGCTTCATCCTACAACTGAAAACACCCCACTAGTGAATCAATGAAGCTGAAGTAAACAATGATTTGGTTAACTTGGTTAAAAAAAGATATTATGCTCATCTAAGAAATTCAATGTGTTTGTGTTAAATGTGATTTTTCTTTTTAAACTAAATAGTGTGTGCGCCACCGGCCTGCGTGTACTTGAACGTGACTTTTTTTTCTGAGCTCACACTGGAGGGTTTAAAGCCTGGAGGGTGAGAGTAATTAAGCCTGATTAAGCAAGCCTGCTTTCAATTTGTGTTCATTAAACATCCTTTTCAACACCTCACGCACGCTCCCCTCCTGCTTTCATTTTCGTTGCTCCTAAGCGCAAACTGTCACTGTAACTTTTGTCAGATGATTTTTTTCATTTTATTTATTTCTGTGGTAACAAAATAATGAAGGTTCCTGATCGAGCTGCACGCAGGATTCCTCCACAATCAAAGAGGAGGGTTCGGGCTTACTCTGCCCTCATCTACAGAGCCCATAAAGAGGTCAGAACAGCTGCAGAAGCAGTGATTTATGTGACATGTGCTTTTAAGAATTCACTTTTATGTTTGGTTTGAATGAGGTTGGCTTTACAGGCCTGTGACATCAGTCATTTTCCTCGGCAGGTACACCCGGCAGGGACGAGGACTCTGGACTTCCTGTCCAGCCGACCCCGTTATCCCAGACCGGTTCTGCTGGCACTGGTGAGCTCGGAGGCCTCCAGGCTGTCCAAAACCAACAGACAGAAAGTCCTCACTGGACGGGAGATCCATGCTGCTGTCACTCACGTACGGCGGAGGATTTCTGCCAGAGCTGCTGCCTGAACTGTTGGATTTGAGCGGCAACATTTTAGGTTTTTCTTTGTCATTAAAGTTTGTTTTAATTTAAAAAGCTTCGCCCTTCTATTTTTTTGCAATGTGATGCCATGTCAGTACGTGAACGGTTGACCTATAGGGCAAATGATGAGTTTGCAATTAAAATCTGTCTAAATATGAAGTTTAAAATGACATGGGAACATATTTTGAATGCAATCTCTCCCTTTTTTAGGAGGTCACCTTAACACTTGTGCAACATGCTTAAACGTTTCACACAGAACTTGGAAATGATTATAAAGCGAACAAAAATAAGTTTTAACATGAACATGTCCTTAAAGCTTCAAATGGTTTCTCTGATGCTCCAATAGTTTTATTAAATTAACGTCTTTAATGATGGGCAGGTTGTTGGTGGTTTGCTTATTCCAGCTTCTCAAACAGAGCTGAGGATTTAAAACTCCTATGTAAAAATGCTCATTCGATTGTCAAAGCACTTGTCACAAGTACAAGGCAAATGAATCTGATTTGGTGGCAACTGTGATGATGAAAGTTGATTTGGCTCCTTCTCATTATATTAATCTTTCCTATTTAATCAGTGTAAATGCTCTTTTCTAAGCTTCAACCAGCCCCTTCACTACCCTGGCTGACTGATTGCTCCATCTGATTTTCTTTTGGATTGTTCCCTGTCACACTCCACACTTGATGAGCTCTCAACACACGATTTCCAACTGTCCTTCTGTCCCAATGACTGAGATTATCCCTGTGTATTCATTGGCTATAGTTGTCCTAATGCTCTAAATCACTTCTATTTACAGAAAATGAAACGTGACTAGTAGTCTCCACATATCGTTACCGCTAACTCTCTGCAGAATCCATCTTTTCTATAGTTGAAACTCCATGTTGGGTTCACCAACACACTCCTGATGTCTCCTATAACTTTTTAGTTTGAGTCGATTTTCCTTTCTATCAACTATTTAATTACTTTTGATGTTTTATGTAAAGCACTTTGAATGACCTTGTTGTTAACGCTATACCAGTAGGCTTTGTTCCCACCATGACCTCCTCTAATGCTCATATTTAGGGATGTGCACCAATCGAGGGGTGTAGCACCAAATTCAGGGTCCTGTACATATTCTTAATGTAAGTCACATGTGTCAAACTCAGGTCCTGGATGTGTGTGTGCAGGTTTTTGTTCCAACCCGGCAGTAACACACCTGATTCTACTAATCAACCATAAGGACCTTTTTTCAGACATTTGACACCCCTGATGTAAGAGGACCCCTTCCCATGCTGCTGCAAGACTGGACTAAACCACTTAGTGCCTCTAAGTCCAGCCCTGAGAATGTCCAGTATTCTGTGGCACAAAATTCATTCATCAATATATCTGACACTGTATTAAATTATAACAGCAATTAACTGGAGAGCCCCATTCATTTAGTCATCCAAAAAAAAAAAGTCAGGTCCAATTTTCCCCCACAACCATCCTGGACAGTAGGCAACTTTACCAGAGTAGCTGTCAGGGCTAAACTTTTTCTTGCCAGGAGCATCGAACTACAAGTGTTTGGCTGTGATTAAACGGCAGGAAGATCAGGAGGAGGGGGAGGAAGAGGATGATCAGAAAGAGGAAGAGGAGGATCGGGAGGAGGAGGAGGAGCTGCTCCACCTGCTGCATCATCATCATCTCCTGTTGGAGCTGCAGCTTTTATGGAGACTCGTTTCCTTCGTATCGCTGCAGATTAACAGACGTTAGATCGTTAGAAGACGCAAAGCGAAGGGGATTCACATCACGGATCTGTCCCGTCGCTGATTCTCCGGATCGCTCAGGTACAGCATCACAACACACACACACACACACACACACACACACACACACACACACACACACACACACACACACAGCGAGCCTCGGGAAACAAGCTTTTTCCTGTCTTTTATGGAGTGTTCAGCCTATACAGTTGTCGGGTTTCGTCAACCTCTTTAAGTCTTTAAATAAAAAATAGGCTTTATTTCCCCCCGTTTTAATCCCGTGTCTCTGGACTAATTTTAAATGTATAATTATTAATTATTTTCCATTAAATTGAGGACATCAAGATCTTTTTTATATTTTTATCTTCCTGTAAAAAGTGTTTGAAGACTCATCCTGGCCTCCAGCTGTTTATCCACTTGTGAACTGAGTTTTAGAAAGAGTTGGATGGGAGTTGGTAAGTGCACCATCACCTGGATTGTTAGTTTCAGGTTATCAGACTTCTTTCGTGTTCAGGATCCCTCCACCGTGTCCAGAAAAGCTGCTCACTCCACTAACTGAGCTGATACCAGACTGGATGAAGGCTGTTCTTCATTTATTTCTAAGACAGAGCTGCACTTGATCCACAGAGGAAGTCATGTGACCCCACCAGCCAGATGTGACCCACACACCCGCGCACCGATGTGACCCCTGGACGTCCTTGTCGCTCATCATGGGATGTGGCACCTCGGTCACCACGGAGACGCAGGGGAAACGGGCAGAGACAGGTGCAGGAGGTCCTTCCCTTCTTTGCCTGTGTGGAAAGTTTTAGCCATTTGGATCCTGAGAGGTGTGAAAAACACCCTGTCACCAAATGAAAGAACTGACGAGCTCAGCAGAAACACACCACAGGTGTTAAGATGCCACTTAAACTTCCCAAATCATTTTGAAGGAATAAAAGTGAAACCGTATAAATTATTTTTCTGCATCTTCACATAGATCATAGAGTAAGATCTCTGAAAAAAAATCTATCTTTGTACAGTTATTGCACTCGTGTAAGTCTAGCTCCGTTATTATATCACTGATCTTGTCTGTGAATTAGTTTCAAATATTAATTGGAAAATGCTCTTGAAAGTGTTTGTCATTAGTAGGAGTCCTTTTTCAGTTCAGTCCCCATTAGCAGTTACCAGTGGAATAGCTATTCTTCCTCACATCACCATTCACAGCAATAGTTTCCTGCTTATTTCATACAGCGTTCCAATTATCTTAGACTTGTTGCGCACACACACACACACACACACACACACACACACAATTACACACACTGTTTGACAGATGCTGCGTTTTCTTTGTTCTGTCTGTCTTCTCTCTTTAATGAGCACCGTTTCTCCCAAAAGCTCTTTTAATTTCCTTAGTATTTTCCAGCCCCATGGTTGCCCATGTCATCCCTTGTGTCTTGTTAGTCCTCTCTCTGTCTTTGTGTGTGTGTGTGTGTGTGTGTGTGTGTGTCTGTGTGTGTTTGTTAATGATTGCATTCAGTTACTGGTTTCTCCTGCTGAATTGTGGTTTTCTCCACACAGATGAAACGGCTAAGCCTCCCAGCCCGGCTCTGAGTAAGACCTCATTCACCTCCTCAAATCACTCTGACGTATGACGTGTGCATCCATCCATGTGTCTGTGTCTGTCGGTTACATTCTCATATCACATACCTCACCACTGCATTTACAGAGGGCAAAAGCCAGAATTAATCATTCCTGAACTAAAGATACAGATGCAGGGAAATAAAAGTTATATATTTCTCAAATGTCATGCATGACATTTCTCAATTTCTTTCTCTATTCTCTAAAAGTGGCGGCATTTCAGCGACGCCTTTTTGCTGCAGTCAAATCTGTAATTCAAGATACCTGTAAATACATTCTGACTACATATATCTCATATTTCAGATATCTCTAATCAAAACTCAGTACAATTACATTTTGAGTAGCCATATTCCATTTTGAGACATCTACAACTTAATTTCTCCTAGTCAGAACTTAATTTAAGATATCTGAAAAGTATCTTTAGTGGATATATTTAGTTGTGAAGAATTAAAGATATCTTGAATTGAAATTATGACTAGTCAGAATGAAATTGTAGATATCTCAAACTGGAATTACTGCTATTCAAAATTCAGTTACAGATATATGTAATTTACAAAGTGAAAATCTGGAAGTGATTGTCGATATCTGTAATGAAAAACCTCATACATATGAATGGCAAAGGTGACGTTATTTGTCATAGGAAGAATATAGTGGCAGATATCTCAAATGTTCTTTTTGAATATGGGGAAAAACTGAAGTCTAGACATCTGTAACACATATTCACACTGACTTTTAAATAATAAAATGCTGTGCCTTGTTCCATGCAGCCAGATTCATGTATGTAGTATATGACTCCAGATTTGTTTTATTTATTTGCCTTCCAAATAGATGCATTATTTAGATTTACAGTGCTATTTTGCCACAGCTATGAAGGCAGCTGTTCTGATCCAGCGCTGGTACCGGCGCTACATGGCCCGTATCGAGATGAGGCGCAGATACACCTGGAACATCTTCCAGTCCATTGAATATGCCGGTGAACAAGACCAGCTACAGGTGATTTATTCTGATTAAAACAAAAAAAAAAAAACAACTACATGTGTATGCACGTGACTTTCAGAAACGTCTAAGTTCACATATTTCAAAAACTTTGTTCCTCAGCTCTCTAGTTTCTTCAGCTTCATGCTGGACAACTTCACTCAGTTGAATGGGAACGGGCCAGGTGAGGAGCCAAATGTAGAGTAGCAGGATTTAACGCTTGACATGTGCAAATGCTGAAGGTACAGTCAAATTATTACAGAATTCAGATTTATTTTAGTCGGTGTAGGAAACTCCAGGTCTTGTGCACTTCATTATCTTTGTTGTGTATGTATGTGTTCCATCATAAATGCACCTTTAGGGCTGCTAGTGTATCGCACTGCTGACACTAAATTCCTGCATTCAAAAAAAAGGATGTATATAAATATCTTTTTGGTGAAAACAACTATGACCCCGATTTAATTTTAACTGGAGCTGTGGTCGATTTTTTTTTTCTATATCTGCGTCCGTTTTTTTTGCACACCTTCTAACATAGGAACGCATATCTTTTGCTTCGATTAAATTAACCTCTTTTTTTAGTCATGCTTTTGTAATTTGGTCCGGAAAACCCATTGCGTGCCTTGTACACTGTTGCTAAGCAACTAATGTGAATGTGAAAACAGCTTGCTGGTTCATTGCACCGACACAGCTGTGGCTTAAGTGTGTATTGACCCACTCATTCAGCTCAAAAGCATAATGCTCATTTGACAAGCTAATCCTTCGCCCAGCCTGTTGCTTAACATGCCCTCCCTGACTCTGTTGATGATATTTAGAATATACAGCATCTGTTAGCATGTGTGACTCAATATAAGACATTTAACAAATTTGACAGGGGAAATATGCAAAAGAGAAGCAGGCCTATAGTGTAGGTAGATGTCTGTCAACGCCTTGTTTGGTGGCATAAATTAGAGGCCATCAGATCATCACTTCATTAGCATGTTGGAGTGGTCCCTTAATACGAGCCAGTGAGGGCACAGGGCTGGGCATGGTGTGTGGAGAACAAATCAAAAATATGTGCAAGAGAAAGAAGGATTTTAACTTTTTGGTTTTCTTTTTAGTTAGTTCATATTGACGGCTCAAAATGTTGCAGCCATTTAGGTTATTAAGTAAGCAACTTTCTATTTCTCTCTCTTGTTTTACCTCATTATGCAGAAGCCACTTACAAAAATGGCATGAAAGCAGTTGGATATTTTTAAGATCACACTTTTTTCTAAATGTGATGAAGCAGCCTTGATTTTCATGTGTTACATTTTCTGGATCAGTCTGTTGTAAACCAGACATTTCCATGTGGCTATTTTATTCAACAGATTCTCAATTTAACATCTATAACCTAGGTAAAATCCCAAATTCTAAAACGATTTTACTATTGCCTCCTAAAATGAGATTAGATGTACTTATGTATTCATCCCACAACTAGGTTATGTAGTTGTTGAAGCAGTTAAAAAAGAAAAGAAAGTTGAGAAGGCTAAATCATAACATAATATACACAACAACAATGTGCAACAAACAATTCCTCAGGACATCAATAATATAATTAAAGTACTACTACTTCAAGGCAAGGTAAGTTTATTAGTATAGCACATTTCAAATGGTCAACAGGGTAATTCACTGCTTTACATAAAACATTAAGATTAACAAATATCAAAAATACAAAAATAAGAGAAATAAAAATTAAATACGATTAAAAATTGAAATCAAATATATTTTTTAAAAAGTTGATTAAAATTTAAACAAGAAAAGATCAAAGTTACAGTGCAGTGAAAAATAATTAACAAAGAACATCAGCAATGGGCTAAAAGTAAATGCTAATGATAGTAAACAGAAGAGTCAACTTCAGTTGTGCTTGAGATACTAAGACTAAATATTCCACAGTGATTCAACAATAGAAGCAGCCTCTAACGAGATTAAAGGCACGTTTATTTTTCTGGCTCCGTCATTAATGTCAAATCTCCTCATGGAATCTGTGCCCTGAGCTCCTCCCTGTGTTCCTCTCAGACCTGATCTCCCAGCTGCTGGATCCTGTGGTCGACCCCTGGATGGACAGAGAAACCTGCTACAACCTGATCTCCGTTCCGGAGTCGTACACGGGGCCCCGGCTGTCGTTCCCCCTCTCTGTCTCCGACACCAACGCCCTCCTCAACGCGTTTAAAGAGCAGCAGGTACAGAAACGCTGGCCGTGAACGTGTCCTTTGTCCGGTTGAGGTTTGGGCTTCTGTTCCAGAGACTCCTCTTTCTTCTTCCTCCCAGTCTCTACACGCCAGATACGTCCTGCAGCTGCTGTACGAGACCAAGAAGCTGCTCAAACAGATGCCCAACATCACCCACCTGTCCACCTCATACACAGAGATCACTATATGCGGTAGGCAGCCGTGGCCTCGGCGGGCATGGAATAAATAAATGACTAAATGAATTCATTAAGTAATGAATAAATAGAGGGGTGATTGGATGGATAGCCTGCAGTGTCCCAGAAGGAAGCGCTGGTTTATTTGTACACGAATCGCACGCTTGATGCGTCCGCCAGCAAATCACATTAAGCGCAATAATACTGTGACTAAAAAAAAAAATGAACACTGCAAAAAATAATAATGTAACAGGTGAAAATAACTTTTTTTTTTTTTAGAAAATGTTTGTCTTGTTAACCGAAATCAGGAAAAAAAAAAGGAAATAAGCTCAAAAAATGTCACCTGTTTTCAGTTTTTGCAGTGGTGGTTCATTTTACTTTTCTGATTTAGTGTTATTTAAGAATTTCCAACCCCCTCTGGGAGCATTAGGATGTTGGTGATGTTTATTTTCCCTACAGGGGATCTGCATGGGCGGCTTGATGACTTGCTTCTCATATTTTATAAGGTAAAGCTTTTTTTTTTTTTGTATAACATTTATTCCCCATCAGTTTCTAAACATGTTTTACTGTGGATACATTAGATTTTGCACAATACATAAAAAATTTACCCTTGATTTGACCTTGTCCAGAATGGACTTCCGTCTGCCGAGACGCCATATTTGTTTAACGGGGACTTTGTGGACCGGGGTAAAAAATCGATGGAAGTGGTCCTGCTGCTGTTCGCCTACCTCCTGCTGTACCCCGACTACATGCACCTGAACCGGGGAAACCACGAAGACCACATCATGAACCTCAGGTGGGCGCGGAGAGGACCTGCACCAAATGAGTTTTTATCCATGTGCAACCAACACCAGGGCGGTGACATCAGTGTGACGTTCTTACATTTCAGATATGGGTTCACAAAAGAAGTCATGCAGAAGTACAAGGTGCAGTAACGCTACACAGCTTTCAGTAGCATGTAGCCGCTGGATTTTAGACCTGGAGGTTGTTGCTGGATTCATCTGGCTGAGTTGTGAAATTAATGTTTCTTTTTTTTTGTTTGTTTGTTTCCTGTGTTTCCTGTGCTGTGCAGACGCATGGCCGGGAGATCCTCCAGCTGTTTCAGGACATCTTCAGCCTTCTGCCCGTCGCCACGGTGATAGACGGGAAGATCCTGATCGTTCACGGGGGGATATCAGACCAGACGGACCTGGGCTTCCTCGGTTCCATAGAGAGGCAGAAGGTCAGTGCAAAAACTGAAATATTAACAGGTTTTTTGGTACAATTAGTCCATTAGTGAGAAGAATTAACTTATTCCCCTGCAGCTAATTTTTAGTTCAAGTTTCCTTCTTGATTAAAGTAAAAGACTCATACAGCTAATTTTTGCTTTATAGCTTTGTATTTAATCTAGGTCCAGAGATTAATAATAAGTGAGCTATTGGGTGATGTTTGTCTGTGGGTTTGACACAGTTAAACACATCAAGACGAATCAATACTCAACATTGATTCATGACAATTTTGATAGGTCCTAATACTTTAATGCCACTTTGCTGTGCAGCTTAGTCTCAATCAGTAGCGGTCTTAGTCTATCTCAATGTGTGAAAATAACCTGATATATTAAAAAAAAATAATATGGGGGCAGCATTGAACTGAATGCAAATATTGCATGAGAAAACCTCAGCTATGACACTAAATAAAGTATTTTTATCCATAGTAAAACACAATGTTACCATTACAGCATCAATATACCTATATTGTCAATCTTCATCAATACGATAAGAAAATAAGTCTAGGGCATTTTGTTATTATTTAATTCCTTATATTATAATGTATATTCCGTATTTTGTATGTACTGTGTAATGTATAATGTGTCAATACTAGTGATGCACGATATATCGGCCAACCGATATATATCGGCCGATATGTCACGTTTTTTAACATATCGGTATCGGTCCGATGTCAACAAATTCTGGCCGATATGTCAACAATGTGCAGAGTTAAACCGCTACAGTTAGTTGGGTCACTGTCTGCGTGTCTCTCGGCGACGCGCTAAGCTAAGCTAGCTGGTCCTAGCGGCTCCTCCGTCACATCGCATCGCCCGAAAAGACACAAAAAATGAAAAAAATTTTCAAATGTACAGTGTTTTTTCTGGTCTGTACTAAATTTGTGACACTACAGACAACTTTTTTTCTCGATATATATCGATATCGCAAATATCGATATCGGCAGTGACTGCCGATATGTATATCGGATATCGATATCGGCCGAAATTTTCACAGCGGTGTATCCCTAATTATAACGTGTAATAGCACACAATGTTAAATTGTTTTTTGTGATGTTGTAACTCTATTTGCTCCATAGAAGCAACATGAATTGATTCTGCCAATTCTGTAGTCACTTCACATATTGTAGATATCTTTTGTAGTTTCCCTTTTGGTAGTAGACATATTCCATATTTATTGCCCTTTCAAGCAGAAAAACTGAAATAAAGGCGTGGGCTTAAGTAATACAATTATCATAAATAATTCTTGATAAAGTTTTATAAATTCATTGGTAAAAGTTGGTGGGAGCCTCATTGTGAAGTAAACTCCTTTCGGTCCTCAGTTTTTTTGTCTCCCTTCCTTCCATTCTTTCTCTCCCTCTCCCAGGTTAAATCTGCGCTGCGGTTTTCCAGATGCAGTTTGGAGCAGCTGGACATCGGCCAGTCCAACAGACAGGCCAAGAGAATCCGGTCGTCGGACAGCTCTCGTCCCAGCAGCCACAGCCCAACAACGCCACGCCGGAGGTCCGGCAGCACCACCGAACCCTCACACACACACACAAACACAGACACACACATTTTCCCTCCATGTATCCGTGTAAAGTGGACCTTTCTCCGGATGTGTTTGACTGCAGGAAGCGGCGTCGCGGGCTGAGCCGACAGGACAGCGGCGCCTCCTCTTCCTCCTCCTCGTCCTCCTCGTCCTCCTCCTCCCTCTGCTCCCCCCGGACCTGCCTCTCCCCGCGGCCGTGCTCGTCCTCTCCCGGCACGCCTCACTCTCCCAATGTCCTCCAAGTGCCTTTCCTGGACTCCCTGTTGTCCGCGCCCCCTCCTTCGCTTCCACTGCATGAGCAGGAATGGAAACAGGTCAGAGGAGTGTCCATGAAGTTCACATCCGTGTTCTTCTGTGTTAATATTCTCATCGTGTAGGGTTGTAGAGAAAAGCAATTGGACTTCTTAGTTTGTTGAAGATGTTTCACCTCTCATTCAAGAGGCTACTTCAGTTCGGTTTTAGTGCTGGGGAAATCAGGAATTTAAAGCTGTGTGAAACCAAATCATCATGAGCACGCCCCAGAAACTGGGAAGGTGGTCAAGTGGATACATGTCAACAAGCTCAAGAGTGGTTTGGTGTCTTCAGTCTCCAGGTGTGAACGAGTTTTAATTTTCCTGGGGAGAACTTCCAATACAGAAATCAGAATTACAGATGCCTGCAATGACGATGCTGGAACATCATTCACATCATCACACAGCTTTACTGTCACACACATCTTGTCGTCGCCACTGCGGCTGTCAAAGGTTGTTTCACCAAGTCAAAACTTGAATTCAAGATATCTGTAATTACATTCTGAGAAGGTGAAACGAAAGTTGAGATTACAGATATCTTTAAATAAATTCAGTTTAAGATATCTACAACTTGATAACAGATATCTACAGCTTCATTTCACCAAGTCAAAATGTAATTAAAGATATCTCAAAGGGGACATGCAGATATCTTAAATTGTGGGAAATACCGATATAGTATCTTGAACTGGAATTACAACTAGTCAGAATCAAGTTGTAGATATCTCAAACTGTAATTACTACTACTCGTAATTCAAGTGATGATATTTGTGACTTATAATTTGTATATCTGGGAATGAATTGTAGATATCTGTAATGAATTACCCTATGCGAATAAAAGGCAAACGTGACATCATTTGTCCTAGTAAGATTGTAGTTGTGATATCTGAAATGACTATAAGACTATAGACTATAGGAAAAACTGAATTCCAGACATCTGCAACACATATCCACACCTCTAAATGTTAACATGGCTCGCCATAGGGGCTACAACTCAAGAAACCAGGGTCACCTCTGTGTTTGAAAATGTTGTTAAAAGCTGGTCGGTCCTCTTCCTCCTGCAGATCGTGGACGTGTTGTGGAGCGACCCTAAGACCTACAACGGCTGCAGCCCCAACACGTTCAGAGGAGGGGGCTGCTACTTCGGCCCCGACGTCACCCGGCGGCTGCTGCTGCAGCACGGCCTGCAGCTGCTCATTAGGTCCCACGAGTGCAAGCAGGAGGGCTACGAGATCTGTCACGGTGGACAGGTAGCCTCACGTGGAGGAAATGGGTTCACATCGTCCAGTTTTTGTAGGTCTGGAGAAACCAAGCTGTACCCGTTTGTTCTGCAGGTGATCACCATCTTCTCTGCGTCTAACTATTACGAGGAGGGGAGCAACCGTGGCGCCTACGTCAAAGTGGGCAGAGAACTGGTCCCCCGCTTCTATCAGTACCAAGTCAGCCGCCTGACACGCAAACTCACCCTCACACAGAGGTAGAGGTGTGTGTGTGTGTGTGTGTGTGTGTGTGTCTGTGTGTGTGTGTGTGTGTGTGTGTGTGTGTGTGTGTGTGTGTGTGTGTGTGTGTGTGTGTGTGTGTGTGGGGTGACTGAAAAAATAAAAGCCCCGGCTACTATTTGGTTTATTACAGTATTACTAGTAAATCTAGTAACTAGTAAATCCTCATTGTCCTGGTCTATCAAACATAAATTACATATTGTCATTACACTGTGAATTGAAAATATTAGAATTCTGAACCTTTCCAGTTTGAAAAATACAATGACAGCTATGCACAACCAGCCTTCTTGACCTTATAGTGCCAGTAGTTTTAGGGTGTAGGAAGCTCAGAGTAAATGTTTGAATTGATTGATTGAACATTTAATTGATTTAATTGATTAAATAAACTGAGTTTGGTGCCTATGCTGTACTAAAAAAGTGTTACTTTGTGTGTGTGCGTTTGTGTGCGTGTGTGTGTGTGTGTGTGTGTGCGCAGAGTGCGCGCTGCTGAAGGTTCTGCTCTCAAGGCTCTGAAAGAGAAACTGTTCGCTCATCGCTCAGAGCTGATGTCTAGCTTCCAGCAGTACGACCAGCGTAAGACGGGTGAGCTCCGCCCGCTTGTTCCTCCACGTTCAACATGTTTTTATACACACATTAGACGTGTATAGACCTTACACGTCTTTCCCAGGCAGCGTGTCGGTCAGTGAGTGGGCTCAGGCGCTGGAGGCGGTGCTGAGGCTGGACCTGCCCTGGAGGACCCTCAGGCCACACCTAGCCCGCCTGGCAGCAGACGGCAGCGTGGACTACGAGTCCTGCTTCCAGGACATGGGACCAGGGATCCCGCTGCCTCAGGTTAGACAGGAAGGAGTTGCTGTCCTTAAATGATTAAAAAAAATGTTTGGGTAAGTTCAGATGTGTATTGTCTATACTTTTTCTTTAATATTTTTCTTGTCCGTTTAGGTCACTCCAAACCTGGCTGATACGCTGTTCAGATACAGGACAGACATTGAGATCATATTTAACATTATCGATAAAGACCACTCAGGTAAACAAGTGCTGTCTCTCTTTAAAAGTATTGTTCGAAGTTAACTGTGTGTGTGTGTGATGCCACACTCAGGCCTGATCTCCATCGAGGAGTTCCGTCAGACGTGGCGTCTCTTCAGCGCCCACCTGGGCGTGGACATCGACGATGGAGCCATCGATGACCTGGCCCGCAGCATCGACTTCAACAAGGACGGCAGCATCGACTTCAGCGAGTTCCTGGAGGCGTTCAGAGTGGTGCACAAACTGGACAACAAGGAGCAACTCAACGGGAGGACGGGCAGGGAGAAGTGTTCCTGAAGGGGAGAATCTGAGGATGAATGAGATGATCTTAATTAGGAAGGAAAGTAGGGAAGCACTGCTAGGATTAGTTTGTTTCTTTCTCTTTTTTTTTTTTAAAAGTCTAATATTACAAAATGTTAACTATTAGATGGATGTGAATCACATACAGATATTTATGGCTCTAGGAGAAATCCTACTGACTTTGGGGATCACTTGGCTTTTCATCTTGCACCAACAGCAGGTGGACATGTCCAGTTTCTGGATATTAGGTGCACTGGACACTGTTGCTAAAGCTGAGAAAGTAGAAACACACACCTGCTAATATGAGGGTAGCATCCAGTGTGTGGGTTTAACCGTTTACCAACAAAAAGGAATAAAATAGCTGTTTAAAAAGGATCTCTCTCGCATGTGTGTGTGTGCACACATGCATCCAGCAGACTATAATTACCAAAAGGTGAAAGCACTTAAACAGGTTCAGGCATCCTGTCAGCTGGAGTAAATATTGGGTTTCTATTTTACTGAAGACATCAACCACTTGTGCAAGAGTGTCAAAGCGTGCACACACACTTGCAAGAGGCTACAGATGTAAAGGGAGATGTGGAGACGAATCATTTTAACCCAATACAATCCAAAACCCCCTGATACAGCAGCAGCAATGAGTTTTCAGAACGTATCGCATGATAGAACCTCAGCTAAACACACAAATATTTGTATCTGTAATAAAACACACTGTTACTGTTACAGTATCAATATATTAAATATTATAAGATTTTAACAGTTTGTATGATTATTTACTTGGGTCCTAGTAATTTACAGAATATAATTATCTTCTGTAATGACTTATCTGTTCTGTAAACACTTATCTTATTAATTCTTGATCTTTGCATTACAAATTTTTTTGCTTATTTAATTTTTCTCAGATTTGGGTCAATTTAGTGTTTGAGTTTTTTTTGCTGTTTTAAATAAAGTATTTGTATTTGTAGTAAAACACAATTAAGATTTTTTTTTTGCAATAGTCTAGTTATATTTGCTCTGTCACAGTAACATAAATTTGGTTCTGACACTTCTGTGGTCACCTCACATTTCTTTTGATACCAGGTTTAAGTACATGACCTTTGTGGGTCCATATATATTATCATTTCTAGCAGGAAAACCCACAAATAGGCCTGGAAATTGAGTTATTGCCATTTAAGTGTGTATAATGTCATTTTGCCTTCATGAATTAGGACAGCGGGTAAAAGCAGCAGCTCCTTGGATCCTCCTCCCTCCTGCAACTGTTGTGTTATTCTCCTGTGCATCATGCACCATCTACCCTTCTCCCTTCCTTCCTCTCCTCAGACCACCCCACAGAACACATATCTCCTCCCCTCCATGTCCAACCTCTTATATATCCCCCACATTCACGCTTTGCTCTTTTACGCCCATCCCTTCTTAATCTCATGAAAGCTTATCCCAGCTCCAGAGATGGAAGCGTCGTCCCGGACACGCACACGCTTCGTGGTAGCTCCCATGAGGTGCCTGGTGGCGCCGGTGGCTCTGCTCTGCAGCTTCATGGCAGCAGGTACGGTACCTTTTTCCGTTTCAGACAGGAAAGCGTTGTGTTCAGAACAGCAGGGGGCATTCACTGTGACTCTGCCTGCAGCGCGTGGAGCCTCGGCCGAGGGATGCAGAGGGTTCAAACACCTGGAGAACGGGAGGACGTTTTTCCGTTACGGTGGACTGTTGGTGGTCTTCAGCTGTCACCCTGGCTACAAACTCCATGGTTACAAAACCAACAGCTGTGTGTCAGGACACTGGTCCCGGGACCCTCCAGTCTGTGTCGGTGAGGAGCTTTTTTCTGGTAACACTTTACTTGAACAGGCGTTCAAATCACTGTCATAATCATGACATGAAACCTTTTATGAACATCATTTGATGTTTAGGACAGTTGTCAAGTGTAATTATGTCACTTTTGATGCAAAGTTGACAATCTTTGACGTGTCTCTGTTATGAAAACTTGACATAAAACCAGACAAAATAACCTGTCATGAAAATGACATAGCAGACCTTACTGTCAAACTAAAAAAAAAAAAAGAAATACTAATAAGACATATCATAATCATAATGTTCCCTTGACAGCTAATTTCAAAGCAAAGAAAAAAAGTCATATATGAGACATATGGGCTAAATATTTTTTTAAATTTGACAGTAAGGTCTGCTATGTCATATTTATGACGGGTTATTTTCCCTTGTTTTATGGGACAATGTCAAACCTGTCATGGGGATGGAACAATAAAACTTGGTACCAGACAGTTTAACTCTTTAAAAAATGTTTTAAAAAGTTAAAAAACACATGCTAGCTATAGCTATGAGTAGATTTATATTCTAGGCGGATTAAATATTTAAAATCCTTCTTTTTTAGTTATACCATTTGACATTTTGTGTCAAAAAATGACACAAAATCATGATATTTAAGAAAAAATAGGCAGAAACGCTCCTTCAAATGACGAGAAAGCAACACGAATACAAAATGTACATTTGGAGATACCTGATGAATGCTTTAAAATTTTATTTTGAGTTTTTGAGTTTCTCATCTTGCCAAACGTTAGTGACTGACCCTATGTCAAATTTATATAACAAAGTCAACTTGGCATCAAAAGTGACATAATTTACCAAATGACACTTAATGACGACTGCTATTAAGCGTTCAATAATGTTTGCCTTGTGAACCCTGTGTTGTGTTTTTCATTTTATTAATTATATTTAGGTATTCGTTCTTGTCTGTATTTAGATGAAGGATAACGGCAGATGTTCCTTTTTTTAAATCAACTTCTGCCAACTGTGTCTCCTCCAGGCTCCGGCTGCCCCGGCCCGGGGCCGCTCACCCACGGGACCAGCAGCACCAACGCTGACGGCTCCTGGGCCGTGTTCAGCTGTAACAGCGGCTTCAGGCTCCACGGGCCCTCCATGTTGTACTGTAGGAACCACACCTGGAATAGCACCGTGCCTGTATGCAAAGGTGAAACCCCTCAGCGTGTACTTTTTAACTCTGTTTCAGAGTAATTGTCTGTTCGTATCATGTTCTTTTTTTATTGATTCCTTCCAGTCACTGATTCCAAACAGCAGTTGTTAAAAGAGAATGTGTCACTGTAACTGCACTGAATTTTTATTATCTATTAATTTACTAGACTGTTTTTATTAAAATATGAACTGGAAAAGTAGACCTGCAGACCTCCACCAACCACACTGTGACTCCCATTCAACAATAATGTCCTATATTTATTGAATACATGCACAATGGTGGAATGGAAGGTGTGAGTTTTTATTACTGTTGTGTGAATTGTGATCGCTGTCCACATAGAGGGTAAATTTGATCCTATAGCTTGACCTGGTTGGTGGTGGGTTTTGTAACTCTTGACGATTTGGTGACGCACAGACCCAAGACATCATCTGCAACTTTTAGTCAAAGTCCTCTTTTAGTGTCTTTGGTGTGTGCAAAGAAAACCTTGTGCAAAGGAAAGGATCAACCAGATATCACCAGCGTGTAGCCCCAAACAATGGTGCCTGTTTCAGGCTCCATTTACCACAACAGAAAAAAACTAATAATCAAAGTGATCCAGAAACCAGGATTTCCTTTGGATCATCATCAAAGTGTCATCATCTGTTCATTGTACAATATTTAACATTTGCTGAAATTTTTTTAAAAATCCGGCCAAAAAGTTTTGCGGTATTTTGTTGACAGACGGACACCTGCTGAAACATAACCTTCTTTATGGTTGTAATAATTATACCTGCTATAAAGAGTCAGTTTGTGTGTAATGTGCAATGACCTGAGTTATGGTTCCCTTCACCTTTTTTTTTTTCACTATATTTTATCCTCTCTTTTCTTTCTCTTAGAGTCTGACATGATGAGCTCCGTATCAAGCCTCCACGTCCAAAAGGACCTGAGCCGCCAGGCTGCCGTAGACGTGAAGTCCCAGCAGGCATCCCACTACGACCCCAAAGAAAGATCCTCCAACGAACTCAATCTCAAATCTGACTTGAAGTCTCACACGCCAACCCAAACGTTAACCAGTGAGAGGGTTAAAGTGAGCGACCCCGAGCTGGAAGACGGCGTCCAGACAACGGATCACAAGGCTCAGGCTGTAGATGAGGCTCAACACGGGGCCGGTGCTGAACCAGAAACGGGAACCGGGAGCCGTGGATCAGCTGAAGTAGCTGAGAAGGTGGCCAGAGTCACTCAGGTGCTTCTCACACCTGTTACGCGGATCGCCTCTAAATCACACGCAACTGCCTCTGTCTCAACTGCCTTATCATTAGCGCTGAGAATAAGGTCAACGTCCTCGTCGCCGCCTTCAGCAGCTCCTGCTTCAGCTGCTGCTGTCGTCGGGCAGACTGCCCCAACACAAACTGTGACGCTCTCACCGGCGTCACCACTCCACCACACCAGGTCTGCAGCAGAATCTGACACATCTCAGGTTGAGGAGACTCCCACTGGTTCTGTAAAAAGTGCAGACGTGGACCAACAGGCAGAGAATGACCTCCAGTACGCTCCTTCGTCTCCGCTTGTATCTGATGGTCAACTTGAGACGTCACAATATACTTCATCTCCATCTGGTTTCTCCGTTTCTCCGGATTCCCTTTTGACTTCTCCTCCTCCTCTTACTGCGCCTTCACTTCAATCCGCGAGTGCCAGCTTCCCCGTGTCCAGCATGAAAGGAACAATCCCTCCTCCTCCTCACGCCACCACCCCCGCCAAGCAGACGCCTCCCTGGGCTGGGTATGACCTCGCCGCCTCCTCCACCACGGGGGCAGAGGGTCTCAGCAGACGGCCCGTGTGCCCGTACCCGGTCGTGCCCGCTCACGGCACCTTTTACTTCCGCAGCATAGAGAACCCGGGTCCCGGGGAGTACCGGCATTACATCCAGTACGCCTGCTACCCCGGGTACACGCTGGCCCACGGAGACGTGCACAGCTACTGCCAGCCGGGCGGCTCCTGGAGCGGCATCACGCCAGCGTGTCTGGGTGGGTGGCGGCAAACAGGAGAAGAAATAAAGGCCTAGATAATATTTACCATCTATAATTACTAATAAAAGAATTTATAATATGATCAATGTTGTCAAAAGATCCAGGAGCTGACAACTTAAAAAGAAGTTTGAAGGCATTTGTAGTAGTATTTTTGCAATAAATAAAATCATCATTCCACAGAAACTAGTGAAAGTAGGTTCGAAATTTGAAATCCTGGTAGGTAAAGAGAAGTGAAAATTGTTTGTTGGTGCAATTAGTCAAATAATGACTGCACAGATACATTGCCTTATTTCAAATAATGTTTTTTAAAGAAAAAACAAGACCAAAAGCAAAATGATCTGCCAGTGCAGTAAGATTTTTTTTTTCTTGATTTTAGTCAATTTAATCTTTTTTTTTTTAGGAAGTAAAGTTAGCTTTGTTTTAAGAAAACAAGACAAAATTGACCAAAAATAGGGGAAAAAAAGACATTATCCACCAGTATTCCTTCTTGATTTTTTTTTTTTTAAGAAAAGGTTAGTATTGTTTTTTCAAAACAAGACCAAATTAACCCAAATCAGGGGAAAAACAACTTGAAATAAGCTATAATTATCTGCCAGTGCAATAAAATGATTCTACTCAATATTGGACTAACTGTACCAAACAAAACCTAAGATTTCAGTTTTTGCTGTGTAGTAACAAGAAAAAATTAAATAGGACCTTTCACAAAAAAGAAATCAGTGCTTTACAGTCACATCAAATAAAACCACGAATAAGATACACAAGGGGGAAAAACAAATACGATACACAAGTTAAAACATAAAATACCACATGTCACCTGAAAGTCTGCCTGAACAGATGGTTTTTAACTGCTTTTTAAAAGATTCCACAGAGTCGAGAGATCCCAGACATATTGGGAGACTATTCCAACACTTGTGCTGCTGACTGGAATGCAACATCTTCCTGAGGCTTAAAATGTGTCAGAGGGACACTTATGACTCTGGTTCCAGGACCCAAGTGCTCGGTACATAGTGTCGGGGCAAAAGTGGACCTAGAGTAGAGCGAGGGCCCATTTAAAAAAAAAAAAAAAACAACAACCAGATTTTTTTTTTTTTTGGTGAATTAATAAAGTGGGCCATCCGTTAATCTGTGTCACAATATAGTATAGTGTTATTATTGATAACATCAGATTGAACTTTGTGCCATACTACCATAGTGGACAGTGTGAGCGTCCCCTCTTGGATGGACAAAATGGTTCAATCCACCCACAGGCAGTGGCTGGCAACAAGTGTAACGTCAATGAGCCCTAAATGCATCAATTCAGGTGGTGAATGAAACCACCATCAGTGTTGTAGCTTATATACTATTGTAGCTTATAACCCCATTTTGCTAGTAATTCTAAATATTTGTTCCTCACCTGCTTCAATAGACATTAAGAATGTACAGGTCTACACCGTATGTGGGGGTACACAAGGTCCACAACATAATACTGGGCCTGGCCATGTACAACTCTATAAGTAAGCATCGTGGCCCCAAGGTTTAATTCTGCAAAGTTTGGGTTATTTATCTCTTGCTGATGACACCTGTGAAAGTGCAGCCAGTCCGCTCAGACCTTGCTATAGATTTGTTAATAATGAACTGTCAAATTCATTTATCTCATCATTCCTCATTTGAAATGACCCTTGAACCCGTAGTTGTCCCTGAACTGCTCCCTCCTCTCCTCCACCCAGAGGTGACTCCGTGCTCGCTCAACAACGGAGGCTGCTCCCAGTTGTGCTCCCACTCCCAGCAACACAACCGGACCTCGGACCAGAGCCAAACCAGGACCCGGTGCCGCTGCAGCCCCGGATTCACCCTGCTGGACGACGGGCGGACGTGTCGAGGTGAGCGTCAGGTTATTTTGTTTTTGTCAGAGCTGTCAGGGCTTTCGCCGGGACTGTAACATTCCTCGTGTGGACGCCCTGGGCCCTTCCTAATAACAACACGGCGTGCGTGGAGGCATGTTGCAGCACAGCGGGGAATCTCCTTCACACGTTATGAGTCTGATGTTCCATGGGACAAACTTACAGTAAGTCTGCTGTGATCACCTCGTAGCACCCCAGGAGCCTGGATTTGTCTCGAGCTCCGCGTGCCTGCTCCCAGACAACCTGTCATTTGTGTGAGCCGTCGGTGGGATGGTGTGGATGTTATCAGTGCGCACTTTAACACATAGTTTCTGCATTCCTGTTGGGTAAAGTCTGCAAATATTGAGCGTTGACTGATTATAGGTTAGTTTGAGCCTAAAAGGTTCACTGGAATATTTATTTCCTAATAAATTATGCTTGACTTTTTTGTGGTACGCCCACCTGAGGGATTTATTTCTGTTTACCTACTTAGAACCTTACAAACAGGTTAATTTAAGATCTAGAAAGTGAATGAGGTGGATTATTGACTTGAGCACATGGTTGAAAACAATGAGTGTGTTGGGGCCCACCAGCCACGAGATGCTCTCGTTGCTCAAACCGCTGTCTTTGACCTTGAGTGAAAAAGTAAAACCCCCGGGCCCTCGGTGCTTTAATGTGGCTTCGCACATTTGGGAAAACAAGGGAAGCCAACGGAGTACTTTGTTTCCTGTCTGAGAAGAACAGGAAGTTCAGAAAAACATCTGCGTTATGATTTGCTCGTCGCTGGCCGAAGCAGCAGGCAAACGTGGGGATGCGTCGGCGAGGCTTCGGGTTCCTGTTTGATTCACACACATCTTTCATCATACTGCTCTGTGCTTTCATCTCAGCGCAGCCTGTGCTGCATATTTTTTATCAGATTTACTTTGCATAAGCATGAATGTTTCATAAAATCAGTGTCTGTCCTGACACCTAAACCGTGCAAGATGTTTATTGTTGTAATGTCTTGTATTTATGTGATATTGACCAGTTTCTCTCCCTATAAATCCTGCCTGCTGTGGTTGGTGTTTGTGTGTAGACGTAGACGAGTGTGTAGAGGAGCAGCATGGGTGTCAGCAAAGATGCATCAACACATTTGGCTCCTACAAGTGCAGCTGTGACGGCGGCTATCAGCCAGCTCAGGACAGGACCTCCTGCACAGGTGTGTGTGTGTGTGTGGAGGGGGGGGGGGGGTTGGTATGTGGGTCAGTGACAAATAATGGTTGGCAAGATGAGGAAGTCAAAAACTCAACAAGGCACATGTTGTGTTCATGTTGTTTTTATGTCATTTGAAAGTCCATTTATACAATTTTTTAACAAAAATCACAAAGATAAATCACATTTATTGATACATTTTAAATATTTAATCCATCTATAATATATAACTCGTTGATAACAACCTTTTTTAAGAGAAACCTAAAAGGGGATTCCAAGTTTTTAGGGTTACGCCACATTTTTGACACTTTCCCATATAGTCATACCCTCGTCATTTCTTTCTATGAAACAAAATGTTTTTTCTACATTGCTGCTCCCCCACCTTCCCAGATGTGGACGAGTGCCTGCTGCCCGTGGCCGTAACGGGCTGCGTGTTCGGCTGCGTCAACACGCCCGGGAGCTTCCACTGCCGGTGTCCGCTGGGCTACAGCCTGCAGACGGTGGACGCACACTGCCAAGGTCAGACAGCGCTCCGTGGATACCGCTCTCACATCACAGCTGGATTCTTCTTTGTTTTGTTTTTTTCCCAGACACATCTATGAAGACTTGCTTTTTAAAGCAGGTATTTTTTTAAGGGAATAAAAATGCATTTCAGAGAGAACATGCATAATTCAGAGGATGTGACTTCATTAGACATTTTACTTTTTAGAAAACTCAGCCACAATATGCTTATTAATTAAATGGTATCACATTAACAGATGGTCTATTTGATTTCAAACACTAAAAATCATGTTTTTCAGCTTTATGCACATTTGATAACTTCATTGCAATAAAATACAATAAACATGGAAGCAGTCTACTTTGGCTTAGTAGTCATTCTCAACTTTTTGGATCCAGATATAGATGAGTGTGCTGTTAACGGGGGGCTCGGGCCGTGTATGGAGCAGTGCCACAACTTCCCAGGATCCTACCGCTGCTCCTGCACCTACGGCAGCATCTTAGCAGGAGACGGCCACGGCTGCATCGCCCAGTGTCCCCCCGGCTTCAGGAAGCAGCCGACGGCAGCCGCATCCCACAATTCAACGTCACAAGCCCGTAAGGGCGAGTGTGTAGGTAAGAGAGTGTAGGTTCACATATTTCTACAAAAACAATGTTCTATATACAGTGGCTTGCAAAACTATTTGGCTCCCTTGAACTTTGTGACCTTTTGCCACATTTCAGGCTTCAAACATAAAGATATAAAACTGTAATTTCTTGTGAAGAATCAACAACAAGTGGGACACAATCATGAAGTGGAACACACTTTATTGGATATTTTAAACTTTTTTAACAAATAAAAAACGAAAAATTGGGCGTGCAAAATCATTCAGCCCCTTTACTTTCAGTGCAATAAACTCTGTCCAGAAGTTCGGTGATGATCTCTGAATGATTCAATGTTGACCTAAATGACTAACGATGATAAATGGAATCCACCTGTGTGTAATCAAGTCTCTGTATAAATGCACCTGCAATGTGATAGTCTCAGAGATCTGTTTAAAGTGCAGAGAGCATCATGAAGAACAAGGAACACACCAGGCAGGTCCGAGATACTCCTGTGGAGAAGTTTAAAGCTGGATTTGGATACAAAAAGATTTCCCAAGCTTTAAACATCCCAAGGAGCACTGTGCAAGCAATAATATTGAAATGGAACGAGTATCAGACCACTGTAAATCTACCAAGATCTGGCCGTCCCCTTAAACTTTCAGCTCATACAAGGAGAAGACTGATCAGAGATGCAGCCAAGAGGCCCATGATCACTCTGGATGAACTGAGAGGTCTACAGCTGAGGTGGGAGAATCTGTCCATAGGACAACAAGCAGTCATATACTGCACAAATCTGGCCTTTATGGAAGAGTGGCAAAAAGGAAGCCATTTCATTTTCAAGCAGCACAGCTCATCACCCTCAACACACCATCCCCACTGTCAAACATGGTGGTGGCAGCATCATGGTTTGGGCCTGCTTTTCTTTAGCAGGGACAGGGAAGATGGTTAAAATTGATGGGAAGATGGATAGAGCCAAATACAGGACCATCCTGGAAGAAAACCTGATGGAGTCTGCAAAAGACCTGAGACTGGGACGGAGATTTGTCTTCCAACAAGACAATGATCCAAAACATAAAGCAAAAGCTACAATGGCATGGTTCACCAAAAAACATATCAAGGTGTTAGAATGGCCAAGTCAAAGTCGAGACCTCAATCCAATTGAGAATCTGTGGAAAGAACTGAAAACTGCTGTTCACAAACGCTCTCCATCCAACCTCACTGAGCTCGAGCTGTTTTGCAAGGAGGAATGGGCAAAAATATCAGTTTCTCGATGTGTAAAACTGATAGAGACATACCCCAAGCAACTTGCAGCTGTAATCGCAGCAAAAGGTTGCGCTACAAAGTATTAACTCAATGGGGCTGAATGATTTTGCACGCCCAATTTTTTGTTTTTTATTTGTTAAAAAAGTTAAAAATATCCAATAAAGTGTGTTCCACTTCATGATTGTGTCCCACTTGTTGTTGATTCTTCACAAGAAATTACAGTTTTATATCTTAATGTTTGAAGCCTGAAATGTGGCAAAAGGTCACAAAGTTCAAGGGGGCCACATAGTTTGCAAGCCACTGTATGTACAGGTTACATTAAAAGTTTGTCCCCAAACAGATATAAATGAGTGCCAGGAGGAAAAGTGTGAATGGAAGTGTGTCAACCTGCCAGGCTCCCACCACTGCATCTGCCCCAGAGGATACACCCTGCAACCAGACGGCCGCAGCTGCAAAGGTGAGTGGCTCCTGATCTATGTTACCACGCTCGGGTTCTTAATCTTTTCAAATTTATGGTCCACTTGAAAATAATGGGATTAATAATAATAATCTATCTAACAAGATTTGATCCAAAAGCAACATTTTGATGGTTGGTGTTTCTGAAATGCAAACTCTTCTCTGAACAATTTGCAATTAACAACATACCAATGTACGAGGTTTGGAGACAAATAAAAAAAACCCTGACCAATCGCATCACTTCTCATCCAGACATTAACGAGTGCAGTCAGAAGAATGGAGGCTGTTCCCACCTGTGTGTGAACCAGAGAGGGGGGTATAAGTGCTCCTGCCCGGCCTCCCATCGCCTCTCCTCCTACAGCTGGAAGAAATGTGTCCTACGGACCACAGCCAACACCACTGGTTGACCTGGAAACCACAGACACAGACTTCCTGCTAGAGTCTGTCCCTTCAGTCGTCTCCCTACTGCGGAGAAATAAGAATTCACACTAACGCTGCATCACTGTTGTTCAGTGCCCGTTTGCATCATCCTTTGAACACACAACCTACAGCTGTTCTAAGTGAGTGTTGGAACAGTGAACTGTCTGTTACACTTTAAGCAGATTTGATAATTGAAATAGAAATTACGGTATTTATTAATTGACCAATTAAGGTGTTTGTGTTTATTTTGTTAACAAAGTTTATCATTTCGCTGCTTTTGGTGGACTAATATTTCTTGCAAATTATTGTTACTGTTTTATAGACATCTTTAAAAATCCATTAACTTCTTTATCTTGTATTAATTGATTAATTTGAATATATGTGTGCGGAATATTCCTGTTGTCATTGTGTGACTGAGCAGTGAGAAATTAAACGCATCACAACCATTTCTTAAGCTTCTCAATAATTAAATTTCCATAAATCACATCATTTCCATTTCCTTCTCTCGTGCAGAGATATCATGAGTGGAGACAATTTCCCCAGGAGGATGTTGATTGGTCAAATGCATTTATTATATTAACATACACATGTTAATGAATATGGTAATGAACAGCAACTGAATCCTTAAAATAATAAATTACATGTTTAAATATTAAATGATTAAGCTGCAGAATACAATAGCAAAATAATGATTTCTTTTTTAAAACTTATTTTTAAGTACATAAAATATCAATGTGAGGGTTAGCAATAAAATATATCACAGTGAAGTAGGTTTCCTTTTGTTCTGCTTTCAAAAACAACGAAAGCACAGTGACAATTTTTTTTTTTTAAATCTTAATTTTTTACCACTGTGGTACAATACTCTTCAACTTACTCTGGACCTTCAGGTTTCTTCACCAATACCTGCAGCCATTTAAGTCTCTGCATATAAACCATGTATATACACAGTATACTCCTAAAGGTGTGTATATATTAAAGTTGACCTCTTCCCTGACATACAGTAATTAAATGTATCTTCATATCGTACATGAATGATCTCGCCCATTGATATGTTGAGGAACATGCAAACTTGTAGTTTTACAGCTGACAGACATTTGCAGGCAGATGGACAAACACACACAACACTTACACAAAGACACTCCGCATCACCAACCTCTTGGCTTTCAGAGGAATCTTGTTCCCATACAAGAAAAAGTTAAAGCATTGACTACAACACGGACGTCTCGGCATCATCAACACTCAATTATACAGAGCCTGGAAGATATCAGACCTTTTTTTGTAGATTCTTATGCACAAATTAGTCATTTGTGGAAAAAACATTTGGTAACTATAAAACCATTGTTTAACAGTTAATATTTCATTGTTTTCTCAAATGTTCCTGTAAAAGACAGAATAATAAATTATGTAGTTAATCAAATTTTAAGAACAAAAAAGGAGAAAAGAAATGTATTATGGAAATAAATACTCATTTGTGAGATAAAATATTATTTCGATATTTTGGGGGTGGAATTACTAATTTCTGCACTGTAATCATCTACATATTTACTCCAATAACTACCAGGCTAAGTAGGATTATAACATAACACACTGACATTCAATTCTGAAGTCATAACTGTTGACATAATAATTCTCACACACACAACACAGACACATGCGTATATCCTAGTAAATATAAATTTGAATTAAATGAATGTTAGTAAATGCTGTAACCATTTTAGTAATAAATAAAATTCACAGTCCAGGCTCACGAAGAAAAATACATTCTTATACAGCAGTAGATTGCAATCAGCTGCCAGGGCTATAATGATCTATGAGAACTGAGGAGTTCGCTGACAAATAATGAAGAGCAGCGCATGTTCTGTACGAGCTGACAATGAGGAGCTTCACCCCGAGGACGCGTCTCTGTTTAACAGCAACTGCTTTTCACTGCATCAGGCAACTGGAACTCGGCAGGAAGTCCTGGACGTAGGTGATGGTGGCTTTGGACAGATAGGTCATGGTGCCATAGCTGCCGCTGGGGGCGCTGTCATAGAAGAAGTTGCAGATGCCGGTTGCTGGATCCTTCTCAAGGAAATAATCACTGGCACCATGAGATTTCTGGAGGAGGAGAAAATGGCCACTGATCGTTTCACTGGGAGTTGCTCGCCAGACATATATGATAAAAAAAAAGGTCTGGGGCCTCCTATCATGTAAATCATGAAACTTACCTTTGAGTTGTTTGATTTTCTTTGTCGACCACATAATAATCCATTTGGGATTAAACAGATAAATGAATAAAAAATAAACACTCTGAGACACACCACTGTGACGTCACTCTGAGAAAAGAGACTTTTCCACCGCTTTTCTGCCCTTTGAAGCTGCTCTCTCACCTTAAGGTCTTTAATTCCATTTGATTAGTTTTCTACCTGTGACCCCTGGGTATTCTTTTCAGCTCTTCTTTAACCCAATTTTTCATTTGTTTACTTACTTTGTTTACTGCTTAATCTTGTTTGTTACGGTGTAGCCTATGATTTCATATCATTTGTACTTTACTTGTACTTTAACTGCACTATTCTTATGTTTGATGTGCGAATTATTATTAAAGATTACTTGCACAAAAAAAGAGCTCTTTTGGTCGAAAGGCTTTTGAAGGATAGAAAATCCATAAAATAAAAATATAGAATTCAACAGGGTTATGGCTAGAGGTGTCCTGTTAACAGTTTCACAGGCGTCTCTTTTACTATTGAGGTCTGTGGGGAAGAATGTTATCTGGTTCTAATGGGATTTTCTGTTGCAGTACCACGTTTGGCCACTAGGTAAAATCAGCCTGCTGCAGGCCTTATAATACATCCATGGTCTCTCCATTCACTCTCTCCCATCACTTCCTGTCTGGCTACTGTTTAATAAAGGCGTCTTTGGCACAAAAAACATTTTTTTAAACGGTTAACAAAGACAAACACACACACACTTCCAGGCACACCTTTCTTGTGTGAGTGTAGGTACCTGGTCACCGAGGAAGAGGTCGTTGGCCAAATGTAGGATCCGGTCCACGTGGATGATGCCACCGATGCTGTCCACATCCACGTCGGCCACCAGGCCCAGAACCATCACAGTCTCCACCAGCAGCTGCCGGTATTCTGGCTGAGGGACGTGGTTCAGGACAGACTCCACCTGCACTGCGAACTTAATCTCTCCTTCTGTCATCTACACAGCAGAGGGGGGGCAGAGTGTGAGGGGGCAGTTATCTCATTGAAGATGGAGAAGAAATATAGACATATTTAATCCACCTGGAATATAAAACTAGTTAGCATGTGTATGTTTTTATACCTTTTTAGGAGAGTTAAGCTCTCCTCTACCAAGTTTTTAGGGTAACACCACATGATATATTTGACCTTGTCCCATTTAATAAAGGTCTTAGCAGCATCAGATAGCACACAACAGCAGCTCTGCTACCTCTCTTGTGGTGGAGGAGGGCAGCACGTATCCATCGATGGACAGGCCGTGGCACTTCTGCAGGATCTTCCAGACCTTCTGGTAGAAACCCATGGGTACCCTGTTGATGGCGCCATCCAGCCGCCGTCTCCGCAGCCACTGGCCCTGCCGCTCCTCAAAGTGCAGCTGAGCGTCCCCTGGACCAGCACCCACCGGGGACAGGATCCCGCTGGGGGTGGAGGGGCTGCTGCAGCGCTGCGGGGACGGCAGGACAGACCCTGTTAGAAGGATCTTTTATTTTTTGATGGACCACTTCACCTATTCTCAACCTTATCTCAGTGTACTTTAAATAACTTCTGTAGCGTCTTTACCTCACGCACCTGCCAAATGAATTTAATGCAGTTGTCCTGGTTTGTAAGTTTCAGAGAAACATCGTCAAGTTTCTAATTGCAAGCCTTCTCAGCTACAGTGTTGATTACAACAAGAAATCTCTTTAAAGCACAGGACTGATGTTATTTCTTTTTTTTGTGTCATCACTCTAAAACACGTGAGACACTGCAGGTAAATGGTGTGAACATTTTGATTGATAGATATCAACATGAAACTTCCCCAATTCATATCTTTTTTAAAGAAGCTGTGTTTATAGCTATGAAGAAATGAGGCTGAGGGCAACTGTAGAGCTCAATAATGAGCTTTTAATAGTTGAGATCTCCAGTTCTAGGTTCTATTTAAAACCAAATTCACCAACTCTACGTTTTAAATACCTGTTATCTTTTGCACTAAACTTCTTCTATTAAAGTTCAGAACTGGAGAAGCCTCTTGGATGAGAGGTCAAACGCCTTTAAACCAATTAAAAAGTAATGCTGCTTCTCTACAACTCCACAAGAAAATGATGACCTGGATGACTGGATGACCTACACAGACAATAGATTAGGTAAATCTTTTGCTAAAGAGATAATATATGTTTCATGAATAAATCACTTGTTGGTTTAGGAGGTTTGTTGACAATCATTCAATAATTAAATAACACAGTCTTGTTCTTAAAGTAAGGTGCCTAATTAAGGAAATCGTATACGATGACTTTTCTCTCTATATACAGTACATACATCCTATCTACAGCAAGCCTTGGGTGGACAAACCAAGTTCATTTGAAGCAGATGAGGTGAAATGGTTTACCGTGGAGCGAGGAGAAGTTAAATTGCTACTGGTGGAAAAGCCTCCGCTGAAGATCTACACATGATATGGATGAAAGATGACAGAGAACACTTTGAGATGCTGCAACATGCTTCTCTTACTTATGGGTTACGATGGTATTTTAGCCACATAAGCACATACTGTAAAAACAAATGTTTTGCTGTACCATGAATCGGTAATTGGATGCAACTAGTGTGTAAGATGACAATTCACAAGAGAAGAAGAAGAGCACTGTACAAACAAACCATGGTGCCAAAATGCTAAATCTCACAGTCTTGACAAACAGTAGCAGAGCATGTTCTACGACAAGAGGCCGGCGGTGAAGTGGCGGTGAGAGTCGTTCCTGCTGCTATGGACGGCGCTGTTAGGAGCCAACGAATGGATTAGAATGATGTTAGAAACAGCCACATGCTGCAAAGTTACCAAACCCAACGCACACTGAGAGGCTGAGAGTCATCCAGCTGCAACCAGATGCAAGAAATACATTAGTCTGAGGTAGGGTGGGTGGGTGGGTGGGTAGGTAGGTAGGTAGGTGGGTAGGTGGGTAGGTAGGTAGGTAGGTAGGTAGGTAGGTAGGTAGGTAGGTAGGTAGGTAGGTAGGTAGGTAGGTAGGTAGGTAGGTAGGTAGGTAGGTAGGTAGGTAGGTAGGTAGGTAGGTAGGTAGGTAGGTAGGTAGATAGATAGATAGATAGATAGATAGATAGATAGATAGATAGATAGATAGATAGATAGATAGATAGATAGATAGATAGATAGATAGATAGATAGATAGATAGATAGATAGATAGATAGATAGATAGATAGATAGATAGATAGATAGATAGATAGATAGATAGATAGATAGATAGATAGATAGATAGATAGATAGATAGATAGATAGATAGATAGATAGATAGATAGATAGATAGATAGATAGATAGATAGATAGATAGATAGATAGATAGATAGATAGATAGATAGATAGATAGATAGATAGATAGATAGATAGATAGATAGATAGATAGATAGATAGATAGATAGATAGATAGATAGATAGATAGATAGATAGATAGATAGATAGATAGATAGATAGATAGATAGATAGATAGATAGATAGATAGATAGATAGATAGATAGATAGATAGATAGATAGATAGATAGATAGATAGATAGATAGATAGATAGATAGATAGATAGATAGATAGATAGATAGATAGATAGATAGATAGATAGATAGATAGATAGATAGATAGATAGATAGATAGATAGATAGATAGATAGATAGATAGATAGATAGATAGATAGATAGATAGATAGATAGATAGATAGATAGATAGATAGATAGATAGATAGATAGATAGATAGATAGATAGATAGATAGATAGATAGATAGATAGATAGATAGATAGATAGATAGATAGATAGATAGATAGATAGATAGATAGATAGATAGATAGATAGATAGATAGATAGATAGATAGATAGATAGATAGATAGATAGATAGATAGATAGATAGATAGATAGATAGATAGATAGATAGATAGATAGATAGATAGATAGATAGATAGATAGATAGATAGATAGATAGATAGATAGATAGATAGATAGATAGATAGATAGATAGATAGATAGATAGATAGATAGATAGATAGATAGATAGATAGATAGATAGATAGATAGATAGATAGATAGATAGATAGATAGATAGATAGATAGATAGATAGATAGATAGATAGATAGATAGATAGATAGATAGATAGATAGATAGATAGATAGATAGATAGATAGATAGATAGATAGATAGATAGATAGATAGATAGATAGATAGATAGATAGATAGATAGATAGATAGATAGATAGATAGATAGATAGATAGATAGATAGATAGATAGATAGATAGATAGATAGATAGATAGATAGATAGATAGATAGATAGATCGTCTTGGTTGCTCCAGTGTGGCCTAACTCATGGATGGAGATGGCAGGGCTGGTTGCTGTTGACTGGATCGGACGCACTGATGCACAGAAACATGGAAATAGTTGTTCAGCTGAACACATATGGCCGGAAAAACAACCTGGAAACTAAAACGAAGAAAAAGAGACAAAGACAACCAGATACTAAATGTATACTAAGGAGAACACCACTGGTTGAGCTGGAAACCACAGACACAGACTTCCTGCTAGAGTCTGTCCCTTCAGTCGTCTCCCTACTGCGGAAAGACAAGAATTCACATTAACGCTGCATCACTGTTGTTCAGTGGCCGTTTGCATCATCCTTTGGATTTGGGCTGTGAACACAACACACAACCTACAGCTGTTTATAAGTGAGTGTTGGAACAGTGAACGTTAATATATAATTCATCAATTTCCACTTTTTACACCTTCTAGTTTACATATGTGGAAATTACATTATTGATTATTAATCTGGTGCAGTGCCCATAGGAAGATTGTATTTCTATAGAAAAGTGAAAGCTTTAGTAGATTTTTCATGATTTCATGAAACAAGGGTGTGGTGGAGTGTTACATAGTTTTAATAGACAAATTGTACATTGGGTAAGACATGGAGATACATTGAGGAGAGACATGCAAATACAGTTACTGTAAAAATAGCTGTAAGTGTGGATTTCTATCTACATATAATTTTTGAATTCAAGTTGATAAGCCAAGTAAAATGAGACTCAAGATAAATCTCCTCGTAGTTTTTTGTGCAACAACCTGGGAATGTTATTGTTATATGTGTTTATAAATAAATGTGCTTGCCCAGATTGGGTTCTGTTAAGTGATAGTGCCGGGATTTCCTGAGTGTCTACGAATGTGCCTTCGAGTAAAACCTGTGTTTGTATGAAGAATAGCAACTATACATGCTAACTTCTTAATGTGTGGTTTTCAAGAGATCTTACAAAATTAAAAAATTATGTTGGCTGCACGATCAGTGCAGGAGAAAACAGGATAACGGAGCTTTGAGGTTTAAATAAAGCGCTGGGAAGCAACATGAGGAGGAGCCATGATACAGAGCTTTATACTGTAAATAAAGTGCTGTTGCAGGATAGTGCTGTGATATGTATCTATTTGGACTTTTTCGTATGACTTTTTGTGGCATAGACACTTTTACAATATAATAGCCAGACAGGAAGCAATGGGAGAACATAGGAGAGATTCAGCAAAGGAATGCTATCAATTAGGTTTTTGGTTTGTATATTATAATACTGTCAACCTTTACCTGCTTATTATTACAACAATAGATGCAAATTATAATCACTGTTTAAGGTATTTTATATATCAAATAAATGTTTTATCATATATTAATTGTTTAATTTGATTGTCTGTGAAGGAAGTGTGTTATTGCTGTTGTCACCACATAACCGTTTCTTGAGCTTCATAATAATTCAGTTTACATAAAACAACTCATTTCCGCAGGAACAGGGAAATACAGAGAGAAAGGAGAAACTCACTGCTCCTCTCCACCCCAAACTCCTTGCCACTGAGGATGTGATGCAGCAGGTTCTTCATGCCGAACGGACTCAGGCTCATCAGGCTCTCGGAGGCCTCCTCCCCTACAAAGGTGTCGGACACCGTTATTCATTTTCACTGTCAAGTCGAGTCAGTTTTATTTGTATAGTCCGTAGCCCCATGGCCAGCATGCAGCGTAGTTTGAGTGAGCTGTCTGGTTTCCCTACCTGAGCAGTGCAGGCTGCGGGCCAGCTCAGTGGCCATCACTTGCATGATGAGTCCTATTCTGAGGCGAAGCATGTCTCCGAACAGAGCTGGCTGGGAGCGCACATACATGGCCAAATACACCATGATTTCCTACCAACACACACATTTTCACAGTTGTAAGATTGGTGTTGTTAAAAAACCCAAAATGCTGTATCAGTCCATCTAGTTAAAGATGTACCTGAGTGAGTACAGCTATACTGATGTCCTGACCACTGGCTTCATAGATGAGGCTGTTCAGCTCCTCCGGAGGAAGTGGACTGAAAAGAAACACAGAGAACAAGGAGTCGGTTTATTAACCGGAAAATAATTAAACTCAGCCTAAAAGTGAACACTCATTCTGGACAACTTACACTGAGATGACTCTTTCCCTGGGCTCAGGGGGCAGACCCACTGTCAGCTGTTTGTGATGGGAAATCAGATCGGTGCAGGCCTGTGGAGGATTATTATAATAAATATTTTATTGTTTCTCCCTCAGTCATCTTCAAAAGTTATTCAAGAGTTCACCATGGCTGAGTATTGAAGCCAATGTGAAGTCAGTTTGTATAACGGCCGCTAGAAGACGCATTCTTTAGTTCAACACATGAGTAACAAAGCAGCAGCTGTAATGGCAACACAGCTCGTAAATGTCTATAGAACATGATTTTGTTAAAACCCGCTGTCACACATGCACAGTCGGGTCCAGCCATTTCTGCCATTATAGGAACATGATTACTCGCTAAAAATTAGCAATTGTGATTTTTTTTTTCAGAAACTAAAGGTGTATACACAGAAAAAAGACTATCTTCCTAGCTAGAAAAAAAAGGCAGACAAATGGAGGATTAGTTGTTCTTCAGGTAACTACAACTTGAAAGGTAACTTGGCTATCGTGCATACTTGTTTGCTGTGAGGATGTTTTTTTTTTCCATCCAAGATGGCTGAAACGGACGGATAAATCAGTTATGAACTTACTCAGTTCATAACTGATTTTCAATCTTGTTTGTTATCAACATCATTAATGATGTTATGACACTAGATACTTAAAATTACAGATAAATATAATATTAAACTTTCATATAAAAGTGACATCATAGAGACAGTTATAGTAATAATGACAAAAAATGACAAGAACATGATGGTTTTTCTCTATAAATAGAGATTGTCAAATTTTCAGGTCCAAGAGCCAACTGAGCGCTGCTGATAAAGGACGCTCTAGATGTTTAAAATGGTTAAAATAGTGAGAGAGATAAAACTCTCTCTAACTGTCCCGCCTGTTGACTGCTGTGATCAGCTGTCACTGAAACCTCCCACTGACCTCAGCCAGGACCTCCACTCTCTTGCGCAGTATTCCTGAGATGTATCTGATGAGACCCCACTCCTTGCAGGCTCCAGCTTGTACATACAGCTCCTCCAACAGGGAGCGCACGCTGACCCCGCCCTGCCCAGGTCCTGACAGCTCCACCGACCAATCAGCTCCTCTGGTCAGGACAGGTGGTAATAAAAATCATACACAAAAAACAACATTACACACAATTAGCCGTTTGTTCGTGTGTGTCTCTGTGTCCCTACTTCATGACGTAAAGCACGTGGAGGATGTCGGCCTGGTCCTGCAGAGTCGGACACTCTTTCAACAGCTTCACCAGCGCGGCGAAGTCGGTGTTGCCCTGGGCATCTCGAGGCAGGTGCAGATCAGCAGCGCTGTGGGGCTTGTGAGGTAATTTCATGTAAGACAAACGCACCGCAGCCCAAAAGAAAGTTGAGAAAGTTGCTTTATCGTGACTTTACTGCACCTTCTGCTGCTTCGCATGTGAGGCCTGCTGAGGCTGAGGAACTTCAAGCAGGTTGAGAGCTTTGCGACGTTTCCTGAGCACTGGGGTCACAGGGAGGTACATAGAAGACTCTAAAACACACATGAATTAAAACAATGTTTTACTATAAAGACCATAAGAAGTCAATATAGCATTGCTTAACAGCTGTTGCACATGGTGCCAAAGGCGGCCTTACCTATGTTTTAACTGTTATTTGCATTTTGTTGAACACACTTTAAACTTTGTATCTTGATTTGATTGTCTTATTTTATTATTATTATTAAGAGATTTTAACATTAGATAAATGTACACACTGTAGAAAATATCACAATTATCACAGCCACACATGCCCCTGTGAGGCCTGATGAATTTGAGCATCTTTTCAGATTTTAGTGCTTCAGAGACGCATGGATTTAGCTAGCAAACAAACTCATCAACGATTTATGGGATAGGGCCTCATATGTAGCATTGAAACAGGGCTCCTGAATGCCTCAGGCTGCCACTGCCTGTTGTAACTCAGGTGTATTTTTCAGAAAATATAAATTCAAGTGGTAATTATTAAACACAAATCGATAACTGTCTTTGAAAAGCACCTTGTTCAAAGTCAAAATCACCATGCAAGCATTCTTCCTGCTGTCACCAGGTGCTTGCTCCTGGGACGATGTTGGGCCTCTCTTGGTAAATATTATTAAGACTATAATCAAGATCTGCTCTATTTGTGTCATGATGAAAATTCGTATAACTTGGAGCTATATTAATGAAACAGATTTGACTTGACTTGACCTGCAGCTTCTGAGGAGAATAAATGCTGCAAAATTTTAACTTGCTACCTACTGCAGTTAGATAACAAACCTTACAAGTTTTTTTTGATTAAAAAGTATTTGGTCAAATTTATTATTATTTTGAAGTCAAATGGCTCCTGTTTTATTCAGGAATTGTATCAGTACTAGCATCAAAAATGCTACCCGGCCCTACCTACCACCTAAGCTGTATTCTAACTCACTGGGCATGTTGAACCCCTGAACCTGGGCCATTAGAGACAGGATGTCTCTGGTGCTGTGTTCAGCGCTGAAGACGTGCTGTTGCCCCCTCTGGATGGGAGGTAGATGGCACTTGGTTGTGGTGGTGCTGCAGTGGAGCTGGGTGAGGTACTGGTCAAACATGTCCTTTGAGCTCTCTAGAGTTGCATACATAACACATCATTACTCACGGTTCAGCTGAATGAGTCAAATATTAATGACACCGAAACATAAAAGCACCTGAGGACCCATAATTGTACTCTTCTCCAATTTCGTCATCATTATCCTCCTCTTCCAGTAAGCTGTCATCATTCTCTTCATCCAAGAAGCTGAGGTGAGTGTGGATGGAGGTGCTCTGGAAGCTGGAGAGGTCTGACATCTGCACTCTGACCAGACAGCAACACAAATTACACACAACCACGGCTGAAAGAAATAGGTTCACCTCAAGATTTCAATACACTAAGAGTTTGATGTTGTGTGTGTGTGTGTGTGTGTGTTTGTGTGTGTGTGTGCCTGTGTTACAGATGGAACAGACCTTGCTCCAGCTAAATAGCCATCCTGTAGTTTCCTGAGGGTTGCTAGGATACACGGATCGATAGCATCTCCATCTTCGACTGTACATAGAGACAATTTAACCGTGTTGATTATTTGAAAAGAATAGCCATCTGAACATGCAAATGCAATAAATACAGTTTGGAAACATCATTCAATATTTCACTCTATAACAGAGGGATAATAGATTCATTACCCACAAAGTAACTTGTGTAGGAATCTATAACCTATGATATTTACTTTTGAAATTTATAATAAAAACTTTTCCAGGATATTCCATTTTTTTAAAGGCTCTCTCATATGGATTAGGGACACAGTTAAGAGATATCACTCTGTGTTGGGCGTTTATTACCCAGCATGCTGTGAGTGATGGGGAATGTGAGTGTGGGCCGTCCTGTCATCCTCCAGCAGGAGGAGAGATAGGCCAGCTCTGTGCGCAACATCTCCACAATCATCTGGTTGTCCAGTGCCAAGTAGAAATGGTGCTGATCCAGAAACTGCACAAAGAAGGAAAAACACAAACAACCAGCATGTGAACGCCACCGTTCAGAGTGATGTGAACAAATCAATGAACCATTAACTGGTTTTACCTGAGGAGTGAATATATATGTCCTGTTTCTGATCTCATAGAATTTGGATGTTCCCAAGACTCCAATGTGTCTGTAGGGCCTCCCGCTCAAGTTTAGCTTCTTGCAGTTCCCTGCAGCACCAACAGAAGAAGATGTAACTATTTGTATCACACACACACACACACACACACACTGAAGGGAAAACGGTGCCCGGTGCTTGTTTACCCAGTCTGACATAGACATGGCTCAGGATACGAGCAGGCATGACCTTTATAGGCAGAACCTCCGACATCATTTGGACCTTGATCCCATGATCGCTCAACAGTTCCTGGATGGTGTCTGACTCCGCTAGAACACAAACTGACACAAAAGAAAGACAGGCAGACATAATATGCTTATGTTATGTCTTTTCGAAGGAATTTTGGAAAAAAAAACACGACTGATGTCACTGGTCTGTTTTGAAAAGAAGTTCTTGGTGTGTGACCTTCCACTGGGTCGTTCAGTCTATCTCATACGTGCATGTTCGTGTGACCAAAGTGGAGTCTCATTACAGCTGATTCAAGCCACTTTACAAGATGAACCTGTTCATAGGACAATTACAAACACAGGCTATCAACTAGTTTTATATTCTAAATGGAATAAACAATCACAATTTATCATTCTTTCTTGGTTACACTATTTGATATTTTGTGTCAGAAAATCATACAAAATTGTGATTTTTGTGAAAAAAAAATTTCACAAATGGGCTTTTAAATAACAAGAAACCAATATGAACACAAAATGTTCATTTTGAACAATTTAAGACACAACACTTTCATCAGACTTTACATTTTGTCCCAGTAAGATATAATAAATAAATAAACATTAGAAATCTGAATTTTCCTTTTTTCAACCAACAACTTGTTTTTCTAGGTTAAAACTAGCATTAACAAACTCATAAAGCTGTCAAATATTAGTAGGCGGTAGGATCATGATTTTCAAATTGATCAAAATGAATTTGATCAGAATAGAAGGAAATTTCCCTCAACCAACCTTGGACCACGACATCTGGCTTAAACTGTGTAGAGAATCTCCTGTTGAGAGGATCTATCTCTCCTGGTGCCAAAAAGCCCTTTACACAAAGAAAAAAAGAGAGCGGAAATTACCACAAAAGGATGCCATGGCATCGGATTAATATTTATATTTAAAAAGGGGCTACAGAAGACATCTAGTAGATGTAGAGAACAATCTAAGTGGATACGACTCCTGGTGTGTGCCGGCGTGTATTGCAGTGACGCCGTAGTAACAGCAGGTTGCAGCCAACACTAAAGGCTGTTTGAATGTGATCACATACCTCAGCCAGCAGACTGCTTAGGATGTAGAGGGACTGTCCCCACATGTGTGGCAGCTGCCCCATGGCCTCCCTGTCCACTGAGTGGGGGTTTCTGTACTCCTCCTCCACCTGCAACACACAAAATACCCTCTCACACATGTTTAGTCTGACACTATAGTTTCCCTTTGCAAGGCAAATCACCTTTTCATGAATATCTAGTGACTTCTGCATTTTTATTTATAAGAGCTCACCCTGCCATTCCCTTAGAATTCCTGCTGCTATAAATTCTGTTCTAACAGAGTGGATTATTTTGATCATACTCTTAACTCTAAGATGGCTTGAAAAGGAGTATTTTTCCATTATAGCAGAGGAGGTAAGGGACAATTTTTTTGTTTTTTTTTCCCTGCAAATTCAGATACAAATGTCATTTTTGGTGTGAAAGTACATTAGGGTATGTGTATATACACATACATATAAATACTGCTGCTCTGAAACATTTGTCGTAGTAATAAAAATTGTCATTGTTTTATATACAACTGTTAAAAATATAGTTTAAATATATATATTTATCAATATTTAGAATTAAAAGCTCTCATCCTGCACATTCAGCTTTATAATTTTTTTTAAATAAAAAGGTGCATATTCATGCTGAATTCTTGGTATTGATAAAGCAATTGAATAGTTTAGACATGATACCTGTTTATTTAGATTCTTTGGCATTGATAATGTACCATTAAAATGAGGGAAAAAATGTGTATATGTAGTGAAATGTCCCTTAACGCCTCTTCTATCATGGGAATGTGTACCTTGTCATGTGGTACAGCGTAAAGCTCAGGCACCAGTTTGATGCCGTTTTTCTTTCTGATCAAAATGCCCTCCAGGGCCTCGCGGTACTCCAGCACCTGCACACAGGTATAGTATATGAGTTCAAGTCACCTAAAGTTTCCCCCTGGACTGTGTGAGTGTGCTTGGCTTCATTACCTGCACCTGGTCTCCTGTAAAGATGCCGTCCAGGATGAGGTAAGTCCAGAACACAGGCCACTCACATTCTATATTCTCAAACAGCTTGAGCTCTGCAGGATCGTAGTGCAACCGAGACGGGTCCTGTGAGATTAAATCAGACGAGATATGAACAATCCAACCAGAGAAATACAATTTATGAAGCAAACACAGAGTTATTTTACAGTATCTGACCTCTTTAGGACAATGATATCCATCCCTGATGAAACGGCAGCAGCCATAGCGTCCCTGGAATTGCACCAAAAGACAGAGATTGTATAATTTAAAGGAGTGATTTGACATGTGTTCCTGTACTGAATCTATACCTGCAGTTTGCCTATGATCTCTGACTTGGTGATGGCCACCAGGTCAGCGTCTTCTACGGCAAAGGAAGGGAAGGAAATAACAGACAGAAGACCGGCGTCTATCTCCTTTGAAGTTGAAGCTCTTGGCAGCATGGAGCACAGGATGGACTGAAGGAAAGCAACAAGACGCCACTAAGTGGAAGTGATATGAGTGTGTTGCGATGGCTGGAGGCGGAGCCTGGCGTACCTGACAGCGTTCCACTTCATCAGGAAGAACGTGGATGACTGACTTCGGTCCCCCGTGGGCACCAAAAAGGTCCAGCTCATCTATGGCCTCTAGAGCTGCCTGTAACACACACACACACACACACACACACACACACACACACACACACACACATCCAGTACACACATATGCAAAAAAGACTTTCTTCTATTGATCTCTTTTTGTATCATACATTAGAAAGGTTTAACAGCTTTAATTTCTGACTCCGGTACCTTAGCGATTCCCACAGAGCTGCCATTGAGTTCAGGGATGCCCTGGTTGGTCTTATCACCTCGCTCCCACATTCCATAATCCTTAAAGAGGGGGAAAGAGGATATGATTTTTAAAAATCTGAAATAACTAATATGTGAAATGTATATACATTAAGGTACTGAAAGGCTCAGGTGCAATAAAACTACTGCAATAATGACAGAAAACAGAATCTAACCACTGAGTGTAAAAATAATGTGTTTTATGGAATTTCACAATAGCGCAAGTAATAAGATATAATAAACGATGAGATATCATTTATAGCAAAAAAATCCTTTAGTTTTTTTCTCCAAACTTTTTATCCAAATGCTACTCACAGCCACTTTGTAGGCAGCCTCGATGTAGAAGACCAAGTTTTGGATAAAAGCTACTTCATCCAGGTTGGAGATGATACGGAGACCTGCATGATAACATGACACACTCAGTCAACTCGTGTTATGATGTATAGGAAATGACGTTACAGGACAAACTTACTTATTAAGGTGTCTTTTCTTCAGTTCATAAGAGTTAACAAACACTCACTGAGAAGACACAAGCACCCTACCTGAGGCCGTCATCTGAGCCAGCATCAGCAGGTAGATGGAGGTGGCGTCCACCTGCAGGTGTCCCCACTGGTCGTCGCCGACCACCGTGGCACAGGTGGGAGTATCGTATTTGGCGTGCAGGCAGTCCTTCGTACTCTGCGTGTGTTTGAACTTCTCCACCTTGGCTACCTTAAGACATGTGATTGGTGGTAGGATCAGAATGCAAACTTCTTTCTGTGTTGGGTGTTCTGTAGGTGTTTTAATACATGAGAGATACTAAACAAAAAGTTCCCAGTCGGACTTTTAAGTGTGAATGTTGAAGTTTCAACGTCAGTGCCTTAACCCCCAGGTCCACTATCCAAGAAAGTGGACAATACCATATTTACCGTATGTGTGAGTCTAAGGTCAGGGGATGTTGTGTTGCTTTTGTCCAACTGTTGATTCATATGATTAGGTTGATTCAGATGATTAGGTTCATAGCTCGTTTAGATCACCATTTCATGATATGCTAAGAGGTTGATAGAGGAATTTGGGGTTTTCATGAGCTGTATGCCAAAATCATCACTATTAAAACAATTAAAGACCTAAAAGATCATTACATTATGGAAAAGAATGAACTCTATCACAATATGCTAATTTTTTGAGAAGGACCTGTATGTGTCTGTATGTGTGTATGTGCTGTCTACACCAGGGCTGCCCAATCCTGCTCCTGGAGAGCTACCATCCTACATGTTTTAGGAAAGCTGATGATGAAGCCTCTTCATGGCTCCTACAGAGCACTGCAGTGTTTGAACCATCTGATCCACTGTGAAATTAGCATCTTCATATCCTTTCCAGTAATGGAAGATGAGAGAAACAAATTGAGATGCACATTACAGTAATAACTGCAGCCAGACTTTTATAGCTTACTTCTGTCACTTGTGTTGAAAATGTGCCTGTGCAGATAACAACCAAGAGAACATGAGGTGAACGCATCAACAGTTATTGATTGTGTGTAAAGGTGGGTCATCTTACCTGTCTCATCATGCATTGCAGAAGTCCCTGCATCAGTTTCACCACGCTCTGCCAAGACAAAAAACTTTTCTTTTAAGTGTTTTTATATTTTTGTATATATATATATATATATATCCTAACCACAACTGTAGTGCTGTATTTACACATTTCACCTCCTTATTTGCATGTGTCCTGTGTGAGCACCGTGGCTTGTTTTTGTTGTTGACCTAATAGAGATTACACACTATTTCACAGAATCAACTGTTACTAATCTGTAGATGAAAAACAAGTAATATATAGATTCTGAGTAACTTAATTTAAAGTTACATTATCAAGCCATTATTGATTCTCAATATATTGAAAAGATTTTCCCTTTGCCTTGCTACTTTTAAATAATTAACCCAACACAACAGGTAGGACAAACAGTAATGGAAACATTACACCTCGCTCCCTCGCTCCCTCGCCCTGCCACAAACACAAACACACCTGCTCCAGTTCGTAGGCCTTGGCCTTGTCTTCATCCCGGTCTGCGTTTTTGCGGTAGGCCATGCCCAGCCCCCAAACAGCCAGGACGCTGTACACATTATCCCTCACCCAGGCGTCCTTCTTCTGGGCACTAGCAGGAAGTAGACCCGTCACTGGGTTCTGAAACACACACACAAGGATGTCAAAAAACATTCATCTGGCTGTGAGCAATCATCAAATGTTTGTTCTAAGAATCAGCTGGTTGTAGGTGATTAATGTTAATCTCTGAAGATACCACTCAGACTAGAATAAAACTCACACTATGATCAATACTAGCTGTTTCCTATGGAATCCTTTATGTACATTTTCAAGGTGATTGGATGCTTCAAATAATATTAATATTAGAGGGGTAGTTTCTAAACACAACTAAGAAGACAAGTCTATTTGTAATTCAGTGAAATCTGATGGATTCAAGTTGTTTAAAACATCAGATTATACTGACAGACGATTCTAAATGTATTTGTTTTTGGGACACTGTCGAAAAGGTTGATATGTGATATAACCCTAACAACTTGCTGTCAGATATTTTAACTCTCCTAAAATAGAGTTAAACTAGTTTAATATTTGCCCCACGATTGGCTGGCGACCATCTGGGGTGTATCCCTGCCTCTCGCCATAAATGCGCTGGGATAGGCTCCAGCAGACCCCTGCGACCCTGAAAAGGAATAAGCGGGATAGAAAATGGATGGATGGATGGATAGTTTAATATTCTAGGTGGATTAAATATTAAAAAATTCATCATCCTTTTTTTCAGTTACACCATTTGACATTTCGTTTCGAAAGAAAAGCAAAATCATGATTTTTGCCAAAAAAAAAAAATTATACAAATTAACTTTCAAATGACAAGAACCTGACCATAAAATGTACAATTAGAGATACCTGATGAATGCTTCTTAAAACTGCTATTTATACTTTTTTTTTATTTCCCATTTGCTCAATTAACCCATTTGCAATTGCTTTCAGAGCAATAAAGTTAAAGTAGAAACATACTATACACACAAACTATACAAATACCTATGGTACATGTGAAAATCCAGCATTAAAAATATATTCAGTGCAAGAAAATCGCCCACTGCTTCATGTGTTCCAAGAAAACAGCACAAAGCATCAAATATAAATTGTTCGTTTCATCAGACCAACAATCCAAAACCTAAAGGTATTCAAATGCCTGGAAAACAATTTCAACAATGAAATAGTTGCTGAATACTTTCTCTCAATTAACTAAAAAATGTATCAACTAAAAGTTTTTAGCTCTAAATCATCTAATTTGCATTCCTAGTGGTCAAGTATTTTCTCCTAAAAACAAATTCTAGCTCTAAAGATTAATCAAAGAATGGAGAGGAGGATAAATACTCATTTTAGTGAAGATATAAATATGACTTTATCAAAATATACAGTCTCTAAGATACTAAATGTGAATTAAATCAATTTATTACAGTGATAGTAAATTTATTTTGTTGTCTAAATAACACAATATTTGACAGTGACCCCTCTCTTCTAGAAGCAGACCTCCAGCCCAGCAGCTACATGCCATGTAAAGGAAAGTTGCTGCAGTTTTCTATCAGCTGTGACCTCCTGGCACAGCTATTGACTCAATGAGCTCATGTGATGACAGATAAAAGTGCATAGTTTCCTGGCTGAACTTTGCTCACACTCTGTTTATTTAAATGCAGCTCACACCAGTTAAAGCTGAAACTATGCAGACTATGTAACATCTGCATATTGCACATGTTTCTACAGTAGAACAAGCTTTCAAGCACAGTTATACACAACTAAGCACAATTACATCTACTGTACGTATGCTTGCAAATGTGACCTATATGAAATAGTGTAAAGTAACTAACTGCTTTTACTCAAATGCTACAGGCCTACTTAAAAATCCCATATTATACACTTTTATGTCACTTTCACAGCTCTCTTGACCTTCATCTGCACTGTTTTTAAAATATATTTTCCCCAAGATGATCCATGGTCCATAATTACATCTGTCTAAAAGTCACTAACTTGCTCTTCTCTGAGAACAGGCTCTTTCTGTGCCTGTACCTATAATGCTGTATGGGGATGTGGCTACAGATTACTACTGATAGTGTTGTTAGTGGCTCATTCCGTACCATTTATTTCAGCCAACAACTGAGCAGTTTGAGTGACTCCTTCTAAATGCCACGATTAATCAATCCTTACACTTGTGGTGACCTCTTATAGTGACCCCTTATAGTGAAGGGGGCGTGGTTTCGTGCAGCGAGGCGGGCTCATGCTAATGATCCATCGGTTACGTCACCAACTGAGCTGAGTCTCATAAGCCAGCACGAGTGGGGTTCTGTGCAGAATGTGGGATGCTGGAGCTTTTCACATTCTAGTAGTTGTTAGGCTTGGGGAGGACCAGTTTATATATGTAAAGACCAGAAAAAACACATTTTGCATATTATGGGACATTTAAGTAGAATTTTGAGCTATTTGTACAGTAATACATTGAAAATGTAAAAATATATTTAATCTTCCATACACATTTATTTTTACTAATAGTAATACATTGTCCTTTGACAAATGAAGTAGCAAATGCCTTGATGATGTTATTTTATCTTTGTCATGTGACCTGCTAAACAGGTTATAGCAACATGGCTGCCCGCATGTGATAGGACACAACATAAGCAATCAGTGCATAATTTCTATTATTTAAAATAAGATGAAGAATAAACTTTTTTAAAAAAACAATGACAAGAGAAATTTATCAACAAAATAATCCAAAAAGAAAGAAAGAAAGAAAGAAAGAAAATAAGAAAGAAAGAAAGAAAGAAAAAAAGAAAGAAAGAAAGAAAAAAAGAAAGAAAGAAAGAAAGAAAGAAAGAAAGAAAGAAAAGCTGATTTGATATATATATATATATATATATATATATATATATATATATATATATATATATATATATATATATATATATATATATATATTATATAATATAACATAGAATATAACAAGCTTTTAAAACACAACATGCAAGATGAAACAAGTGGTGTCCTCTAAACTCTCACATGGTTTCATTTCAATAACTGTTGAAATAATTCTTCATGCCTACAACATTTCCTGGGTGGGACAGGAAAACTGTCCAGTGTGTAAAAGAAAATGTTATATAAATACAGTGTATTATTAGTAGTATTTTTATCATTATAAAAAAGTGATATATATGATATATCAAACACAACATTTTAAGTATTTTAAGACAATATTTCTGCTGTTACTTAAGTAAAGGATAAAAATGCAAAACTGTCACACTGACACAGTCCTGAGGGAACAAAGATACTAAAATAAGGCCTGTGCTATAAAGATTTACTTAAAGATTTACTAAAGACTTATATATATTAAACAGTATGTGTCTCACGTAGCAAATAACAGAAATGTATTTTGATTCATCAAGACACATTTTGATAAACAAACCTGTTTTTACTTTTTGGACGTCTTCTCTAATCTTGGATATTTAGTTAACTGTTAATTCATCTGAACATGAATTGTGAAATAAATGAAATTAACAGTGAAATGATGGAAAATAAACCATGTGGGTAGTTTAGAGAACACCACAGAGCTAACTCTAACCCCTAAAAACATAGAGAGTAAAGCATACAGTGACATCAAATAAAATTCTCAAGTAAAGAACAAATATCTCAAAATTGTAGTTGGGTATTTCCCTTGTGTAAATATACTTAGTAACTTTCCACCAATGCAAATAAACCAGAATCACAAAAATCTAGACAAAAGGAGCTACTAAGCCTGAAATATGACCTTCATAAGCAGAGTTGTCTTTGTGTATGATGAGGTATGATCTTTGCAAAACAACCAATAATTATTGAAACGATTTATCGATTAGTTGCTTGAATCATAAAATGGTGTACAATGTTGATCACTGTTTCACAAAGTTTGAGATTCTATCTAAAATGTCTTTTTCCAGTCCACAACCCAAAGATCATCACTATTATTACTATTATAGAAGACTAAAAAAAACATTTTAAAAAATCTGAATTAAAAAGCTGGAACCAGAGAATTTAGGGATTTTCTTCTTAAAAATTATTAATCAAAATAGTTGGCAATTAATTAATCAATCCACTAATCGTTGCACATCTTGCTACAATCTGCAACTTTGCCACCAGATGACACTAGAGAATACACACCATACCTTTATTGAGTAGATATTTGTGGTTCTGAGTAATATATCTAAACATTTGCCTAAAGCATATTTGTCCATTCACATGCTAAATAGTATTGAAATATATATTTTGAACATGCATTGATAGTTATAATTGATAGTCTATAGCTTTTTGATTTTTTGAATTGCACCAGATTGCTGCATTTAAATTTACAGTCCTCAATAAACCCCTGGACCCCCATAGAAGGATGGGTTCCTTGCTTTACACTGTAATGACACCACTGCCTCTCCTGTGTATCCAGCTGTGGACTCACCTGGTGACACAGGATCGTCTCTTGGAGCAGCCTGGCGTATCCATCCAGCCTCACTCCTGAGTTGCTGCGGCTCCTCATCCTCCCTGATCCTGGCAGGACAACAGGTTACGCTGCTGTTCGTCTACTTCTGCTGCAATTCGTCTTGATGGCTGATCACCATGCACGGACTCATCCTTTCTCCCCACACCGCTCCGCAGCTGCTAAACGTGCTAACCGAGTAGCCTCCAGCTGTTTTTGACGACAACAACATCTAACGTCATACCTACTCACACACTACAGAGACACACACACACACACTACATACACACCACGCACACACGCGCGCGCGCACACACACGTGCGCACATACTCGGGACTTCAAAGGCAACGCGAGGTTTCATATGAAGCGAGTCGCTTGCGCCGCGATCATGTATCTACTGTAAATCCACTCCTGACAAATACAGGATGTGCATGTGGTTCGGTTATCTGTCGACAGAGGGCGCCACGAGACATTATTTCCTCTCTGTCAAGTTTAAAGGGGCCCTGGTTTGCCATTTTCCCTGTTTAATATTTTAATTTTCGTGGTGTATTTGTAATAATTAGCATGTTTTTTGCAGTGCAGTCTGCCTGCTCTCACTCTCACTCTGAAATGCCCACTCTGTTGGGATTGGCCTGCTCAGAAAAACAGGAATCAAGTGCTCTGAAATCTATACAACGCTGCTGCCTACATCTTGTGTTTTTCGTTTTGCTTCTTGAGAGCAATCAGCTGATAAAATAACCATAAATTAACTAAATTTTCAACCTACTTGGTTGCTCATAATGGTGTTATTACAACAGATACCTATAAAATTACAGGATAATTATAATTATGCAGATACTTAATTTAATAGTTATACACACAAGATCTTTTACCTAAGTAATATCAGAAATACTATAGAGTAAAAACATGTTATTACATTGCAATTACAATTCAATAAGAAGCTGCAACTTCAAAATATTTAACAATTTTATATCATAGCTATGCTAATAATATGTGCAACAAAGGAAACATTTATAATCAGGATATGAGTATTTTTTTCTGTAGAAATCAATCACTTTATTGCGATAAGAGAAGCAGATTACCATGCTGGACCATCACGATATGGCCGCCACATAGTGCTTTGCACCCACTTCTGTTGTGACATCACAACAGGGGCCATTTCTAAATGGCTTGTGTTCATTCAGGTTACACCTCCTTCACTCTACAGAGGAAGACAGACCACAAAACAGAATGAGAGAGTGGTTACACACAAAAACCGAAAGTGGTATTTTTTCTTGTTTTATCCAGTAATATATTTCTTATAAAAGCATAAGCTTTGTAAATGTATTCATAGTCTATAGCCTATAGTACCTTTAGATTTTAAATAAATGGAAATACAAATACCTCATCATTATATTTGATTTATAAATATTTTCAATGCTAATAATTAGGAGTGAAAGCATTATCAGCATTCATTTATATATATATATATATATATATATATATATATATATATATATATATATATATATATATATATATATATATATATATATATATATATATATATATATATACTTCTCTTTTATATATTAAAAGATAAGTGTGTTTATTATGATAAGACCAGCTCTGTCAGTGTTCTATTGATTTATAATATTGTATTATTAATGGTGTAGTGATCGAGGAGGAATGAATTTGAATGAAATGATGATAAACATACAGGTATTTTTGAATTTTAAATGTTTTACATATTTTGTCCTAGTGCTGTTTACTTAAAATGTGCATTAAATATAGGTGGTGTACTTTATAAAAGTATCATTTATGAAAGAAAAGAACTTTCAATTTCTGAGTTACAGATGATACAAATTAAATTAAACCATTGATATAAGAAGTTATTACATAGAATATGTCATATATTATTTTAAAATGAAGATGCATTTCCTTCACCCTATGTTGAATAGCAAATGAGAGGTCCTTATTTCATGAACATAATGCATGAACATATTGTTTTTCAAATTGTTCTTCAATGGAGCTGAAAAACAAACAGAAATCAGTATAGTTCATTTTATATAGTTATTTTTATATAGTTATATTATATATATATTAACCAAGAAGCTACATCCCGCTATAAATAACCACAAAATAATTAATTTTAAAAAGAGTAATTCTATATTATAGTATCTATATTAAAATAATATCAGAGCTGTCTAAATACAGAAGTGACAAAGTTTCTCAGGAAAGAAATGGCTGCGTGATAGGAACAACGGAACGTATAACGGAATCTCTAAGCCAATCAAATTCCACAGCTGCGGCCCTGTCAGCCAATCACAGCGCCGCTGGCTTCAACGACGTCCCGTCGTCATGCACCAACCACCATCCGCTCGCTGCTTTAGCATCTTCTAGCTGCACGGGAGGCTAAGCTACAACAACACGGAGATATCTGCTCCTTTTCCTGGGTTATGTGTTCTGCTTGAATTGACTGAATTATCTGTGTTCCAAGTGACCGAACCGAAAGCCTGGTGGAAGGTAAAGAGCAAGAGCCGAATAAGTTACTTTCTCTTATCGACTGTCGCTAGCTAGCGACGCGGGAGGGGGCGCAAATGACACATAATACACGTTGTTTATGATAAAATGTGTCCATTTAGCAATTAAAGCTAAAATGAGCTAAGCTTTAAACTAGTTGAGGGTTGTTTTAAATCTACACTTCACTAGATCTATGTCGTGTTATCCATTTAAATAAAGCATGTAAATCATGTTCGGGCGTTGCTTACTCTACGTTAGTAAGTTAACGTAGTTTATCTTAAATAGTCACTGTTAGAAATATAATGTTAATTCTTCTCGAAATGCACGTATAACCAATCTGTTTTCATCCTAAATATTACCAGTGGTATAGAAGCACCTTTAGTAGAAGTTAATCACCCATTAGTCACATATTAGAATAATAGTTTACTAAAAGTCTTAAAGGTATCTGATATCTGCTGAGTTAAGTAAAAGTAATTTCCTGTTATTAATGTATGTAATTTACATGTACATATGCATTGAACGTAAACGATAAGTGTGTTAGTAACAAAGAAAACTGTCAGAAATTACAGAATAAAGTTCAATATCTGTGTTTGTGCATTACTGAAGTTTCAGATTTCCATGTCACACTTGTGTAAACTTATTGATCCAGAATTGGCTTTAAGTCATGATCGTATCTCTTGTTTGCAATCCTTTACCACTACTACTTTTTTTTTTCTTTTTCCATTTTTCTTGTAGTAAGTAAAGAAAAGGCATAGGATAAATGTAGCGTAGTGAATTGAACATTGATAGAAATATAAAAACGCAATGTATAGATATATAAAAACAACATATGTACTGCAACTGTAAGTAATTGTACTATTACATTACACAGCTGTCCACATACAGTAGATTATTGTTTATCTCACAAGTGTGAACTTTTCCTCCCTCAGATGCAGTTCATGCTGTTGTTCAGCCGGCAGGGAAAGCTGCGGTTACAGAAATGGTATGTGCCTCTCTCGGACAAGGAGAGGAAGAAAATCTCCAGAGATCTGGTCCAGACTATACTGGCCAGGAAGCCCAAGATGTGCAGCTTCTTGGAGTGGAGGGACCTGAAGATTGTGTACAAGAGGTGAGCAAATATAGAAGCGGGAATACCACAACAAGATTGATGGATAGATAGATATGACTTTATTGATCCCACAACGGGGAAATTTGCTTGTTACTGCAGCGTACAGAGTAAAGAAAAATAAAATAAAATAAAAGCTTAGGAAAATAAAAGCTATAAAAAATAAAAATACACAACACTATGTACAAAATTTGTAGAATTTGTTGATCCGCATACACAGTATGCATTATGGACATAAGAATGGAAATACAATGCCTCACTCCTTTTTTCTAATGTGGCATCTTCACTATGAGTTGCTAACAAATGGATCTGGAATTAAGATTATTTTGTTGAATCATGATCTAAATTCAGTTTCAGTGATTAGAGAATGAAATTAACTATTTGAATACACATAAAGTTTTATATTGTATATTAATATGTGTGCACATCACTGCCGTTTTAACCCAGGTGTTGTGATTTATTCCCTCTCCGTGTCCTAGATATGCTAGTCTGTATTTCTGCTGTGCAGTGGAGGATCAGGACAATGAGCTGATCACCCTGGAGATCATTCATAGATATGTGGAGCTGTTGGACAAATATTTTGGCAGTGTGAGTGTCTTAATCATTACTTACATGTAAAGTGGGGAGGGCGGGAGCAAAAAAGAAAATAACCAACATAAATCCAACATTTTTAGGACAGGCTCTCCATTGATCAGCTTCTGTTTGTCCTGTGGCCTCACAGGTGTGCGAGCTGGATATTATTTTCAACTTTGAGAAGGCCTACTTTATCCTGGATGAGTTCCTGCTGGGTGGAGAGGCCCAGGAGACGTCCAAGAAGAACGTGCTGAAGGCAATTGAGCAGGCCGACCTTCTGCAGGAGGTAAGCACCGACCGATGCAACCCTTGATTATTTTAATTGTAGACTCACATTTGAAAAGCATTTTTGCTTACAAAATCGTCTAAACTACTGATGGGTTTATCAAATTTGTTGCTTGCTCTCAGGTTGTCCTAATGCCTGATCATTGCTGCTACATTGTGTTATCAAATAAGATACATCTAAGATGTTGACGTATGGCTTTTTTTTTTACCTTGCAGCTATCTACACCCGCTGTCACTGATTTATTCTTTAACCTGCAGTGCTTCATTATTACTCTCTCCCTTGTGCTAGCACACCAGAGCAAGTCCTCTCTTTTGTGCCTGCATTGGTTTTGCTGTGGTCAGTTGATAGAATTGTTGCCCAGGGATTTATTTTTAGCAAAGCATGCAGCACTGTTGTTATTACAACATGGCTGACTCTGAAGGCCTCCTGAAGCTGTAATTCGCTGGAGACGTTTCCTGTCTCCATCACAGATTTAATAACTGGCAATTATGAGCCGTGTGCTCTTAATTTGGACGTTGTGACAGCACCGCAAAGTGAAATGTCCATTCTGTGTCTGTCTTCCTCATCTGCAGGAGGCCGAGGCACCGCGGAGCGTTTTAGAGGAAATTGGGCTGACATAGATGATCACGCTGCCTCGCAGTTCTCTCTTTCTGCGACAGTCATGGCTGGCAACCTTCTGGCCTCTTTCCCGTCTTCTCCTGGTCACTGTGTCAGTGTTTTGTGTATATAATCATTGTCTCTGTACTGTAATGTCCTTTTATTGTGGTGCCACTGTGGTTTAGTGTGTCTCATGTAAAAGCTCCCTCGCTGTATTCTGCTGTGCGCTTAGTCTACTACACCCCCGCTCACTTCTTGAAATGCCACAGAGAACAATGTAGCAATGACATCAACATGACAACTCCAGCGTCATATTACCATCATCCATCGTCCACTAATTCTAATGACGTATGTGCAGTTTGGCTTGTGCATCATGTATTACCAGTACATCTGGGGCGCAGAGCATCAGATTCTTTGAAAAATAAATTCCATGTAATCTGCGGAAAATACAAATGGTGATTTAAAAATTCAACACTTCTGAAGGCATTTCCCAAATCTTTATAGGATTTTAATATCTGGATAAAAATGGAAAATGTTCTTTCTCCAAAAATGTACTTCTATCTGTTTTTGGCATTGAAAAGAAATCTATTGCGTTTGTCTATTTTTACAGGGCAAAATGAAATTTACCAATTCAGATTCAGGTGTTTCTTCAATCCGGCAAAAGCAGCACTACCTGAGGATAGTTTAAAATCTTAACCAAAAATCTGTGCTTTTAGAAAAGTCTGGGGGATTCTGCAAATTTTCATGTAAAATGAATCTTCTGGTACTTATTTTTCAGAAATTTCAATGTTTACCTTTGTGATTCCAATGTAAACGTAATACAGAGTGGAACTAGGGCCTAATGGGAATCACTGGCACTGTTGAAATAAAGTATACACAGGTAAATACAACAGATAAGAGAAATTGAATAAATACCAATACTCTGTGTATAGTTTTGTACAAGTTTGTGTTTAGTGATTCCCTGCCTGAAGTTAAATTATTTCATATTTCCAAGACTTGGAAATTAGCTGTTTCTGTGTAGTGTCATGATTGTGACATCTTTACTTGCCTTTTATTTTTCTTTTCTTCTAGTTTCCTGACAAGAAGAAAATCATTTAATTTTGTAATGCTTTAGTCATTCCCTTAGATTTAGGTCAGGATATGATAGGGACCCAAATAAAATTAACACTATTTTATGTATTATGTTATTTTGGCTTACTCTTAAAGACTAACATACAGTATATGACCAAAGAACACTGTGTTTTACTTTTGCAAAGGTGTCTAAGGAAGTCTTAACATTGCAGAAAAGGGATTTAGTACTGCAGGGTTTGAAGATAAATGTATTTTGAGGGGTATTTGGCTTCAATATACCAGTATTATGTAATTATTTTAGTCCATTTCTTTATGGAGTTGCAACATAAATTATTTTTGAGTCAAAAGAGTACTACTTACTGTCAGATTGTTCACTTACTAGTAAAAAGAAGGAAAATGATAGACAAATACATGCTCATCCCAAACTGTATGGCAGTCTTTTTTTTTAATCATAAAAACTACAACCACCAAACAAAGTGTTTTTGTTGATGAACAATCATAAAAATATCAAGTTCATCTTTGATTTGTGCAAACAAAATGACTTACTTTTGTATTTAACACTGCCAACATTTTTTTCTTATATATCTGAAAGGTATTAACAATAAATGTATTAAAAAAAAAAGAAAAGCCACTTGTTGATCTTTTTTTTAATATATAGTTTTTACTGTGCCTTTGGGTGCCAAGAATCCAGCTGATCAGGTAAAACAACACCAGTCGACAGCAAAATATTCACATCTGTACATATCAGCGATGGCTCCTGATGTAGCGTCTTTCTGCTCAAAGAATGTAAACTATTTCCTAAACATTCACAAAGTAAAAGTACTCGTTTTCACATGAAGGAGCCACTAAGAACCACAAATCTCACTGTTTCCAGTCAACTCACTTCTGGACTTTTCCTGGCTGTCAACACTTGTGTTTCCATCTAAGTTGTCGTTGGTCTCCAGCTGCTCTGTTTCTTTTATCTCTTGACTCAGACTTGTGGGATGTTTCTCCACTGTCTCTTCACTTGATTCTTTCTCTTTTTCGGACTCTCCGGATGAAGCCACCCCTTCAGGCGAATGACTTTTCTTTTTATGCTTCTTCTTGCTCTTTTTCTTGCTCTTTTTTGAGTGCTTTTTGGGGCGGTGAGATGTTTTACTATCATCATTACGGGGCTTCTTGATTACATCTGGTCTCCCTGGGCTCCGATTTTTGCTCCTTTCTCTGCTTTGCCTCTTCTTGTCTCTGCTCGTGCTTCTGTCTTCTCTATGAATACTTTTATCTTTAATGTTCCTTTCTTCACTTCTACCCCGATATTTCTGCTCCTTGTCTTTATCCCTGCTCCTGTTTTGCAGTCTGTCTCGCTCTTGGCTTCTACTCCTCGTCCTGTCTCTACTCCTGCTCCGATGCCTCTCTCTCCTCCTGTCGCTGTATCTGGATCTGAGTGGGCGTCTGTCCTCTCTCTGCTGTTGGGAGCTCCTCCTCTCCCTGCTCCTGCTCCTCCGCCTGTCCTCGTCTCGCCGGCTGTGGGATCTCTCCGACCTTGGCGGGCTTCTGCTGGAGTGCCGCTGCCTCCACGACCGCTCGCTGTATCGCTCTGAGTGGCGCCCATCTCGATGGCTCCCCCTGACGCTGCAGTCGGGCGACATGTGCAGGTCCCTATCAGCCTCCCAGAATTCATTGCCGGGGTTTCGAAATACATGCAGGAAGTTGCAGTGCTTCCCTTTGGGGCACTTCTGTCTGTCAAACAATCCTGAGGAAAGAAAAAAATGAGTGTCAGTCCTTCTCCTCCTGTCAGCTCTTAAAAGTACTAATGCAGTGCTCATAGGAAGGATGTATTCCTATAGAAAAGTTGGAGCTTAAGTAGAATTTTCATGTTTGACTAAATTAGGGTGTGGGACTGTTACCTAGTGTTAATAGGAAAAATTGTACATTGGTTAACACAAAGACATACAATGAGTTAACGAAAGGCATGCAAATTCAGTTGTTGTAGGAAAAAAGCTACAATTTAGGTTAAAAGTGAAGATCAATCAATCTCAATCTACATATCAGTTTTTAAATAGTGTTGATAGGCCAAGCAAAACCAGACTCAAGATAAATCTCTTACTTCTTACTTTTTCCTGTTCAGTGTAACAACCTTGATAATTGTTATATTTACAGCCTCAGTGAGTCACAGACCCTTCTTTGAATATATGAATGAGTAACCCACCACATATAGCGTTCTTCCACCGTGTAACAGGACATATCTCACAATGAAGCTGGCGGCCTGCGTACCACCTCCCATTGAACTTGATGGCGGCTTCTTTACACTGCTCCTCTCTACAGAGGTAAGAGGACACAGAGTTTCCTAACAAGAAAAAACAAACCTAACAAAATACAGTTTTCTTTGTTTGTTGAAAAGGTTTCTGGAGCAGTTTTTTTAGAGGCTTACGTGTCAAACTGAACATAGACATTTCCTCTCAAGTGCGGTTCATAATTGCAGCTGACCTAGACAGGAATAAAAGAAAACTATTAATAAAACTAAAAGGTTTTCAGCCTGAATATTTTGGTAATAATCTAACTGCCACATAGTGGTTAAACTTTCTCCTAAATTTTGACTAATTCTGGTCACATCTTACCTTGAACTGCACCACCTTGCCAACACTCTTGAACTCAGGCAGGACGTCGTGGTAAAACTCGATGAAAGACTCCTGAAGCTCCTCCTCGCTGTGCTCCAAACAAGCGTCGGCGTCGTAATCATCGCGCCGAGACTGCTCCATGCCAAACGTTACAAACATGCCGCGGATCATCAGAGTAGGGCTGGCTGTTGGATAAGCGTGCTTCCGAGAACATCTGGAGTCATGAGATCAACAAAAAGGAGAACATGGGGAGAGGTCTTAATTGAACATCTGTTCGGTTACCACTGTGTGGAAGAATATTTCGGGACTAGTGAATCAGGTAGTACCTGTCTCCAAACCGACAGGCTCCGGTCTTTAGGAAGAATGGACAGTTGGCCACATCCCGCTCTGTGCCATAATTCTCAGAGGACTCCTTTGCTGGAGCCTCAGGATTCATCCACGGCCCACCATTTTCAAGCTGAAAAGAACAACACGACAAAAGTATATTTTCACACAAGTTCATGCATCTCTACCCCTTTAGTTCCTAGAAAATAGTCTCAACCTGTAGACTATGATGATTTCTATTAGCTCCAGAGATAGTGATCTATAAAGAAATAAATCCATAGGACTGCTCTTAAAATTTTCCGCCGTGTACTTTGGCCAACAACAAAGAAAATTATTCAAAATGTGCATTAAGCATCCCTCACATCCACGCAAGTTAAAAACAACAAACGACATATGGGAAAAGGTGTAGAGGTGAAAAAAACAAGCGGCTCTGCTCTGACCTTGACTGACCATACAGGAACCGCAATTAAAGCGATCCAAGCACAGCAATTTAAAAAATATTAAAAAAAACTCATATCCTCCTATGCATTACCTTACATTTGTTTCTAGTATAATTAATTAACTAATAATATTAACATAACATGTGTTTCTATTAACTAAAAAAATGAAAGTTAAACTATATTCAATCTGGTGATGCTGACTTAATTTATGATTAGATTAGGTTATTTCCATCTTAACGTGTTGACTCATTTACCGATCCCTATGCAACAGATTTGCAATGCATTAACCTGATATTGCTGCAATATTGCAGCCGTGACAAAAGTTCTATTACGGGAGAGGCTCATTAATACAGACATACATGACCTATTCTTCCTATAGAAGCTCGGGAGAGGAGATGTGAAACTATACCAAAATGTTTTTTGGTACTTAAAACTACAAATATATCTTATTAGGTATCAGAATTTAAAATGATATGGGACTGCATCGTGAATACATTTCACACACAGTTTTAACATAATGCAAAAAATATGAAATAGTTTTATATCATATGCTATCCAAAAATCAAATTGTTAATTGTAGCATGTGAAATGTGTGTGTGTCTGTGTTATACCTGATTTTCAGCTTCATCCAACATTTTCTGAACAGCCTCCTACAAATGGTGTAAAGACACGGCTGGTGAACATGTGTGGAAGTCAACATACTGCAGCGTGTCTGTAACTGTGGGTTAAGACCACATTCACAATGGCCGATATGCACAAAAAGATACCAGCATTTTAGGAAGATAATTTCAAGATTTATGAACTTTTAGATAGAGACTTCACAGGTTTGTTTTCACACAAAGTAAAAGATACATCCTTGTTAGAGCTGAAGGTGCTGGTATGGGATTTTCTCTTTGTGTGTATCTCTGTTAAGGAGTGTGATGGCTGCTTGTGCCACAGAGTCAAGGAAACATTTACAAACAACCAAGGAAAATATTTTAAAATCAGCTATGTTTAACTGTATGATTATCTGAATCTTCACTTTGGCATGGATAAAATGAATACTGATTAAGTAGAAGAGGATATATTTTTCTTTGTTTTATCCTCCTAGGGCCCGTTTCACCTCTCTGTCTCGCTTCTCCTGCTGCTTCCTTTCTTTTTCCGCTTCTTCTCTCATCTTCTGGGCCTCCCATTCTTCCTTTATCATCCGCTGTGGACACAACAGGATAAAGTTACTTAACAGTATTCAATATCATCAGGTAAACAGCCAATTATTCACCATAGGAAACAGCCCCAAATAATGGCCCCGCAGTAGTTCATTTTTAATAAAGGATCAGTGATGTCCTAAACCAGTTTAACATTGTAGTTATCAGCAAATGTTATTCAAACAAGAAGAAAAAGGTCATTTGTTAGGGAGGTTTTTCACCAATAAATTCTCACAGATTTGGTCTGCCCTGAGAATTGACAGCAGCATAATTGTGTATGTAAAATCATCTACAGCTCCTGTGTTTATGGTAAACAGTATGCTAAAGCTTCATCATCATGTCTATGTATTCCAATCTGAGGCCGAATACTGGTGATCAACTCTGAAATCATCATTGAACGTAAGCAGGCTTTAAATACTTTTTCTCCTGGCGTATTCAAAACCAACTTCATCTTACTTCCTCATGCTCTTTCCTTTTCCGTGCAGCTTCCTCTCTCTCAGACCACAGCTTGAACGTCTCCTGGGCAATTCTTTCTCTTTCCAGCCACTCTTCATGTAGCCGCCGCCTGACAAAAATCGACTTAAATTAAATAAAACATAGATTCTGTGGCATCTATCCCTGAATGTCATGTGTTGTTCCTACCGTTCTGCTTCAGCAATATCATTATCTTCATAATCTTCATCTTCTTCCTCAGGTGTAGGACTTGAATTTTTCAAGTCTATGACAATACAGATGTTGAGGGTTATCACTAACCAGTAAAAATAGACAGTGTAGGTTACCATATAGGACAGTAAGGCTTTCTTCATACCAGATTCTCTGCTCTGGGCAAGAGCCTGCCGTTTCCGTTTTCTCCTTTCTTTCCTTAAAGCTGCTCTGCGTTGCTTTTGACTGAAGTAAAAGAGGCATCGTTAGATCAGGCTGGTGAAAGAACACAGCTGTGGCCTTCGCTGCTTTCTGAGCGTATCCAGCAAATAAATTCACATGCAACATGGAAATAAAAACACATTTGCACTTGTACAGAAGAACCCAGCATTTATGAGATCAGTCACTGAAGGTGGGCACACAGCCACTTCAGATTAACCTCAGATTAGTGATGTAACTAACTATTTTGATAGCCGATAGATCTATTGGTTATTAAAAATGTATCTGATACTTGTGTCCGGTTCATAAAACGATTAAAATATCGTCAATGTAAATTTTTAAAAGTCTAGGAAAAAAAAATGAAAAACAGATTTGAGAAGCTGGAACCATAAAATTTAGACTATTCTTAAAATGTTAATGTCAAAATAGCTGGCAATTAATTGACTAATCGTTGCTGCTTGAGATCAGCACATTTCTGTATAGAAGATGACTTGTCAAAGTCAAAAGTCAAAGTCAATTTTATACTCAATTTCTTCACATGTACTTGACATACAAAGAAATCGAAATTTCGTTTCTCACTATCCTATGCGTTTTACATGGACAACAACATCAAAGTGCAGGTGCGCAAGACGAGACAATCCTGAACTAAATGGTAAAGTGCTAAACTAAAACTAGAAATAAACAAACACGTATTTGTGTACTTGTGTATTTTGCCTGCATCACTATAATCGTAATCGCATTATTACGGGATCTTCCAACGGCCAGAATGAACAGAAGGAATAATAACAGCAAAAAGGGCATTTTGTTTTCATTTGGGCTCCTCATTGAAAATGGCGAACTTCTCCTTTAGGCTGTTGCAGAACTAACGCGTTGAATTGTCCGACACGATAAAGGCTGCTTCTTCTGCTGTTCTTGTAGTTCAGCCCATTATAAGAAGCACAAAGACACGCACCTTAACACAGGAGTAGAGATGAGTGGAGGTGGGCAGGCTGCCATCACAGCTAAAGCTAACTAGCCTGGTTAGCTTTCTTAATATTTCTTAGCACTGCCTCATTACAGAGTACAGGCTCTTTATGGTTGGACACTTCGTTCACAATTTGTAGTTTGTTGGTACGTGAAGCTATTTCTTTCACTGAATAGGTTCTGAGTACAGTTCACTAATAAACTGTACTCAGCTGCATGCGGGTTTGTTTTGAACCAAGAGGAAAAGCAAGGACGGAACTGAACTGTGCACATCCGGCTTCTTCCTGCGCTTCTTCTTCTTTTGATTTAATGGCGGGTCTCAAATATTGCTGAGTTGCATAATGCCACCTGTCGGACGCACCTGGTAACACCATGTTGTTTTACCTTATTTTACCCAAAAACATTAACCTTATGCGTCCCTCCTATATCACATTCATGCTCTAGATGCTATAGGAAAACTTAACACATAAAACACAAGATACAACATTAATATGCTATACATATAGCTATATTGGGACAATGCCAAAAGTGTCATGTGGTATAACCCTAAAAATGTGGTTCCAGATAGTATAACTATCTAGTAGAAAAAATCACAGAAAATCGTGATTTGAAAAGTAAAATTCTTAGTGTAAATAAAAAAATCTTTAATTATGTTTATTTGACTGTTTTAATAATTACATTGTGATTTTTAATAAAGCGATCCTTTTTCCACCATGTGTATAATGAGTACAGATCACTAAAGCATTTGCTATGCTAAGTTAACGCATTTATGTATAATATTGTAATAATATTACTTAATATTATTTAATAATAATATCCTTAATAAGAATGCCAGACCAATACGCTTGTATAGAGCCAGCAACATACACAAACGCTGCTATCAAGCCTACCACCACTTAGCTCAGCTCCAAACACAACAGCTGCTCATAACTACAAATACAGAGTGGTACAATGTAAGTACTTCATCCTTTTAATTTTAGGAATCCTTGATATCCCAAACACACCCTCTCCTTCTCCCTGACACCCTTGGTCATTCACTCTTCTTGTCTGGCATGGGCCTGAGGAAGAAGGCAGGCCTGGCGGAGCAGCGGTAGCACAGGGCCTGAGGCACCACAGCGTACAACACGTTGACCAGCAGGAAGACAGACTGGCTGTCTGCAGGAACTCTGTAGGAGAACGGAGTCCGTGTGTGAAGAGAAGCACCAATATGAGAGAACTGGGCCTGTTAAGTAAAGAGAAGAAAGAGAACTATGACTGAGGACTGACACGACATAGTTGTTAGATATTACTTGTTTCCTTATGTGAGAAATTCAATACACAATATACACGGTCAGAGAAGAAATTTAGGAAAGTTTCATATTATCAGGTCTGCCTACAGGGCAGGTTTTAAATCCCTTCTATAAGAACAGACTTGTACTGTAAAAAAAAATCCAAGATTAGATTCATTTTATTTTAAGTATTTCCATCCTAATATATTTAAGGAGAAATGTCTTGGGAAATTATTTTTTGTTTTCAGTGAACAATAATTTTGAGAGAGAGTAATTGGCATGCACTGTTTGCTTATTTTTTATTATTCTATTTTTCTTTATTAGTTTAGTTTGTTTTCTAAGTATTTCCCCCTAAATCCCATCTTAAATGGGTCTCCTAATGTTTCACATAACAGTCATTTTTAATGTAAATAGTTTAAATGTCTATTTAAAGTGTGCCATAAAGCACTTTGAGCTGCCTTTATGTATAAAAGGTGCGATCCAAATAAAAGTTTATTATTATTATATCTCATAGCGACCACAGAAGCTCTAGACCACCAGCTGTTGTATTTATAGCGCGGTCGAACAGCTGACATTTAAGTGAATACCACGAATACCACCATCCCGCTTGCTCTGAAGTCAGCTCCTGCCCTTATCTCACCGGGGAGTGATGTGTCAGCCTGAACTAAACTGAATGAAAAATTAACCTAAACATTAACCGATCTTTAAAGGAGTAAGTTAGGTAAATGTATAACAGCCTGGAATTGGGCCTTGAATTGTCATCATCCACAATAGGCTGGTGACCTGTCTGTGTAGCATTGCCTAATATTAGTAGTACAATGATGTCTTGTGGGAAAAGAAAAAAACTGCACCAAACCCTTGACCTATCGAATCTATTGTGAGTTTGTAACGATGAGAACCACTACAACAACTGAATAACTGACCTTGGTAACAGCACAGGTCAGAGATTGAATGTCTGTGAAGTATGTTGACATGCACATTACTGTGGTATCCCTCTTTGAAGTCTGTATGTAGGAAAGAACATTTAAGGTGCTTTCCCACCACTAGTTTGATTTTTTGGTCCACAGCAAGCAATAAAATTCTAATAAGCTGAACAGGGTCAAGCTGGGAGCTCGTTCTCTCAGCAAAGCATATAGACTCCAGCAAGGTCCACTTTTACACCTGCAAATGAAGCAAATTTGGTCTGATTGACTGATTCATCAGTGGTTATTTCATGCTAGAAATAAGCACCAATTCTGACCCAATAGGGACCTACACATTGGCTCATTGTTACTTGCTCTTATTTTCCTGTATTGCATCCTCTGAATTGGCCATATTTGGCCAATTCCAGAATGAGTATGGAAACAATCTGAGTTGCTGAGGACACATAGCGCGTCATTTCAAGCAGAGGAGATATTTTCGCCAATAAATGAGGTCACAATGTATGAACATTGTTCCCAGGACCCACAATGAAGAGCATGGGCAGAGCTGGTGCCTTATAGCAAGAAAGTCACAGGTTCAAGAACCTTTCTGTGTGGAGTTTGCATTTTCTCCCTGTGTATGCGACCTGTTTGGGATGTGTCCCTGCTTAACCCTAACCCTTGCCGTTAATGTGCTGGTATTGGCTCCTGTGACCCTAGTAAGAAATAGGGTAGAAAATTACTGAGTGACCCACAAGGTAGCTATTAAATAAGTATTATAAGTATTATCCACCTCATTATGAGTTCATGTTCTCACAAGAGGGACCACACTGAAGTTTGTTATTTGGTGTGGAGTAGAGAGGACCAAGCACCTCTTTTTGGAGGTCCTGGTCTGTTTGTGAAATTGATGCTAACTATGTGCATTTGGTTGGAATGGACCGTTTGGTGCGTACCAAATTGCTGTTGTTGTGAAAGCACCCTTAGATGGAACACCATGTTATTCATATGCAAGTATACTTGTCATATTTGCCAGGTTTCTGATCATGCATGTTGGTGCAAATTGTGGAAGTAGACTCCTTCACATCCAAAATATCAATTATTTCTATTCTGGGTAACATCACAGACATTGTGCACAGGTTTGGTTCCATGGTTGAAAAGAAGAAATTATGGACACATGGGACATTTTTGACTGTGTTTATGACAAATAAATGCTTCAATTATGTTAAGCTCCTCAAATTATCGCTAATATTACTACATTACCCACCTGTGCCAGTGCTCCCGAGTGAACAAGGGTCAGATCCAGCATCCACTCACATCCAGGGACCAACAACCCATAGAGAGTAACGACGTAGTACGGGCCAGAGTACAGCATGCTCACCACCATCTGGCAAACAGGGATGTAACTTACTTCACTGAATATTTAGGATTTATAACTTCAGTGGCCAATCACTTACCTGCACTTTAGAATAGGCTGAAGGGTCTTTCAGGTAAGGTTCGTACTGCTGTGTGTAGCCCTGACACCATTCGCTGGGACAGTCCAGGACAACCTAAGACACAGACTGTTTGAAACAGAGAGGCAGCCTACATCAAGAGATCCGTTGATTTTTTGCATCTTACCAGTCCTCTGCAGACACAGAAAGCCAGAGCAGGGATGAGGTAGATAACAAACATTAAGTCCAAAGGTCTGTCGAGTAAGCTTGTCCTCTGAGCCTCCTGGATGCTCTGACAGAGAAGGAGCAATGACAGGATGTCCAGATTGTGATATAGAGCTCTGTCACACTGGTACTGGGCTGGTCCCATAGTGTAGAAAGTGAGATTTTACTTGAATTTTGATCATAAGGATGGTTTAATGTTATAACGCCAAATAGACCAACGCAGCTGCTCACAACTATACAGACAGCACTAATTCGCTGAAAATGATTTGGGGGTTATTGTTCCCTTGTAGAGAAAGTGAACAGGCTTTTCGTAGAATCAGAATCACCTTTGACTTTGAATTTTCTCTCTCCTGTGCACATGTACACAACATATATTAAAGGTATTAAACATTTATATTAAAATAAAATATTTACATTTATTCTAGAATAAATATTTACAAGAGTGCAAAATCTTTCAGTGAGAGTGAAAAATCTTTTAGTGCACACACTATGTAGTAGTTTAAATACTGCATATGCATGTGTCATAAAATTGAAACTGCTCTTCATGCATTTCCCTTATAGTCAGTGAAAGGTTAACCTTGGGAATCTTCACCAGCCTTCTGCCAGTTTTGATCTTGACTTACTGTCAACTGAATGTCCTGTGTGGACGGCTGGCTGAAGACACGGAAACAGGCCCAGACAGACACAGAAATATACAGCATGTAGAGGAAGAAGAAAGGACCAATGTGGGTGCCATATTTCCCTGGAAGTAGACAAAATCACCTCATCATGGAAAGAAACCAGCCAAATAACAAGTATGCTCAATGTTAATCTGTTTTTTTTTTTTTCAATTTCAGACTCCAAAAAAAAACATAACATGCAAACCACTGTAGTATTCCCAGGGCTTGTATGGGCTACCCTACACTAGCCATCTAAAAGCATCCCATTATTTTTAGTGTACTTACCCACAGCATTCCCAAGAATGTAGACTATGGCGTACATGAGAAAAGATCCCACCCAGTAGAGTCCAATGGCTCGATAACTGTCCCTGTGCAAACGCACAACGCAAGGCTGCTATTGTCAAAGCCAGATACAGTACAGCTTGTTTTTCCAAAGACTTAGATGGATAGATAGATGTTACCCCCAAGTAATCGCAGCAATCATGAGCAAATACATGAGATAGTGCACACAGCCACTCCAATAGGAGATCATGTGCCCATGTGCAGTATTGATATGTGGATCTGCCTGAAACACAGGGGAGAGTCGTCAGTTATGTTTATCAGCCTATAATACTGTTTTCACAAGCAGGACACATGACACAATGCATGCCTCTTTGAGGTAAAACTTGACAAATCCATCGATGATGTTGTCCTGCTCCAGCCCGATGATCAGATTCACCACACTGAGGAATGCATGGACTGCATACACTGCACAGATAAATGCATTTTTATTTATTTCAACTGAGAAAGCACTTTAGATGTACTGTCTTTCAAAAAACTGTCAATTAACTCATTAGTTGCTTGGAAATGAACAGTTTTTTCTCGGGGTGTGTCAAAATGAATCCAACAAGACATTAACTTCATACCATAGAAAAGAGGATCTGCTGGAGCCTTCCTTTTAAGCATAAAACCTGCTGAAATGGCCAGAATGATGACTGTTGCACATCCGGCGAAGAAGAAAGCTTCAGCACTGCATGCAATTTAAAATAAATAAATAAATAAATGACAAAAAACATTTTAAAATGTTTTAGTATTTTTTCCTTAGTTTGCGTGCCGTTTATTATTATTTAAGTTTATTTATAATGCTAAAAAAAATAAGAGCTTACAGCCAAAGCCCTTTTCTAACTCACTTGTTGTTGTAAATGAAGGAGTTGAGTAAATAGCAGATGGGGATGGACATCAAGGACAGCACAAACACTCCGGTCCCCGCAGACGCGCTCATTGCGGATCAGCTTTGAGCGCTTTTTTTCTTGTCCAATAATTACGAATTTAGAAGCAATTGCTCGTGATTGAGCGATATAAAACTCTCATATGATGTCTAGTAATCATATTTGAAATAACTGAAAGAATGGATCAAAAAGAGTTGCCTAGCTCCTGAATGGACGTGCGTCTGTCCCCCCTTCACTACCTCCCTCTGACCTGCTTCACACACACGCGCAGGCGGGCGCGCGCGCACACAGACATAATTTAAGGATTCACGTTCTCATTTCACAGCTTTAATTATTGATAATTCCATTAATAAATAATTTGAGCATATTTATTAGGCTAAATAAATAAATAAATGACAAAAAACATTTTAAAATGTTTTAGTATTTTTTCCTTAGTTTGCGTGCCGTTTATTATTATTTAAGTTTATTTATAATGCTAAAAAAAATAAGAGCTTACAGCCAAAGCCCTTTTCTAACTCACTTGTTGTTGTAAATGAAGGAGTTGAGTAAATAGCAGATGGGGATGGACATCAAGGACAGCACAAACACTCCGGTCCCCGCAGACGCGCTCATTGCGGATCAGCTTTGAGCGCTTTTTTTCTTGTCCAATAATTACGAATTTAGAAGCAATTGCTCGTGATTGAGCGATATAAAACTCTCATATGATGTCTAGTAATCATATTTGAAATAACTGAAAGAATGGATCAAAAAGAGTTGCCTAGCTCCTGAATGGACGTGCGTCTGTCCCCCCTTCACTACCTCCCTCTGACCTGCTTCACACACACGCGCAGGCGGGCGCGCGCGCACACAGACATAATTTAAGGATTCACGTTCTCATTTCACAGCTTTAATTATTGATAATTCCATTAATAAATAATTTGAGCATATTTATTAGGCTGTAGTCAATGTTTTCATTATCACGACAAATTGTATTTTCAGAAAAACAAGTTTTTTACGTCCACGCAGACACTGCCATCTAGTGGATAGTTGGATAACTTCAAGCAGACAACAGGAATTAAAAAAAATTATATAACAATAATGTGACAGGTAATATGGATCAGAAGATAAATGTATTTGGCTATTATATGCTAAAAAGTAGACACAATTTAAATGTAATTTATTTATGCATTTATGCATATGCATTTATATAATTTATGATTAATATTTACCTTTAAAATTGTTAGGGTAAATTTAGCCTTCAATCTCGAGCAAATATACAATAAATCCCAGCTGTTAAAGTATTATTGTAGTAAATCATCATATATATGATCATCATATGATATCATCATATGATGATGATATCATATGATGATATATATATCATCATATGATATCATCATATATATATCATCATATATATGATGATTTACTACAGTAATACTTTAACAGCTGTGATTTATTGTATATAATAATATATATAATAATCTATTTCAATGGTTGATTACAGTGATGTTACTGTGTTTACACAGGAAATAAGTGTAGATTTTCACAGAAACGTCTATTTTTACAGTTTAATTATGTTAAAATGTTGTACAATTCATCCTTTCGTCTTGTTTTGTTTGAGAAAAATTTTCGTTTTGCTCCTTTCTCATTTGTGATATAGTGACTTTTGCTCAGTTTTGAGAATTAATATCTTCTGGGAAAATATAGAGAGCAATGTTCCAGCTGTAAATAATAGGCTAGAATAAATAAATATAATTAATAAATGTATAATGAGAATCGACTCAGACTGTCTGTTGAACCTGTGCTCATCAATAAAGAAATTACTACAAAAGAAAAAAAATGTTTTGGAGGGAATCTGCGCATGCGTCGTTTCTGTAGCGAGCGACGCAACCGAAGCTAAAGAAGCTAAAACAGCGTCAAAGAGCGATGGCGTCCGCTGCGGGCTCCGTGCGGTCGGTGCGTGTCCGTGTAATATGAACGGTCCCTTTGTAGAAACAGAGAAGAAAAACAACAAGTTGCACCGTCATGGCGACTGGGAGCGGTGTCGGCGACGGCTTAGCGTCTAACCATGACGGCCAGGAGGCAGCGGCGGCGGCAGCGACCAACGCGGCGGCGGCAGCTGCGCTCTCCTCGGCGCCCCCCTCCTCCTCCATCGCCGCCGCTGCCGCCGCACCGTCCGCTTCCCCGCACGTCCTCGGCCTTCACCGGGAGCCCATGTACAACTGGCAGGCGACGAAGAGCTCCCTGAAGGAGCGCTTCGCCTTCCTGTTCAACAACGAGCTGCTCAGCGACGTCCGGTTCATCGTGGGGAAGGGCCGGCAGGCCCAGCGGATACCGGCCCACAGGTTCGTCCTGGCCGCCGGCAGCGCCGTGTTCGATGCCATGTTCAACGGGGGCATGGCCACCACCTCGGCCGAAATAGAGCTGCCCGACGTGGAGCCGGCGGCGTTTCTCGCTCTGCTCAGGTACGGGACGACAAGTGACCTGTTTATGCTAGGAGAGCCGGTAATCCGTTACACAGCAGCAGAAATGCCCGCAGACTCCTCGCATCACCTCTGCTTCACCTTTTCTGCTACTATTCATACCTTAAACTTTTAGAATAAGTTTGAATGAATAATTTGAATAATAATTCCTAAGGTGCTTTTCTTTACACCTATAGCTCTAGTGCACAAGTTAAAACGTAGGCAATAAACATGTGAATATAGGACGATGTCAAAAATGGTATGTGGTATAACCCTAGAAACTTAAAAAATAGTCTTATATTCTAGCTAGAATTAATATTTAAAAATGTATTGTTTTTCAGTCACACCATTTTAAATATGATTTAGGAATCATATATTTTTAGTTAATTTTGTTCTACATTCTGCAAGTCATCATCTTGAAAATTAAATTCAGCTGCATTTGGATACAGCAGTTTTCATACCTTGACTATAGTGGACACACTTTTAAATTATAATTAGTGCTTTTAAAGTTTAGATGTTTAATTTCAACATCACTAGTCACACAAAACTATAAGGAAACATGTCACAGAGGAAAAAAGTCAAACTTACATCAGTTTATGTATAAAGTAGCCTGGGTGATATGTCAGCCAATTACAATTATTGCAAAATAGAGACATGCTGTATGAGCTGATATTCTAACTATTGCAGTGATCCCTCAAATCAGGTTATGAAACACACGAGGCAGGATTTTGGAAGAATTATGGAATTAATAATTACTATAAGTTTTGATTTCCATATAATATGTAAATGTGGTTTAAAGAACCAGTATCACCTTAACGAGTATTTCCAATGATCGCCTATTTTAAATGTTTGTGATTGTGGGATGGACAGTGACTATAGAGTTGTGACCTCATAACTTTACAGAAGTGCTGACAGCTTGTTTTAAGGCACAGTTTCTAAATACAGGTGGTCCATTTCTCTGTGGATTGGGAGTTACGAATTGGGACCATTAAACAAAGATTGCTTGCAGCCACTGCTCCATATCGACCATCCTATAAAGGCCAAATTAAACAGGCTTAAACAATTAATTGGTTATTGACATAGTTGACAATCAATCCACTAATTGACACATCAATTAATCATTACAGCTTTGAGCATTGTAGCTGTAATAAAATACAGTTTAAACAAATGCAAATGTGTGGTTTCACGGATTGATTTATGGCCCTCTTGAGTAGTGGATACTGTTCTGGAAAGTGTAGCAAGGCTTTGCCTCTCTGCCATTTCAACCCCTGTGGAGCACATGTTTTCAAAAGCTGGATTTATTGTCAGAAAATTAAGGAATTCCCTGTGGCCAAAGAATGTGGGCATATTGGGATTATCTTTCACAAATAGGGTTGAGCACCAATATGCTTCTATTAGTCAAAATGTCCAGTTTTGCTTGTTTGTATTAAGGCTTAAGGGTCAGTGACAAAAAATTGGCAACATGAGAAAGATAAAACTTTTTAAAATACAGTTTTATGAATCATTCATCAGGTCTCTCATATCAACCTTTTGTGTTCATGTTGGATTCCTGTCCTATAAAACTCCATTTGTACCATTTATTTATACCAAAATCATGATTTTGTGTTTTGTTTTTTTTTTGACACAAAATGTTAAATGGTGCTGATTCGACTTTAAATATTGAATCCACCTATAATATAAAACTAGTTGATAGAATGTGTTCCTATTTTTTTAAATATTTGAGAGAATTAAGCTACCTGGTAGCAAGTTTTAAGGGTTATAACACGTAACTGTTTTGTCATTGTCCCTTAAAGCACAGACTCTCATTTTCGTTGGGATCTCAATAATGTTCTTGCTTTTGATTTCATTTGTGATCTGATTCATGAAATAAGGGACAATGCCAAAACTATCACATGGTATAACCCTGCAAACTTGGTACCTGTTTTTAAAAAAGGAAAAACGTATGATATCAACTAGTTTTATATTCTAGGTCGATTAAATATTTCAAATATATCATTCTTTTTTTGGCTGCATCCTTTGATATTTGGTATAAATTGATACCAATGGACTTTTAAATGACAAGAAACCATCATGACCCCAAAATGTACATTTTGAGAGACCTGATTATTGTGTTCTTTTGACAAACAATGATATGTCACTGAACCATATACTGCAGACAACAACATGAAATCCTACCTCTGAACACTCCTCTGTTGTGTTTCTTCCACTCAGGTTCCTGTATTCTGACGAGGTCCATATCGGTCCAGAGACAGTGATGACAACTCTTTACACGGCTAAGAAGTACGCTGTCCCTGCGCTGGAGGGTCACTGCGTGGAATTCCTCACCAAGCACCTCAGAGCCGACAATGCGTTCATGCTCCTCACTCAGGTTAATGTTGTTCACACTTAGGACATTTGAAGGAATAATGCCCTGATTGTCATTGATATAATTTGCCGTTTTCACTTTCAACCAAAGAAATGTATTGGAACCGGGGCAGAGGTTTAAGAGGCTCTGCTTCAAAATTAAGAAAATGTATTTTTAATGTTTTTTTTAAGATAATTTTCTACATAAAGCACCAATATAAAATAACGGCAGGAATGCAGGTTTAAATTCTATCTTTGTCTAGTTTCAAGGGCGCGTTTTCTGCGACACAATGTAAGAACAATCTCGCTTTGTATCCTGCGCCGTGAACAGTTGCTTCATAATATCCCACACATCCTCCTCGTTTCCAACTGCTGGAGACTATCTGGCTGCAGCCCTGACACTCTGGAGGATGAAGCCATGATTCTCTCTTTGTGTTCACGCCAGACAATCTACCACCCTTCGATGACTGAGCTTTAATGACATTAGGTCTATTTTTGGTTCATGCTGCCGTTTGTTTAGGTTCTGTTGCTGGCTGTGCTGCATTTTCTAAGCCTTCAAGCTGTGTGCTCAGTGCGTTTCTGATCAAAGTCACTTCTTTGTTTTTGTACAGCATTGCAATGGTAAAAATAGACTGCAACTAATAAGACCCACATAAAGCAGCAGGATGCTCTTAATTTTTAGTTTCATTGCTTGCCTACTAGTTTTATATAATTTGATTGTTTTCGACTGTTTCTGCCTTAAACTCACTGTTTATATAATTATCCTTTCTCCCCTCTTGAATTTAAAAGGCTGCATTACAGTAGTATAACTGTAAAAAGAATAATTGAATTGACAGGCCTGCAAAATAGGTCGTCTGTTTAAATATAATTTCCAAAATATAAAAAAAATATGACAAAAGTTGATACTCATCTAATTAATGAAATGTAATTGTATTAGCTTCCTTTGAAAGAGCAGTAATGGTCCTTTTGCACAGTAAATGACTTGTATCTACTGCACAATATGATGCTCATGTTGTTTCCTGTTGTGCTTGTTTTTCAGGCAAGGTTATTTGATGAGCCTCAGCTCGCCAGCCTCTGCTTAGACACCATAGACAAAAGCACTGCGGACGCAATAAACGCAGAGGGCTTTACAGATATTGACCTTGGTATGTGTCTCTTCTCAGTATTGTTTCATGTTCTGTTCTCTTGTAGAGTTGTAGAGAAAAACAACTGGGCTTCTTATTTTGGTTGAAGACATTTCACTTCTCATCCAGGAGTGGTTACACCTGCTGCCTCCAGGGGTAAACAAGTGCTTTCAATACAGCAGTGTCTGTTGTGGGTAGGTCATGTCTTTTCACATGACCGCTCCCCAGTTTCTGGGGTGTTTCACACTCTGAGTGGTCATGTTAATTTTGTTTTTTCCCTCTGAGCTTTAAATTCCTGACTTACCCAGCACTTATCCCAGAACTGAAGAAGCCTCTTGTATGAGAGGTGAAACATCTTCGACCAAACTAAGAAGTCCTTAGTTGATTTTCTCTAGAATTCTACAAGATGATGGAGAACCTTCATGTTCTATTACTTGTTTGGATCTAAATTCTTCATTTTGTGTGTGTGTGTGTGTGTGTGTGTGTGTCTGTGTGTGGTGGGTCTGTGTGTAGACACTTTATGCGCAGTGCTAGAAAGAGACACACTAAGCATCAGGGAGAACCGTCTATTTGGGGCGGTGGTTCGCTGGGCAGAGGCCGAGTGTTACAGACAACAGCTTCCCCCGAACTCGGAGAACAAACAGAAGGTTCTGGGGAAAGCCCTCCCGCTCATCCGCTTCCCGCTCATGACTGTTGAAGAGTTCGCTGCAGGTAAGCACAAACTTCAGACATGCTTTTAATGCTGCACTGATACTCTGGCCCAATCCCAGTTTGCCCATCGTGGCCCCAGGACTTGGCTCTAGCCCTCTGTTTTGATCACTGCCACCAAGGGTATGGTCTCCCGTGTCCCGTTTCCCATTAGTGGTCAATCAGTCCTTCAGGTGCTTGATGCAGTGATATCTTTTTGGAAAGAAGGTTGGAAACTAGGTCTGGGTTTAAATATTATTTCTATTAGCAGTGTTTTCCATGGAAATTTTATTGGCAAGAGCATCAAATGACAATTTTTTATTTCTGTGCAAATTAACAAGAACACTGATGTTAAACACTGTTCATATGTAAGTGAGTTTAGGTTTAAATCCTGTTCTGTGAGGTAATAGTTGCTTGGATTACCTGAGAGTCTGTGAATGAATCTTGGAGTAAGACACTGTAGAGTGGGTTTTCCTCTGAAAGAAGAAAAGACCGCAGCACTGAGCAGCTTCTTACAAAGTTTGTTGTGGTATTTGTTACCACCACAGTAGCCAGTAGCCAGTAGTAGTTAACATGAGGTACAAAGTAGCAGCTTAACCCACAGATGACATGTGGGTTTTCAGAGATGTTACACCACAATAGATTTGGGATGTGAAATGTTTTTTTTTTTTTCTCCTCCGGGGGGAAACCCTGGTTAGTGCATAATATTTATTGACATAAAAACACTGTTACATTTGTGTTAATTATGTGTCATTGTGGGCTACTGATGATGTTACAAATGGCATCTTATTTTCTAGGTTATTAGATAATCCCTACCCATTGTGGCTCTGTTCTGAATGGCCACTAGCAATAGAGGTCACTCTAAAACTAGGGGTAGAGCCAAGTGTGAGAGTTGGGATTAGTCCAAAGTATTTGTAATTTGTTTTAATTTTTTATTGTTGTAATACTGTAATAAACCAATGCAGCCATTCCTTAAAATATTCCGCATGTTCCTGATGTGTCCATACAACTCAAACCACAGAAACCAGTTTGATATTCTTTCTTGTGCAACAGGGCCTGCCCAATCTGGAATATTGTTCGATCGGGAGGTGGTAAATCTGTTTTTACACTTTACAGTAAACCCCAAACCACGGGTCGACTACATTGACAGGCCCCGCTGCTGCCTCAGGGGAGAGGAATGCAGCATTAATAGATTCCAGCAGGTTGAGAGTCGATGGGGGTACAGTGGTACCAGCGACAGAATCAGGTGAGGTGACCCCCAGGGTTTTTTTTTTTTTAACAGAGTGAGTGTATTAAAAGATTTTTATTTTCAGATTTTATATTCTTTCTTATTCAATCTCCATGTCTTTCTCTCTAGATTTAATGTTAACAGAAGAATATCCATCGTGGGTTTTGGCTTATATGGTTCAATACATGGACCCACTGACTATCAGGTCAACATACAGGTAAGTGCTGGTATTAAGGCATAATGATGTCTACAGTATTTCACTTATAGTGTGGGATTTTAGTCTCTCTGTTCTGAAAGACAAAAGTTGTATTTATTTGATCCCTAAACTTGAGAAATCTTAATATAATCAATATTATAGTCAACCAGCTTCAGAACAGTCAGTGATGATACGAAAGGCTGATGATAATATCTAACCTTGAGAATGCACATACAGCAAGGTGCAGACCAGTGAGGGAGTTCATAGGATGGATAGAGAGGAGACCTTAAAAGACACAAATTGCATTAAACTTCTGATTTAAGGGAGGGAGGCTTTTCTGTCATAATATATAATGTGTGTATATATATATATATATATATATATATATATATATAAACTTTTTAAAAATATTGAAAAATGTATGTTCATTTAGTTAATACTAAATGAATTAAATATAATTATCCTGTTCTGTAGATCATTGAGAGTGACAAACGCATCACTCTTGGACAGAACGACACAGGCTTCAGTTGTGACGGCACAGCAAACACATTCAGAGTAATGTTTAAAGAACCTGTGGAAATCCTACCTAATGTCAGCTACACTGCATGTGCCACCTTAAAGGTAAGTCTGAATCTTATTAAATAGATTTTAAATATATGTAATCTGTCATACCGTTAATGAAGTTTGATGTCTCTTTATTTCACAACTCAGGGCCCAGACTCCCATTACGGCACGAAAGGGTTGAAGAAAGTGACCCAGGAATTGGCAACAGGGACCAAGATGACATTTCTCTTTTTTAGCTCACCTGGAAATAATAATGGTACATCAGTGGAGGATGGGCAGATACCAGAGATCATTTACTACACCTAGATTTTACATGGTGTCCTGCAGGTACACTGAAACAGGGAGACCTCAGACTGCTGGGAAGACTGGACTGCTGGAGATATAGTGCCTCGTGATCCCTTGGACTAAAGATTCTGTCACCGTTTTCGCTGATGCTTTTACCCGAAGTATATTTGCATATTTTTATTGTGCACTGTTATCATTTACTCAGCAGGTGTCTTTAAGTACTTTTATTTTTGCATTGTAATAAGCATCAATGTGTGTAATGTAACTTTGCCAGTGATACATGCTGTAATTTATGATTTCATGTTTGCTTAGCACTTCATTAAAGTCAAGGAAAAAAACGGACGTGCCAGGATTTTTATGGTTTAAATCAATGATAGCCCTTTTTTGGCAATATATGTCCAACACAGAGTTGTTTTCTAATAAGCTAAAGTTAATGAGGAGTTTGTTTTTCCTCTTTCCGTCACTAGGGGATGCCAGACACTCCACACAGCCAGCTATCAAAGATTGCATTAACTGGAGAGCAGGAAGGATGGCTCAGCTTGGAGGTGGTAAAACATGTGGAACAATCTAGATGAACTAATGAAACTGCCCATTGTCATCAATCTTCAACTCAATTATATTAAAAAGTAGTTGTTTTCATAATTAATTCATGCAAGTACATTTAGAAAAGACAGCATATACTTTGTCTATTTTTAACAGCGCTGTAGCAGGAGCTGGATATTTCATCCATTTGTCATTACAGCTGGATACCTTTTTAACTTTTCTCCTCAATTGCTAGCACACACCTTAAGTCATAGCAATCGTCCATGTGGTACGACTGATTCAACTTGGTGGAAGCTAAGCCAATTGTCCTATCATAGTGGTTTGTTGGTTAGCAACAGATACCTAATTTATAGATACAATACAATATACAACATTATACAATTTATAGCTCTGTGTTATAGTATTCTATATTTAATTCTATTTTGCCCAGAAAGTTTAATTTTGGTTTCCTCTAAACACAGCATCTTCTTCTACATGCTTGATGTATCCCAGGTGTTTTATAGTAAACTTTAAACAAATATTTATGGATTTCCTCAGCTGTGGATCTCTAAATATGATAAATTTTGTGTCCCACTGTCGATTCTTCCCCCCAAAAAAAACAATTTTTATATCCTAGCGTAAAATATGTCAAAAGACCAAAAAATAGGCCAAATACTTTCCATAGGCACAGTATATTCTGAGTCAAGTTTCAATAATGTTAATCCTATAAGTTTAATAATGCAGTTTCTCTCCTTATTTCAAGCTCCATGTCTGAAGTTATAACACAGGTTTTCTGTTGTAAATGTGTCTTCTCCGACTTCTCAGATTTAAGCCATAAAAAAATCAGATGATATGATCAGGAATATTTTCTTGTAAGGTAATAAGACTACATAGCTGCAGAGAGCATTATACAGAGAAAACAACGCAATACAATAGATACTCATATCACTGATCAGCCTTTGGCAATATTGTTAGGTTATTTTTGCTCAAGTTGCAACATTATTGACATGTCTGGGTGGGGAAAAAACATTTCAGTGTTACAAATGAAAATCAAGAGTTTGGGACACCTGAATTGCTGCAAAATAAAGTAAAATTCTAGTCATTTTAAGACTCAAACAGATCCCCTTAATCCTAATTCGGTAATGCCGGCTTATTTCTTGAATGTTTTCAGTTCTTACTGTCAGCACACTGCCAGGGAAAAGAAAAGTAAATGTATGCTGTCTCCTGGAAGTCGTGCCTACAGCACAGAGATGAAGTGCTCTTAAAATTGCACAATCATTTGAGAAAGGCAGTAGAAACAAGACCGCTTTAGATGACAGTGAGTGGGCTCTGACGAGGAGCGTGAATGATCTACGGAGGCTGTCAGGTGAGTCACCGGGTCCTGAGAGCTTCTCCCGCTGACTGCCCACCTCGACAACCCATAATACAGAAGGAACCAAGAAAACACAGAAAAAAAAACACTCAAACACCAGGAGGACAAGTGGAATACAGCAATAACAGTCTCTTGTTCTTACCAAAAAGTGTTTAGTACAAGTCAATGTAATGTACTATTCTGCTGATAACTGGTCATCAAAGCGGAAAATATGAATCTAAAAAATCCATATTTGTGATTTTGTGATAGGCCATGTGCTTGTATTTCTGACTGTGTTTGTGTGGGTGGCGTATGGGCTGTCGTTCTCCATCCATCTACTTGAATGCTGACAGCAGGGGAGGATTACTGCCTCTGCTGTTTTTGACAATCCATAATATGACTTTGCAGGACAAGTGAAACATCTCAACTAAAGTGGGTGGATCAGCAACAGGTCATTTTTGAGGGGGATTAATGTAGCTTGGATTTACTATGTGCCTCTGGTATAATAACCAACAGCTTTACAATTGCAATCAGATACACTCAAATATAATGCAAAGAGCGCTGATAGTCTTAAAGCTAGAAAAATCATAAAATAGCTTTCAGGGCCATATCCTGTCTACTATTTTGTTAATTTAAAATTTTAATCAGTCCCACTCTATTTTCAATCTTCCTTTGCGCACTCTGATTAATTTAAAACAATCTCAGATCCGTTTTACCTGGAAACTGAATTAGGTTATTCTCAGACCTTAATCAGTTATCCTAAAATTGGACTTCTATGTGCAACCAATTTCCTGTAATTTGCCACTATGATGAATCTGGTTGTTTATTTAAATATTCTGTACACATATTTAAAACATACATTTGTAATGTGTGAGATCCAGCTCTGAATATCTTTTCCAGACCACTTTACAACAACACAACCTGCAGGCATGTGTGTGTCTGAGTGCTGCCTGCATGTCCAGCTGGTGGGAGTTATGTAATCTGTATTCTAATGATGTAAGACTGTTGAGTAATTAATTACCACGTACATATATAGGACTGTGTGGTGAGCATCACAAACAACCCCAGGTGCCGCTTAATCACAGGGTGTTGAGTTTGTGATTTGTTCATGTCAACTGGAACTGCAAATTTGCAACTTCCCTGACTTTGCTGTTCAGAAGATAAAGGAGAAGAGGGGCAGCATTATCTTCTATTTCTTTGTCATTTATTATTAAAAACATAAGCTTTGCAAATCTATGCAATATGTTTTGTAGAAAATGGAAGATACATACACATGATTTCTCCCACCTAAAACATTCTAGTGATTTTTATGTAAAACAGATGATATGCCAGTCTGATAGAGGTAGTTAAGTATAGGCTATAATAAGCACGTCTCAGCTGATGGGAGCTCAATACTAGATAACATCCTGCTTTCTGGTGATTTACCAGGATGCTTTAATAACAAGTGAGACCAATTCTAACCTTACTGCATGCAGCAGTATTCCTGAAGCCTGCCTGCGTGTCCCTGTGGAGATACCACTAGATATAATCAGACTAACAAGCTCCCCCTAGCAGCACAGTCCACTATCTTTGCACGGATGACCCGGGCTGCTGCATGATTAACTATAAGAGAGCGTGCAGTTGAATGAGTAAAGGGACAAGATGTCATTAAATCTGATCTGCATCTGCAATTGTTAAGGCAAACTTTTAAGTCTAAGTCCATGTCTGAGCATTTGCTTATCTGCACGTTTATGTCCACGTGTGACGGTGCGGTTGCATACACATTTGAACCTTATGAAAGCCAAGCACATTTTATTTTCGAAAGAAAGAACAGGAGTACTCTGCCATTCAGACGCGTCACACGCTACATGAACACTCTCCACTGTCTGCTGGGGGCAGGCTGGCCTGGGCCAACCTCAGCCCTCGCACTCTCCAACACCAGATGTAGGTCGCTGAGTGCTGCAGGGGCTGGGGGATGTGGCGTCTGCGTGTGTGTGTCGGTGGCGTTTTGTGTTCCCGTTTGTATGTGTGTATGCAGCGAGTGATGATTGTAGAGGATGAGTTCATCATTAAGGACATGGCCCCCAGCACACTATCTCCGTTACTGTCACATTGGATCGTCACAAATAGGCCACATGAAGCCTGACAGCCAGGCAGACCAGACTGAGGGGGCCTTCGCTGGTCTCTTACTGTGGCTCTTTATTCTTTTCCTTCTGTTACACTCTGGAAAACTGGAATCAACTCAGCTTATTAATTAAAATGTAGCCAATGGGCAATGGATATGATTAGTAGGGCACTGTATGGGTTTTACATGCACCTCTCTATAAAGTAAAACAGGTGAATAATGTTTGATTCCCCTTAATGCGAAAATGAAAACTGTTCTCACTCTGAAATAGAAATAGCTCTTCTTATTTGTAACTCGAATATTAGCTATATCCTAAGTGTGCATGAATTGTAAGAGGTTCTGAGTGTTCACACTGAAAAATTAAACACACTCACACAAGGGCAGCCTGCTAGCAGCTCTAGGGACTGGATTCTATTACATTCTAATGATATCATGCTAACATGCTCCTTAGTGACAGTTCTAACATGGCAATGTTAAGCAGGTGTAATGTTCATCATGTTCACCAGCTTAGGTGAGCATGATAGCATTTGCTAACTACCCAACATAACACAAAAAACAGCTCTGCAGCGTTTGGTCATGAGCCAAAGTGAGAAAACTTTAATGCAATGGCAGTGTTCAATGAAAGGTTAAGCAATGTTGAAAGCTTTTTTTCAAGTTTGGTCAATAAAGAACATCATGTGATCTTATTACTCTCTCTATTGCAAATGTAGAAATGTGACTTGTGCTGACTCTAACTGTAATTTCATGTTTAATTTATAAACAGTGACCTAATTAATTCTGATGCTAGTACAACAGTTACATTTGTTATTTCTTTAACAATAAATCCTTTTTTTCTCTCAGTCTCCAGCGCTGTCCAACACATCCTCTCTTGCAGCGATGCATGCAGAAGTTTCTCTAATCTAAACTGATTACAGTGATGGCAGCCTTCCCTGCTGTGTGCCAGTTTGAGCACCCCCCCCCCCCCCCACACACACACACACACACACAGTCACACATTGTCCCAACCTCCTCATCCCTTTCTTATCATCACAGCTGATTGCGCTGTTGAGGTCCAAATTAACTGTTAACCCTGTCTTCGTCACAGCCATAAATAGAAACCACACATTGGCATTCAGGCTGTGATAAAAAATACATGTTTCTGGTTTGTGAGTGAGTCAATGTGTCCAAGTCACCATTTTGTGACTTAATTGAGATCCACTCTGACTGACATGAGGTCTGACATCTTTAGGCAATGAACTACAAAACACCATAGCCAATGATGCATGTAGCAGTAATGTATTGATGAACATAAATATTTCAGTTGTTTCTCACAATGTGAACTATTGGTATTCCAGACTTAAAATTCTTAATATCTGAGTGCAATACGAGTTTTGACAAGCAATGTTATAAAAATGTTAATTACAAATCTACACTTGTCAGTTACAAAACAAAAATGTAATTTTTTGTGAGATTTGGTGAAAAAAAAGAGCAGGAAAATCTTAAAACAAAAATGATTAACACATATATAGTCTGCCAATTACAATTGAAAATGTTTAAGCGAGAACTTGGGAGTTTGGTGAAGCTGCAATGTTATATTATGTTAGTGACTGCTGAAAATGGTCTTCTTCTCTGCAAATTGAATGCATGCAAATTCTTGAATGATTCCTTGAAGACAAAAGTTTAAAAAATATATATATCACAACATATTAAACGGTGCCCTCCTTTCATAAGTTATGACTACTGTGAACATTAGACTTAAGTCAGAAATAAACCCAACTTTATTGTGTTTCAGAAACATAGCCTTGTTTCTTATAAGCATCTTTTAATTGGTAACCACTGATATTTTTTATTGTAATAACCTCACAAAACAAACTATTAATTAGGAAAATACACATTTATTGACAACAGTTGAGTTCATAACCATCTTCTTAATACTGTGATGCAGAAAAATAATTTTATATTAGATGTTTTCTGGTAATTCACATCCACGTCCTGTGCCAATAATATACAGCAAAATTAATTAATTGAGTGATGTCCAAGCATGTAAAGACAATGACAAATCCCCCCTTACACAAAACAACTCCGTTTCCCAGTTATAAAGGGATTCTCAAATGTAGTTAAAAACACCCCAATTAGGAAAACCCTTTCCTTTGGAACCTGTGAAGTTGCTTTGATTATGGTCAAACTGACCATTATATAAAAGAAGTCATCAAACAGAAGCTCTATGTATGTAAATAATTGCATTAATTCTGAAAAACAGACACTGTGCTTTGGAATAAAATTGTATCATTTAAAAATGATAAACACAATTACAATGACACATACTAAGTCATTACCCTTGATATATAGAATGTTGTGAGACGGTGGCCATGCGTCACATTAAAAAAAAACCTAAACAAAACAAAAAAGCACTGTAGCACTGTGTCACATGTGGTATTGCAAAGTTATACAGAACATAAATACTGTCAACACCTGAGAGGTCATGGCAGAGATCAGTAGCGGTCATAATGTGGTCTCTGATGGTGGGAGTTGTATCCCTGGTTGGAGCTTGACTGACCACTCCCATGCCCCCAGTTTCTGTCTCTGTCTCTGTCTTGCCACTGTTGCTGCCCACGATAATCCCCTCTCCAACCCCGGTCTCCTCCCCAACCTCGGCCTCCACCCCAGCCGCGTCCTCCATGTCCACGCCGGTCCTGGTACCTACAGGGAGCCACATAAAAATCAAATGATCTAGCTACACATCATGATGATTATTAGACAAATTACCTGGTTAGTACTTAATAGTTTAGATGGAAAAATCTCTATTTGGCTGAGCTGTTAGCATGGATAAATAAACAATACATCTCACCATAGATTTGCTTATTTGAACATTTTTTTTCCCTGAAAACCCTGATGCCTCAGAGTAAAAGGTTTTAACCAAAATTTCAAATGATTGCTATGTGCCGTTATATGAGCAATTGGTCCTTTTCTTACATGCTCCAACATAAAAAAAAAACGTGTTTATCCTTAAAGCACGATTAATAACAGAGTTGACGGTGTTTTTTTCCCTTCAATATTTCGTAATGTTCAATAAAAGCTTGTTTTATGTTAAGATTTTCTCAGCCACTTGGGCTGCCGAATTTGGAGCGTAATCTACTCAACAGCGCCCCCGCCTCAAGTTCTCTCGTTAAGGTCAAATGCAGAATTACACGAGCACTGTTTTTAATGAATGGTACATATAGTACAACGCAGAGAAATGTCAGGAGTCCGTATTTATTTATAGGTTATGCGAGTCACTGTGAGACTCCACTTGTACAAGCACACAGAGTAACAACCAACAACTGACCTGTTGTCCCTGCCTCGCTGGTTTCCTCCTCCGCGACCCCTCCAGTCCTCCACTATGGGAGGGGGGTCTGCTGGCCGGGTCACATACTGCTGGTATTCATTGTCCTCCAAAGAGAATCTGTGGGCAAACAGCTCCTCGTAGGTCTGCTGCTTTTCCGTGGTCTCGGTCATTCTGCACCGAGAGAAAAACAAACGTTGAAACACTATGCTGTCGTTGTGTTATATGCTAAATGCTATTAGGCTATTGAGGACTGTCTGCAGAGGCTGTGTAATCAGTCTGGAGGCGAATAGCGTTAGCAGCGGCTACAAAACAGACCTACACACACACACGGATTAAAAAAGTAGTTTATGTGATGCTAGCATGTTAACACACCTTCTACGATTTGAGGAGTTGCGAATCGAAATCCCATTTTTTCCGGTCCTTCGCTGAAATGCTTCCCCTGCCGGAACAGAAGAACTTCTCTTTTCATGGTTCCGGAAGGCGCGCGCACCTGCCAGTGATTGGTGGCTGTTACCTGCCCGTTAAACGAACCAGACCCAACGGCGGAGGAACCGTTAAAAGTCCGTCAGTCGCCACCAAATTTAAACACACCGTAGAGCAGCCGACCGTCGGAATTCGCCGTTAACCGGTTTAAATTCAGCATAAAGTGCAAAGCGACGGGAAGGCGCCGCAGTTAAAACATGTAAGTCCAATTAAAACCACACAAGCAACAACCGCTCGTAGTATTTTTTTTCTTTTTCGGTTAAGTTTTAATATTTACTAATAATTTATTTTCGGTTTGAAGGACGTCGTGTTTTCAGGCCACAGTCCGTGTTTAAAACGCCACCGCACATACCACAGGTTAAAAAAAAGAAAGTGTGGGTGGCTCCGGCAGAGGCAGAGCAGGTGAGCCGCTCCGTGTCGCTGCTGCCGCCCTCACACAGACGCAGCCCGCAGGAGCAGAAACTCGCAGCGAAGCGACGGACAAATTAACTTAATTCAGCAGCGCTGCTTGTTGGAAACGCGACGAGGAGGAGGAGGGAGAAGTGGGGGGATCTACGCCGCCGCATACCCGAGGAAGAAAAGAAAAAACACACAGAGGAGAAAAGAAAAGAGAGAAAACTTCCTGAAATGAGCGGAGCTGCGAGAGGTTGACTTTGACAACGCGGGGAATCGAGTTTCTCACATTACAGCGCTCAGCGCCGAGAGGAAGGACCGGCTCACGGGAAATTCACTATCGGGACTACAACCATCTGTGGACCCCCACTGCGATTTTTGAGACACATTTTAGTTTTCCTCACTGCACGTTTTCCAACAGAGCCCTCGTATTAAACGGAGTTGTTCCTCAAGTCCGCGCAATGGGGTGAGTAATAATCCAGAACGCGCTGCCCTTCAGAGCCTCTGACACCTGACTGTGTGTGTGTGTGAGAAATACCTCTACAATGTTCAGTTTACCTGGAAAGCGTCTCAATACATATGATTTCCTTCTGCTTGTGCGTGGGTGTGAAGCGCCGAGAAAGACCCCAGGTTACTCTTTAATAGGCAGATTATTTGGCAGTGTGGGGAATCTGAATTATTTATAACCTATGTGCGTCTGACATATTCTGATTTCATGCTTGAACATGCTTATTTTTTTAATCTCTTTATATTTGGTCAAAATTTCATGTGAATCTGTGTAAGTCCTCTGCTTATCTGCCTGTAGAAATATAGCTTTTGAGAGGGTTGTGATACGGAGGTGTCAGAGTCAACACTGCCCACTAATAAGGAGCGTGCGTGCGTGCGTGCGTGCGTGTGTGTGTCATCCAGACCCTTTTGACTGGGGTGGTTCAAGTGGGTCACTGATTTATGCATGCGTGATATGAGGTAAAAGCACACACGTCAGACTATCTATAGCTACCCATATCTACATCAATTTCCTAACATTACCAGTGTCTTACATTCTTGTGTTTTAATTTGGTGAAAAAACAGACCTACTGCACAACCGTGGTTGTGGCTCTATGCAAATGTAAGAAAAGGCTTCTCTTTCCTGTGGTGTGACTATTGACTCAGTGGCTCAATACCACACTTTTTCCGGAGTTCCTTAACCATTTCAATGGCTTTTATTTCGCTTGGAAATCATATCAGGCGATAATGAAGATTCAATATCATGGGGAGATTTAGAATGGCTTTTTAATTAAGGAATGACTGGGTGTTAATATGACATGAACACGAGAATGCACAGTCATTATTCAGTAATTGTACCATCAAAAGCCATCAGGGCTTCCTTGCAGTTGTGAGGTCATAACTATATAGTCACAAAACAACCCATTCTTTCTAGAGCTCCAAATTCTTGTGAGATGAAATTTAAAAAAACAGTTCTGCAAAAGTGTGTGTGTGTAATATTGGATCTTTAGGTCATTATTCCTCAGGATCAAACCTGTACCTGAATGAGTCATTAATCCTTCAGTCACCATTTATCCCTGTAGAAGTTTGAGGTGAGGTGTGAATAAGTAGTAGATGTTCTGGAATTCAGTTACCCCATGCCAAAATGTTTTTTTTTCTTTGGGCAAAAAAAAAGAACAATGTGTAAGAAACCAGTTCAACAGTCCCGACTGCTTGCTAAGTCTGGCACGCTCACCCAGCAGGTTTCAGATGGAGTCAATAATGTTGTGTCATGGAACCGGCCCATCGGCTCAGCAGCAGCTCGTCACACCTCCCGACAGAGACGGAGGCAACAAGTTTTCCTTCATCCAGTTCTGTCACCCGCTGCCAACTTGTAGTTTCACTTGACAGCTGCTTATGAGAGTCGCATAACCAATATCTGCTCATGAAAATGAATCCGGTCAATCATTCTTTAACATCTAATGTCACATTCACTGTCTTCATATTTGTTATTATTCTGTAAAAAAGAAAATTGTGAAAAATTCAGATCAAATGCTCTTAGGGTTCAATGTAATGTCTCTAATTTGACATTTTGTCTGAGCAGTAATCTGCACTGAGAAGCTATTAAATTGTTTTGCTTAATAAATAAGCTAAAATTGTTGACACTTGTCAACTTGTTTCATCTCTGCAATAAGTTTGATCTCAAACAAAAGTCAAAATTAAGATCTAGTTCATATACATGCTTAATTGTGCAATAGTACTTCCTTATAGCATTTGGTAATTATGCAATGTGTCCTGTCCTTTCAGATTACACTGGCTAACGCAATGTGTCCTGCTTTAAGTAATTAGTAAATATAGATAAGAGAGTGTGTGTTTTGTGTTCTGGGAACTAGAGATCGCTTGTCATGTTTTTAGTACGATTTAGATTTTCTTTTGGCCCTGAAGCTCTCCTGAAACAAAGTTATAGATTAACAATTAGTCACTTTACACAGAGACACACATTAACACCTCCAGTCTCTTATCTTCCTTTCCCTACTGAAGGTCTTAGATCGTGTCAACTATCACCACCCTCTCGACCTTGACTCATTGTGTATCGATCACTTGTCTGTGAGTGTGTACTGTCAGAAGTTAGTTAGTTACTTAGAAATGTCTTTATTTTGGAAGGGAAAAAAATAAAAAGGTTTAAAGAGGGCACAGCAGCCTGGTACCTGATTAGTGTTGTTTTTGTAGTGTTTTTTTTAATGTTGATAAAAAAATGAACACATTTAGGCACTCTATACATTAAGGTAATGTGTTAAATAGTCTAGCTGCCAATGTCTGGTTCGAATGCAATATCTACATTGGTGTATAGAGGCCCATTTCCAGTAAACATCCGTCCAATGTTCTAATGGTTCATTGTGTGGAAAATTGCATTAAATAATGGATGATTAGAAAACCATTGTGCAGGTATGTAAGCACAGCTAAAACAGTTCAGCTGGTTAGATGGAGCATTCTTTGACAAAAACAAAGTTTGAAGGAGAACATTATTTAAAATCATTTCTAACCATGTCAATGTCTTGATTATATTTTCCATTCAAAAAAGTGTGACCTCTTATGGAAAACAGAAAAAATTGTCTGGGTGACCCTAAACTTTTAGAAGGTAGTGTATCTTAACTTAATTGCTGAATTGAAGATAAATTCTGATGGAGTTAAAGTAAATGATGATTTTTTTTAATTCCAGTTTCACGGTTTAAGGCTCCATCTTTACCTTCTGGAATTATTCCAAAATAAAGCTCAGATTGCCAGAAAGACTTAACTCAATAAGCACTTGCAGAGACCGCAAAGCAATTAGCATATTGCTATTTAAAATGAGACTATGCTAGCAGAGGGATAGATGATAATCTCCCAGCCGTCCAGAGAATGGCAGCTAAAAGCTTAACATTGATTAGGCTCTGTGACATGTGACATGGCAGCAGGGCTTTTGGGTGTCCAGACAGGAGAGTTGGGCTGTAATCCTAATCGGAGTGCATTTTCCTCCGTCTGCGTCCAAAGGCTCGAGGGGAATGTGGAAGCGTTGTTGGGACGCGGACGCTGGTCTTGCTTTTCAAGGAACATGGGTAAATGAAAGGGGACAGGTTGACGGCGGATTGGACTTCTCCTCACCAGATGGCTGAGTCTTAGGAGGCCATCTGCTGCCATGCGGTGCTTCTGTGGGGACCTCCATTCCTTTCTCTCGGTTTGGGATCTACAGCCCAACGTCTGGTGGAGGAGAACCCGCTGTGGTTCTGGTTTGCTGCCCCCGTTGTTACGGATTCTGTGTCTGTCTCCCCAGTTTAATGAGTCGGCGTGACGCACCGGTCAGTGATCGCAATGTGAGGCCAAAAAAATAATGGTCTTAATAGTAGCGTAATAGTGAAAACCCTAACATCATATTGTAATTATAAATATTTGCTAAGGTTTTGCAACAAGATCAAATAATATAAATGTACATTTTTGTCCTACAAACGTTCAATTGAAACAATCTCATTAAAAAAACGACCTACAAATTGCTTGTACTTACTTATCAGGGCTTCATCATAGCAGTTTTTAACAATAGGGTAACTCACAAATCATAGTTGGCAAGATGAGAAAGTCTAAATACTTTTAAGAGGCATTCATCACGCCTCTTAAAATGTACATTTTGTGTTGGTTTCTGTTTATTTAATAGTCCACAGACAGTTTTGCATTGTCCCAATAATTTTATTTACTTTACCTTGATGATGAAAACATTCATTGAGTAAAGACAAATAGTCTTTTTTCTTTTCACAGTTTAAATTTTTGATGTTTTTGCTTGGACCTTTTGGTGTGTAGAATTTCAGTCATAGCTAAACACATCTAATAAAGTCTTTTAAGTGATAATTAATTTCAGGCACACATCATTTCGGTATTAAATTTTGCCTCACTCGACTGTAATCTCTGAGTCCATGATGCTGTTTAACTTGGGGACAAACCTGTCTTTTTTGATCACCCCCCCCCCATATCATCATTAGTACAGCAGTGTGTTTATTGCAATGAAAACCCTGGTGGTTTTGTACTGATGATCCCACCGTGCTTTCTTCTCCTGCATGCTTTGCTCATCCAGTCAGGAAAAACACTGCTGATAATTAACAAGGTAGCTCCGTCCTCCAGCAGGTCTCATAGGTAAAAACAAGATCAAATTTCTGCATTACACCAGCAAATGTGAATACTAAATTTCCTAAATGCAGGTGTCTTGTGTTCACAATAATAGATGCTGCTTGTTACTCAACATGCCATATAAAAAAAAAAAAAAAAAAAAAAAAAAAAAAAGTGCCCCTTGTGACCTAGATTTTTGTCTCCTATTTAGTGTGTCAGATTTGGGAGAAGCTGTTGTTACTCGAGTCACATAAAAGCCAATTGTGACATTAATGTAGTATTGTCAGCACCTGTAAAGGAAGTGAGCAAGGAGTCAAGGACAGCATCTTTTACATATTCTTCTGCAAAATGCCAATCTTATGTAATTGATGCTGCCTGGTGATTGTCTCAGTTCAGGGCCTGTCTGATCAGGAATTTTTGGCAACAGCATTCATAGTAATCTGGTAGTATAATGTATCCACTGCACAGTATGCACACCAGCATTCCAAAAAGTGCTCCTAAAGCTCTATTTTTGTATTTGTGACACCCATTGCACACTAAGACTTTTCATCAGGTCACTGACAGTTATGGCTTTTTTTTATTAGAGAATGTCTGTTCAGGTCTCTTATTTTTCTGCAGAATTCAAAGGAGAAATCCTACTTTTAAAACCGGACAATGACATAATGAAATCCTACTGGCAGTAGTGAGATGTTGATAATATTGATGAGATTCTATTGTTGCAGGCACCTTCATATCATTCATTGTTCCTGACAAGTTTTTTCCTTGCCCTCTTCATTTCACACCCCAAACAGGGTGTAAAAACTAGACATTGTGTTTTGTTAGTGTAGAGTGTGTTTTAGAAGATGTGACACCTCCCTGTCAATGCTGCCAGTAAGCAACAGAAACACACACTTTTTTTTTTTTTTTTTTTAATGTTTTGTTTTGTTTTACTGCATGTCATCAACTTCTCACATTAAAGGGAAAAATAGGCAGATGTTTACTTCTGTTTTTTTGTTAAATCATGAGCATTGAACACTAATGCATTGTCATATTCATCTGATTCTCACATGCATGGCTGTGTTGTCTCAAAGTTGCCTTACTCCTGGGGCAGGTGAAGTAACTTCACGTTAACTCTCTCCAGATATGTGTAGAATGTTGCAGTGCACATATCTGAAGTAGCTGAGCAGACCACATCGGGTTCTGACTCTTATCAGTTTGAACATTTGACTGCAGATTCTCCAACGACATATCTGCATTCATGCTGCTGTCTCTGTGGCATTAAGAGGTACTGGATTGTGATTGATAGGGGGAATGAGCCTAGAGTGGATTCTGAAAACCAGGGAGTCCGGGCGAGGCTGTTCTCCTACTTGTTAGCCTCTGGAAAAATATACCTGAATCCAACAGGTATTGCAAAACACAAATGCAAAGTGACTACAACCCTTCACATTAAATTACCGTCCAAACTCATACTCACACATAGAAGCCGCCCGCTATCACACTTCCAGTCAGGATGTTTAATCCTGCAGCATCTTGAAAATATATTTATTCTTTCATCAGAATTATCATTCTCTGGTAGTATTTTAGTAATTGTTTCCCCCCGCACCCCCTGTGTGGTCTTCGGGTGTCTCCGCTCTCAACACATTCCTTCATTTTTAATTTATACTTTTTCCATTACACAACGTGATTGCTGATTCATCAGCGGGAAAGGGCCTGACATGGGTGTGAAGGTGTATGCTGGCAGAAAGTGTGGTCTAACTCACTCAAACCTGCCCCGGCCACAAAGCACACACACACCTGTTAATTATTTAAAGCGCCAGATGGGGACAGAGAGCATCGGACTGTCAGTAGGACAAAGAATTTGGCTGCTGTGAACTCCCAAATGTCGTCTTCCTTTGTTTTATCCAGTAAAATCAATCAGCCTAATGTTTTTAATCTCAGAAAAGCAGATCACTGGATTCCAACAACAGTTGTGTGAGTGCATCCATGTGTTAGCTAGTGGCCTTTCACTGCTCTTCCCCTGGCAGTGTGAGCTGGCTCCAGACACTGCTACTGCAAAGGTCAGCGTGTGTGTGTGTGTGTTTGATTGTGTGTTTGTGTGTGGGTGATCTGTATAATGGGTTTTGTTGTTCCCAAAGCAGATGAAGACTGAGATTAGGCTCAAAGGGGACAATAAATTTATTAGACTTTAATTTCTATGAGAACTATAATCCCAATGGAAGTAAAAGCTTTATTAGCTTGTGAAATTTACCTGCCTCCCTGGCATTATTTACAGACAGCACCTTATATTAGTCTTATCAAAGTAATACTGAACATGAGCATCATTTTCATGATTCCCCAAGAATATGCTCCTTAATAATTCGGTTTTGTGCTGTTTTTCCTAAGCACACCCTGTACCCTAAAAAACAATCAGTTCTGATGAAATGAATTCATTCTTATGCAGGAAAGGCAGCTATCTGTAGCACCACACCCTTGTACCCACTTTACAATTTTTTTGAAACCCTTCAAGACATGAAAGTCAGTGAGTAAGGAAAGGGGAGACTGCAAAGAGGAGATGATCACGGGTGGATTATAGCTATCAGGATTTTATGGTTTATACCAATTATGGTGATCTGTGAACTTGTCCCAAATATAAAATGTATAAGGGACCTTACTTAGAATAAGACTACAAAAATCCAAACAAATCTAAAAAAATTATCATTTAGAAGAAAACATTTCTGTAAACCTAAGTTTTAGTTTTATTATAATTAAACTGTATGGTTGGACGGTGAACCTAGAAAATTACTAGGTTCACTAGTAAAACCTAGATCAGGTGAATTTAATACTACGGTTTCAATCAGTGGAATTACTCAGAGGGGAGAAGTAAATAGTATGGTAGGGTTCTACTTTGGTTTACTTTGAGATGCACAGTTAACTTCTAGAGAAGAGTAGAACATGAAGGCTATAATTAGTTAACCTTCAACTTCCAATTTTATGTAACCCTTCTCAGGAGGAGTATAAACTACTTTGCAGTAGCTAGTACTTGAATTCAGGATGCCTTGTTATCAAAGTTTCTGTTTCCTTTCAGTGTTACTCACCAAAACGCACCGTGTGTATCCTCAAGGTCAGCTTTTCTTAAAACTTTGAAACCTGCATTGTTGAGCTAGCGCTCGTTTCTGCTCCTGTGTGGCTGTTTCATAGCACTAGCTTTAGACCAGTGGAATAGTGTGAAACATTAGCAGTAGTGTGTATGATGCCAGTTGCTTGTAAATGTGCATCTTTTTTTGCAAATGTATGAGAACAAACAAAATTCTGTTTAAAAAAAAAAAAAAAAAAAAAGTGTCCATAATGGTCAAATATACACTTTATCTCCAGTGACTTATTGTTTAATTAGCAACCAAGAGAGCTTTGTTCTTGTCTGCGTACAAAATCCCTCACTCATTTACCACTTCACTTGGTATGTAGACCGTACATCGTAGTAGTGAAAACGTATGCATCATAATGATGTAATAATTTATTCTACACTAAGATCCTTGGGGAAGACAAATAATCCCTTTTCAAGAGGGTAAAGGACATGCGGCATGGCATTAGTTGTTAATACAAGGTACAATTGCATAGAAATTAAAATGTAAAGATAAGACAAAGTAAATACCCGCACTATTAAGTCAAGAGTACTATGCAATACTAATGGTAGACTTCTACCTGTCATTTGATATTTTGATTTCCTCCTGCCTGGTCTTCATCTGACTCAATTATTACATTCTTCAGATGTCCTCTGATCGTCCTCATTTAGCCATAACTACTCAACTTATTATTACCTGATCTTGGAACTTTATTGAGGAGCTTCACAAAGTGTTTTTTCCCATTTCAGCAGTGATGTCTAGTGCCTTTTACAGTTTTGTATAGAACTGAGAATATGAGTCTACTGCATGCAAGTTGGTTATTTTTTACCACAAACCACACCACTTCAGCAATGTCTTCAAAATACAGTCAGATTTTTCTAGTTTGTGACATTTCTCAAATTTATCATCATTCCCACTCAAAAGATGTGTAAATTATACATCTTCTGTGCACTTGGGTAGTTGTACAATACATAATAGCTACTTGACACATTTGAGTCCATTTCTGTTACTTGTGTATGTGTATGACAGAGCGATGTTTAGGGAGTGAGGGAAATGTCTGCAATTTTTATGGAAATGCCAAAAAACATTTCGACTGCTTCTTATTTTCAGCCAGTAGTCATTAAAGTTCTACTCATTGATAGGATACATCACGAAATTCCCTTGATGATAAAACATGAATTTGATCTTTTACTCATCACGTGCATTGGTGAGTTGAGTTCTGATAGCTGGTTCTATTTACAATCTGTCCAAGTTGGTAGTATTGTATAGCCCATAAATTTCTCAAGATTCACCAGATTTTTTTATTTTTTTATTTATATATATATATATATATATATATATATATATATATATATATAGAATGTAGTAAATTCTTGTACAGAATGGAGTAAAAGCATTGTAAGCAATTGAGTATGAGTCGTGTGTGTGTATATATGATTATGAATTCTTATATGTAATAATCATCAGGGAATTCCTCAATGGAAAACTTTTTGGTGTTCTCTGGAACAGTCTTCTAGAGAATGTGAGACAGGCCTCAACGCTGACAATGTTTAAGACCAGGCTGAAAACAGTTCTGTTTAACCGTGCATATGAAAACTGAAAGTATCTTATCTACACTCTTCACTCTTTTTTTTTTAAATTAATGATGAATTCTATGTTTTATGATTTTCCTTTTGTGATTTTATGTATGTTTTGCTCTCCTTTTGTGATTTTGTGTAACTGTAAAGCACTTTGAATTGCCCTGTGTTTGAATTGTGCTCTACAAATAAACTTGCCTTGCCTTGCCTAAAAAGGCGGGCACTTCCAAAATAAACTTGTCGGGTATGAACTGACTGTATGAACTGTCCATAATCCTCTATTTTGTGATTATGATCATGTGAGATGCTGCTTGCAACCACTCTTCGGACACAGAACTTGTAACCTGATTGATTCTCATGTGATTGCTTTTTCATGAAAACTCACAATCTCCCAAATCCAGCTGCCTCGCAAGATTGTATCATATGTGTTTATTTGAAAGAAAAGAAAACCTTTTCACTCCTTTTACACCAACACATCACTGCCCTGTGGATATTGTGATTATTGTCAGTGTTCTTTTTGTTTTTACACATCTCACTAAATCTTCCCTTGTTTGACTGTGTTGTTACAAATAGATACAGTACCGGTCTTTGAGTGTATGTGGTGCTCAGACGTAATCTTCCATTATATGTGAATACACAAATACATGGGCACGTGTCACACAAACACTTGAATATCTGCTATTCTCACCTAGGAGTGGGATGAATTGACGTGTTAATAGCTGTGAGTTGCCATGAGGATTTAAGGTTTGTGTTATATTATTACTGATCTGTCCATGCTGGTCTCTCAGGACTGTGCTTCCCTGGAGAACCAACAGTGCTGCATGCTGAAGTCATAAAGATGTCAAGAGCTCAGCTCTTTTCTTGAACATTTTATTTTATTTTATTTTTATTGTTGATGGTTTAATGTGAAAGGTTACATGAGGCACTTCTCAATAAAAGAATGCATTATATTCCAACGAAAAAAATGAGACTGGATTAACCTCTAGTGGAGAATTTGTGCTGCTCCAAAACAACATGCAGACATAAATTGAAGTTTAATGCAATATTTATTATGATAAAATAAAGAACAGAATCAGAGTGCAAAATGCAAGCCCCAAAAGTTTCAAAAGAAATAAAACGGACATATCGTCTCCAGCATCTGAGCTCTACTCCTCTCCCAACCGGCCAAAACATCAGACTATAACAAATCTTGATCGGTTATTCTGATATCTATCAGTATTGGCACCTAATATCAATACTAAATCTGAACAGTCCCATCTCTAGAACTATAACTGTGTGTAGATAATTAGAGATGTGGTTTATTGGTCAGTATATGTTGTCCTGACTTGTCTGTAGTTATCCTTGCCTCATATTTTCTCTCTCCTGTGTCCTCTGCTCTCCAGGGAACAGCCGATCTACACCACCAGGGCTCATGTCTTCCAAATTGACCCAACCACTAAGAAGAACTGGGTTCCTGCCAGCAAGCAGGCTGTCACTGTCTCTTATTTTTATGACAGCACACGCAACAGCTACCGCATCATCAGCGTGGATGGGTCCAAGGTGTGTTTTTGTGTGTGTGTGTGTGTGTGTGTGTGCGCACACTGTCCTGTGTATAACAATATCAATGAAATGACAGGAAACATTTAGCTGCTCTAGGGGGGGCTGAAAGTACTCGGTGCAAGAATTGAACAGAAAGATTATAATTGCTGCTTCTAGTGATCAGTAGTAACCTCTGGTGTACCCTGAAGTATTTCAGAACTGAGGAACATCCTCAGCTTGCCTTTCAAACAGGAGGTTTCCCCATATTAGTATGCATCAGGATATGGCAAGTGCCTGCAAATGCAAATCAAAAATAAAATATGCATACCTGCATACCTGTTGAAATTAAAGCTACAGTGTGATCAGCTAACTCCTCTGCACCAGCATCACCAATTTTACAGATAGGTGGTATTTTGATAAACTGGCCATTTTAGTAAATAGCTCTGGCACATACATTGTTCTTTAATTTAAGGTAAAAGCTCTTATTGTTTTCACATACTGATATGTTTTTAAAATGTTTTAATGTGATTTTCTCCCCAAATGTTACACATTGCATCTCTCTCATTTATTTCTAATTCATTTTCATCAACAAACCACTGATAATAGTCATACTTGAAGGAGTGTTAATTTTAAATAGTGTAATATAGTTTCTTCTTTTTTTGACATTTTGCCTCTTTATTGGTTAGCGGCAAGTGAAGTGGCAGATAGGAGCCAAGTGGGGAGAGAGATGCGTAGGGCATGCAAGAAAGGTCACTGGCTGGAATGGAAGTGGTGACATTGCTGCCATGTGTCAGGCACAGTAACCACCCAGTTACGATGGAGCACCCTGTGTTTATTGACCTGATTTCATGATTTATTTTTGAATGGCTTTTCATCCATGTACAGCGATGGACAGGGGAATAGCTGGCTGTTTAACATGCACCGTATGATAACATTCCCATTGACTTATAAGGGAAAATAATATATATAAAATAATAATAATAATAACCATCATCGTCATTTTCCAGGAAATATAATTATATCCCATATTCACACCATCTTCCTCCGCAAACTGAAAGAGTAGATTATGTGTTTCCATGGCAATCAGAATCCTCTCTCTGTGAGAGAAAACTGGAGGAGAGTTATGACAGAGATATTCCTCTATTCCCACTGTCAGGCAGTCACCTTCTGCACAATCCTAAATCACAGAATTTACCTACAGAGGAACTTGGAGCCTGAGCAGGTTGATAGGTGTTTGGATCTTTGTATGTCCTTAGATTGTTCAGTGTGGGTACTGTGGAGTTCAGTGTTGGGATTACCAACTCAGCAGCTGAAGGTTGGGTCACAAGAATGCCATGTGGACATGTCTGAATGTAGAGTGTTTGTGTGATAAGCATTTTGTGTTTGATGAGAAGATCATCTAAATGGCTCGAGAAAAATGTAATTTCTGTCACTGTAAGATAAAAAACACATTTGTCTTGTTTCAAAGCTTTTCAGTATAATTTTAAGTACAAATCTGTCATTAAGTAAATTTAAATGCATTATTCCTTTATTCTAGCAGGACATTATTACACAAGCTCCATCACTTTTACGAATGCAGAGACTAGAATCTAATGTTATGGCGTCACAAACACTTCTAACGCATGGCAATGGATGACTCAAGATAACTGTAAATTTCCATGTTTCTTTCAATTCCCGCTTTAAAAAAAAAAACAAAAACTTATTTAGTAGGAAAAAATATAGGATTTTATTTCCAGCTACATTCTTCTATATTTTTCTATATAGTAAATCCTTAAGGCCAAAAGTTCTCTCTCCGCTCTGCCACTCATGTTGTCCTCTCTGCCATCTCACCACTCTCTCGTAACCTTGAGTAACAGAGCAGGATGCCTTGTAACATGTCTGCATGCTGTATGGGAGATATGACAATTTCAGGTTGTGAAATAAAAATGTTAATTTCATTTAAATAATAATGACTAATTCTGATTTCAGTGCCAGTCCTTTTTCCAATTTAATAAAAGTGCTGTCTGTATGAGCAATGTTGCATCCTATCATACCATATAAATGTTAAATATAGTTTCTAGTTTGTACACTAGCTCCAAGCGAGACAGGTCTGTCTAAAAGAATAGTCTGTGCTGCTGTGCATAGTGACTCTGACCGATTGTCAGCTCGTATTCTTCCATCCCCAATGGCCGGGCAACTCGCTGATGATGAAACGGCATGTAGAGGAGTAGATCAGCACTTTCCACTCTCCTGCTCGTTCTGAATCGTGCTTCTCATACAGGGGAGTACTAAATAAAATGACACTGACAACTTTATTTGCTGTGCTTACATAATTGTGGAAGAATTTTCCAAGTATGACAAGTTCTGGACCTTATATGTTCAACAGTCACTATTTTTTTTTTTTCCTTATTCTTTCAGTCTGTGTCCAAAATTAATATTTTGGCTCATGTGCTTAGGGCTGGTGCCAAGAAAAATATTTGAAATAAACTCAAAGCTTCGTACATGTGAGCTTATTACATGTTATTTTGCTTTGTCTATTTTTTTAAAATTACTGAATAAGTTTTATTTTTGAGTAAAAATTTACTTTAAACTAATGACAAAAACAGCTTATTACTGTAGTTTTCAACTCTTGGATACAAAATATCTTGTACTTCGCTGAAAAGTCAGATTGCTGTGTATGTATGTGTTCTGTAGGTTTCAAGCTTCCACCTCACTTGTGTATGTTGCATATTAGACCACAGTTGGTTTTCAAACTTTCTGCTGTTTTACATTAGCAGTGATAGAAAGTAACATTTACTCAAGTTCTGCACTTAAGTTGTGAGACTGTGGGACTTTCACTCTTTCACTCTACTCTGACAAACTTTCACTCTACATTTCTTTTCAGAGGGAAATACTGTACTTTCTACTCTACACTGAAGATTTTTTTTTTCCTTTTTAAAAATGGTTAAACTTAATGACAGATTTGTACTTAAAATTATACTGAAAAGCTTATAAGCAAGACAAACATGTTTTTTATCTTACAGTGACAGAAATTACACACACAATACACAAATAAACCTATTTGTTTAGTTTTTAAAGTGGTCACTAATATTAATGTGCCCAGTTGAGTCTGCCCCCCCCCCCAGCCAAGTAACTCCCCCTTGCTCCTTTTCCAAAACCCCTGCCACCTGCGTCATTGCCACCAGAGAACACTGTTTTTGAGCTACCTAACACATGATGTAATAAAATGCATTTGGTCATTAAAGCAGTTGGCAGACATACAATAAATATTCCACATTTCTCCATCCACATCACACCTCGACCAGATGAGCAGTCATAATTCTTCATTTTGCGATCTGATTTGATGAGGACTCTGCAACCATCATCTCATCTCTCTTTGGCTGCATCTCAATTTTCTCAAAAACACACTATATTGAAGTATCAGTCTTAATTTGTTAAGAGCTAGGTTTTAACCATTTATTTGGCATTTGGTGCTTGACAAGTGATCAGTCATTTTTCCTACCGACATGGGAGTGGGCTCTACTTACTGACTCTGCAGATTCTGTGCACCCTGCAGACACATAATCAGCCACAGAAGACGTCTCCTATAACCTCATGACTGTCCCTCCATGCTTCACTCTGGGCCTCCTGTGCCACCTGATATGCAGCCCGGCTCAGCAGCGGCACAGCTGCCAGCATCACTCCGCTCCCCCCCACCTCTCACACCCTCCCACTCACCCGCTCCGTAGCGGGTCACACACACTCCGTACATACCAGCATACATGTGTAGGGCCCAGGAAGATGGGGGCAACTAGCTCCTCAACTATTCAATCTTGTAATGGAGCCTTCTACCGGTTGTGATGAGACATCATTGCATGTTTCATTTGGCACAAGCAATACAAGATCAATAAGCTGTTAAGTAATTATTTTTGTTTTTTGTTTTTTGCAAGAATGTCATATGATTGAATTATTTTAACTGTGCTATATCATAATTGAATTGCTTACTGATCATTACTTTAAACCATGTCCTTTATTGATTAGTCTTAGGATCACTTTCCCATTTAATCTTTTAAATGTTTGTTTAAAAAAATGTCAACCCATTGAATACACATCAGTTTCCTCAAAACCTTTATTTTTTTTTTTTTATTTTTTTTTTTTTTTGAGAATATCTGCAGATCCTCATAAATGGATACATAGATACATTCATCCCACATGAAATTAAGGTTTCAAGTAGTTTATACACACACACACAAACAAACAAATGAACGAGAACAAATACACATAGGCTTGGGTAAAAGTGTGTTTTACATTTTTTTTTTATGTTTATATTATGTAGGTGGTACATTTTATTACACACCACGAACATGTGGAAGGATCACAAACCTTTACTGTTTTAATTTGGTTCTTACCACCTACAAGTTATCAAAAATAGGACTGAATTCACTTTTACGGCCTGTGATAACCTGTAGCATCAGTGTATATATCATTCCAACAAACTTACGGTATGGTCTAATAAGCCTGTTTGAAGAGAACAAGCTCAGCTCACGTGGAAGCGGAGCATGATATGTAGAGTAGAATTGGCTGATTGACAACATATTTTAACCAATAAATAGCTGCACCAGTTCATCAAAAGGTAAACATTTGATAACTATATTTAAATTGTTCCTGTATTATGTTCCATTCCACTCTCAGTGGGTTGTGATTTACCTCTCGCCTCTTTACTCTTTCCTTCCTTGCTTTATCTGACAGCAGCAGCCCACTTTTCCCACAATGGTTATAAAAGTTTCATCTTATCTTAACGCCTCCCTTTGAACCAACAAAACGAGGTCTGTTAACTATTTACTCGGGTGCCTGAGATGAGACATGAGAGTGGTGTTCAGGTTCTTCTTCAGTGAAAATTAGATCATCCTTGCTTTGAATAAATCAGATTTTAAAATCAGATTACCAGAACCTTGGTGAACTGCCACTTTTATGCCCATAATGTGGGAATGCAGCCTGAACCTCTGGTTGCAACTTTTTTTTTCGGCATGAAATACTGGCCCTCTTTCTGTCTCTATGTCTCCCTCTCTTTCTCTTTCGCTCTCCGAGCCATTAGCATTGTTCTGAATGGGACACATGTCTATTGATTGTGTGCTAACATTGCACATCATGTTATCTCTATCATAATCTGATGATGCAGTGTAATGTGTTCCAACACCTCGGCACTTAAAAGGTAGGAGCAAGACGATGAGGGTGTGAAAAAGGAAACAAGTCTTACAGTGAATTTGAATTCTTAAATCCTGTGTTCAAAACCATGTTGCTATGAAACAAGCGCTGCATTGTCATTAAACTGTCTTCTATTGTTTCTTAATTGATGGGGCAATTTGCATGTGCTGTTTATGTTCTTATATCTTGGTAGTTGGGTCTTGTCTTTGTGCACATCCAGCAGTGTGTACATATACTGTAGGAATATTGTCTTTATTAACAGTGGTGCTCTACACACACAAATCAGTGCCGTCTTGTCAAACTCAAGAGTGTTTTAAGCACCTATTGGTGTCCACTGTTGCTGCCTCGTGCACTAGTTTACAATTTTAGCCTGCAGCAGATGGTTTCTGGCAGCTGATTCACTGCATAGCTACAACAGGTGAGTAGGTCTTGTAGCAAATTTGGAAATTGTAATTTGACTACTTGGAGGTTAGTGGGTCAGCAGTCAACACTGAGATGTGTGTGTGTCTCTGAAGTCAAAGATAGATAATGGTTATCCTCCAAAATGTCATTGTTTTTACTTCTGACCAAAAAGTCTTAATTGACAATCTAACATAATGTTGGGTACATTTATTTTAATTTATTTGCTTCTTATATGCACCAAATTTGTCTACTTTAGTGATATACAATAGGGATTTTTTTTTTAAATAAAAATGTATTTGTTTTTTATTTGTATAAAAACAAGACTGTTTGTGCTGTGTATACAGCCACAGCAACAAAGCCTTTGTTTCTTGAGATTTTTCAAAACTCAGCTGCAGACATCATCCTGCTGGCAAGAGAATTAGTCAGAGAAACCTGAGGACTGCTGGATGTGTAGACATTTTGTGTGTACAAACATTTTTTTTTTCTTTTCCCCCCTGACAGGTGATTATCAATAGCACCATCACACCTAACATGACGTTCACTAAAACGTCGCAGAAGTTCGGCCAGTGGGCAGACAGCAGAGCCAACACTGTGTTCGGTCTGGGCTTCTCTTCAGAGCAGCAGCTCACTAAGGTGAGAGGAATGTTTCTGCAGCATCAGATGAACGGAGGCTTCAGAGACCTATGATTATGTTTTTATTAGGGCTCGAGTGAAAGTGCAGAATGTGTCTTTTTCTTGAGTTTTATTGTAATACGTATAAAGTTCAATGTTCTTTTACGGAAATCAGGAGAGGAGAGAATTTTGTCTTGAATCTTCAGTCCCCACTATCACCATACAACGGGCTCCATGAGGTCCAATAAATTGTAAAATGAGTCGCACTGCATATGCAAACATTTCAGCTTTGCGATCACAACTGTTTTATGTCTTTCATTTCTTCCACTTTCAGTTTGCTGAGAAGTTTCAGGAGGTAAAAGAAGCAGCCAAGCTTGCAAGGGACAAATCTCAAGAGAAGGTGGAGACTTTGAGTAATCACTCCGAGGTAAATTCTATCTCATTTCTGTCTGAAATTCTGATTCAATACAACATCTCTGCTGTCCAACTGTTTCCCTCTACAGTTACTCTGAGACAACTAGCAGGGCTGCAGTGGAAATAAGACATTGAAACATTTCAGTTCAGGAGACATATTAAAAATGTCTTCTGGCATCATCAATTATTTATTATTATTGAGTACCTGTTTGAGTAAATGGAATTACAAATATGCAAAGGGCTTCCTGAACATTTCAAATTAGTTTTTTAGAATTTTTGTGGCACCTACATAATAGAGCTGTGAAGACTAAAACAAGTCGTTCCATCACCTTCTAGGAGTCTGGACGTGAGACACCGTCAACCAATCAGGCGTCCAGCATTAATGGGACGGACGATGAGAAGATTTCTAATGTGGGTCCGGAGGCTGCTCTGCTCAAGAGTGAGAATGATCTCCTCAAAAGTGCAGTAGAGCAGAGGTAAGGACTCATTTCATGCGAATTTAATCAATGTGACACATCTTAATTATTATATTTAAACGTCTTCTGTGAAAAAGGCCTGCAGCTAAATGTCTCTATGCATATTTTTTATGTGCATAGAAGTTTTGGCATTTATTAAACTCAAACTCTTACAATAATAATTAAGTCTATATTGTTTTAACATATTTGTGTTTCAACCTACATGCTGCAGTTTTTGAGTGACCCTCTTTGCTTAGGTTTGTCCCTGTATTCTAGTGTCTCTAATGAATGAAGTCAGACAAAAAATTGCCTGCAGTTGGTGTTGCTGTATAAGCTGTATAAGCTGTATAAACAGACAATGCACAGGTGTTGGGAGTTTGGCTGTTTGAATGTAAACTCAGCAGAGTGGAAACAAGACATCATGTAAATGTGATTACAAAGCAGTGCTATTTTTAGCAATTTTACAAAGACATTTTTTTACTACTTTTCATCCTATATCATTGCAGTCCTTCATGTATATTCTTGTAGTAAAACAAAAATGGTTCTAGAGTTTTATCCAGGTGGGCAATCTGGCAATAGTATAAATATCAATCATTTGCCTCAGAAATTTAAAAGGTTTGGTAATCCTGGCTGTTCCACATCATCTCACTATACATGTAGTTCAGAAAAACTCAAGGTGCATCATACTGTATTGTTTTAAACTTCCCACACACTATTGTCCTCTACATTATTAGGTCTTGTGTCTCTGCACCACACTGTTCTCAAAATGTATTCTCTCCTCACTTTATTGCAGCTGGAATGATATCATGTCCCAAAAGATGCAGAAATAACCTGATCTATTCTAAAGAGTGATGCTGCTCTGCCATTGGTTGATAGATTGATTGATAGTATTTAATTTAACCAGCTCTGTCAGGGCATTACAATGCTCACAAAAAAAGAAAAGCAAGGATAAAACAACAAAGCGCTGGAAGGCTTATTACTGTTATGATTCCTTTGGGGATGAGAGGTGTGCAGGGGAAGGGTCAGGACTACAGATCTGACATGGCAGGAACGACACAAAAATATTAATTAAAACAATAATACAACATCACACAACATATTCACTGCATTGACAATAATCTGTACCTCAGCACTTCAGTGAACAATAATATTAATAAATTTAATTCATTAGAAATAAATGCATACATAGTTATGTGGCTTTTATAATCTAGATGCAGAGTATATAATTCAGTAATTGCGTGAAACACCAGATGTAGTTCCAGATGGGATCAAAATTACCCCAGGGCATGAGTCCACTTAAATTAGAGCGATTAATTTTAGCCAGAATTAGTACTGAAACAAAAAAAGACAACACTGATATATTTGATGCAGATGGGAAAATGTCCTGAGGTTTGAGAAAAAAAAAAAAAATCGATTATCAGACTCTTTCTGACAAGACAAGAAGTAAATTAACATCTGTACTAATAGTGTGGGTAATACTTTAACTTACAATCTTCAAAATTGTCTGGTGTCAGTGCAAGAGGTTCCTGGAATGTGTAACCTTTCCAATAACAAAATACTGTATAAATTCTGTGTTTCAACTAAGTAGTTTAATTAGAAAAATACCTCTGGACAAGCAACTAAATTTTAACCTAAGGTTAAGACATTTTTCATCACAGCACATCATATTAAGTTGAAACATAAAGTTCTCCAGATTATAAAATGCAATTCAGGCCAGTGTTGATCACTGCATTTATTGGGTTTTACCCATCTTTACCAGGCTTTGGGATTTGGCTTTGTGGAAATGGGTCAGAGTAGTGAAACAGTCGAGGGCTGCAGAATGCAGCAGTACAATTCCACATTTGAGGGTGAGCAGTACACTTCAACCCTGTCATGCATAAGGAACGGTACACTGATGCATACTAAATATACATCACTACCTCTCCAACCTCATTGATAAGATGAATCCACACACTGTGGTGTGAAATAAAGATCTCTGTGTTGTTGCATATCAGAGCTGGGGCTCATTAGTCCTTGGAGACTTCTGTTGCTATTTCCTATTTTTCTTTCTAAATATCTCCTGACAATGTGATGCATGGCCTCGTTAATTAAATAGTCAAGACTGGAAGCATTTTTTAGCATAATACGTCATGTCAGGCAGTGCAAGCTCCAGGCATTTCAACGTTAAACTGTCTAAATTTTCTTTCCATTAATAACTCTTCTCCTGGATATCTTTTTCCTGTCTGGCAGCAACACCAACGCCAAGAAGTGGGAAACAGAGCTGCAGACTTTAAGAGAAAATAATGCCAGGCTGGTGGATGCACTGCAGGAGTCCTCGGCTAATGTGGAAAGCTGGAAGAAACAACTTAATACCTGCAAGGAGGAGAGTGACACGCTCAGGGAAAAGGTAAAATGGTCATAAACTCCTACAGGGAATTTAAATAAGTAATGTAACAACCATTGATGCTGCCATCCAGAAAAGGTGACTTTAGTAAAGAATCATTATTGCAGAAATGAATATATTTTCAGGAAGGTGGTGTAATTGTTTCAAATTTGGTTTACTGTAATGTGTAAGTCCCTTACCTGGTTTGGTCAGATTTATAAGTCTCCTAAGCTCTAGGAGAGTAGAAAACTGTATTTTATTAGGTTATGTATTCCCCGCACAGTCTCGCCTCTATGTCTCCTAAAAATAGAATCATTTTAGTTTCATAATCAATGTGGGCTGTTACTGCAGCTGGGCTGGTGTTGCAAGGATACCATTTATTTTGTAACATGCTGCAATTCTAGTTTTATAATATCGATTATGTCCAGTACTCCAAAAATGTACAATGTAAGAGAAGTGTGTTGTGGACAAAAAAATGATGGGAACTCCTATGACACACTGACCAATTTATTAATAAAGCCATTTAAAGAAAATTTTAATAAAGCTCTCTTTTTTTCTGGCTGTGTCTAGATTGCAGAACTAGAAGCTCAGTGTAATGAAGCTAATCAGGAGAAGGAGAGGAACACCCAAATGAGCGTACGGGTGCAGGAGCTGGAGACCGAGCTACATGAGAAAGAGCAGGTGAGACGTCTCCATCACATTTAGGGAACGGAGCTGAGAGCAGGGGGTTTATCACAAAAAACATGTTTTACAGAGGAGCTGGTGTCTGACCTTGAAACTTTATGAACCGCTCATCCTTTTTTCTTCAAAAGAATTAATAATGGAACTCGTTGCTGCACCCTGTTCTTACTCACTACCACTCCTCCCTCACCCTACCAGGAGGAAAAAATGACTTTAAAGGCTCCTCTAACAGATTAAAAAATGTTTCTTTAGCAATTTCCTCTATCCTACTTGCTGTGCTGTTTATATTCTTAGTAAGTTGCCCGATATCCTGTTTTGTTTCATTTGCCTTTCGGTAAAAATACTAAAACTAGAGAATGTACATTTATCCAGTGACTTTGTCTCTAAGCAGCAGGGAATTTTGGCATTTCTAGTCAGGACGAGCTCTATGTGGCATGCAGTCATTGACCTATGCTCATTGCTGGTGAAATGTGGTTTCTGTCTGCAGACAGTGTGGCAATCTGAGTTTTGCTGCTTTTTTCTCTACTGTTGCGGTCTCCCTCTCTTCATGAGAGTGACAGGGGCTATGTGAAAGCAAAGGAGAAAACATCAATGTCCCAATTAAGTCTTTAAAGCATTGAATTTATGAATTTGGAAATAATACCTTAAAAAGCCTCTTGAGGTTTGATATCTTTTTGTTCAAATTTGTGTAGTATGTCATTTTTACTTTTTACAGTCTCTCCAAAAGTCAACTACTATTATTTTGATCAATAAATGTAAATTATATGAGATCATCATGACTTATATTGTGAACTTTTTATGCTGTCACTCAGACACTTGAGCTACAACCAGCTGTTAACATCACCAGCAGTGCTGCTGATCCCAGTAACTGACTATAACCTCCCACATTGACCATTTAAAGTCCAACAATGTATACTATTCTATCAAGTTCTACAAAATGGAAAAAGTTCATCATGGTTTCCCAATCATAATTGATGTGTTTCTTGTTTTGTCAAGAACAGACAATCCAAAACTGAATTCACAGTAACAGCAAACAGAGAAGAAACAAATCCTCAAATTCCAGAGGTGAAAGAAATCAAAACTTATGTGATTGTCAATTGTCTCCATGAATCAACCCATTGTGTAGCTTGAATTTAATAATTCAATCGCTTTGCTGCATAACGACCCAGTCAAACTCCCAGAGGTAAAGTGTGTCTACATTACCATACATGTTATTGTATTCTAATTATGTTCTACTTCACCACCTGGCAGCCTGCATATTAATAGAATGTGTAAACCTATTCTTCGAGAGCAGTGTTTCTAATACAACAAAAGGGAAATAGTTCAAAGAGTCTGAGCTGATTTTGAAAGATTAGAATCAAAGAATCGTGCTGTTCGGGGCCTGCAGCATCCACAAAATGCCCTAAAACTGACTGAGGCTAGCAAAAATAAATAGTGTTGTTGCAGAGGCCTGATACTGCAGACAGTGCTACGGAGGCTCATCGAGTGACTTGTCCCTTCTAGAATCGCATGAATACAACTAAGCTCCTCTGTTTAAAAACGCCATTGAATTATTATGCATTCAATGTGGTGTTGAACCCAACACTAACCAGCTGTGAACTAATGGAACAAAGCTGCTGCAGGTGATTACAAAGATGATTATTACTTCAGGTGGAAGAGCCTGAAGCGCTGGCAGATGTTATGAAACCGTGTTTGTCTTCCAACCAGGGAGGGATGAGCCTTTCAGAGCAATAATAAAAAACAAACATGAAGAATGAGATGGGTAAAACATGGATGTATCTTCAGTATGCAATAATTCAGTCTCTATGCTGTTGTTTGTTTAGTTTTTTTTGTTTTTACCTTCACCATGTTTGTATATAGTTTGTTTTTAGGAAGCAGTGCATTTTTGTTTTCATTGACAACTTAATCATGTTGTTCGATATCCAGTCCTAATTCCTGGATATTGACCTTCAACACATTGATACCAATCATAAAATGGAAATGGCTAGACTGGCTCTATCCAAAGGTAACAAAATCCAATTTACCAGCATGTTTAATGCTGTCTCATGTTTAATTCAGGAAGTCACTGTTCCTGGCCAAGACATTCATGCACATGTTCTTTTAAAATCCTTGTAGAGAGACATGATAATCCTCAAAGTAAATTATTTTAAATATTTCATAGCTAAACCTCAAAGGGAGATATAGACTATGACGATTCTAAAACACCACACCAACACCATGTACAGCATAACTTGTTATAGCAAACTAGTTGCAAACCGATTGTAACATAGACCCTTACAACAGATCAATATGTTGGGATTCATTGACTTTTGATTAACTGACAACTGAATTTATTTTCCACAGGAACTGGAGAACCTGAGGAAGCAGGCAGAGATAATCCCTCAACTCATGGCTGAGTGTGAGGGCATCACCACCAAACTGCAGGTATCTTCAAAGCACCCAGAAAATCTCTCCTCCTCTACAGCGCCACTTTATAGCAAAGTATAAAGCAGAGCTGCTGCTCCAAGGTAACGCTGACACACTCCCAGGCATAAGCAGCGCTTTCAGACAGAGAAGGAGAATGAAAGCTCTCATTCAGCCTGAGGGCAGGTGATACATTCAGGGGTTCCTGTATACATTTGTAAAGCTCCATATTCATTACAATGGGACTGGATTATTGCCTTTTTTTGAAAAGGTATTCTCAACCAGATTATAACAGGGAGGAACTGAGATACTGCACCTTGACTCTGGCTTATTAGTTATCTAGCTATGCAGATTTATCTGTTTTGCTGGCTACAAAACCAGCTTTAAGGACTGAGGCTTATACATAACATTTCTGTAGGTGTGTGCATTAGGTCGCTTAGATTGGGCGTTGGAATGTTCTGTTGCTAGAAGCCCTAGAACAATCCAGACTCACACCCATCGTGTCACATTTTCCTCAAAACAAAGAGCACCTGTTTTTCAAAGCGGGTTTCTTTCATTACATAACATCAGACTTTCTGTAAAACCAGAAGTGCCTGACTTAGTGAATGACTGTACAACCCATTAGTGCCAAGTCTGACATGAGCTGCATTGATATTTACGCTCATCTCTGGCCCTGTTCTGACTCAGAGCGGGTTTTTATCATCCAAGCTGTCATGCATGTGCTGCCTTTCAAGCCTTGCAGGAAGGAGAATAAAACCAACAGCAGCATGCCTGAAGTTCCTGTGCTGCACAAAGCTGGACTGCCCGGTTTGTTTCTGCAGCAGCCGGCTGGATGAATGACAGTGACAGAGTTTATCTAACTGACTATCCACATGGAGGAGAAGCAGAGACAATGGGATTTCTCAAATACCTCTGTCTATTCATCAAATCCATCCTCTGTCAAAAACTGAGCCAGGGGCCATTCAGAAAGAAATTAGTCAATAAAACTACTTTTCTGCCACCAAAATCAAATACAACCACTGACATTATTGTGTGCATGTTATTTTTTTCCCTTCCTTCTGACTTTTTAAAAATATATCTACTTACTCCATGTCTGTGTGTGTGGTCATGTCTCCCCTCTATTTAAAGTTGACACCCTGCGTGGAGATCAGGTTTCAGGAGCCATCTGGAGAATACGGCCATGCAGGCACAACACCCATTTAGCACTCTATTTTAAATCCCCCCCTTGAATGATATCTTTGGCATTAATGTGTCAACTGTGTCGCCTGCTAGTCTGAAAGACTTACTTTACCGTCCCAGCCCCACACATTCAAAGATAAATCAATTCATTTCATTTGTATAGCTTTAAAATCGCAAATCACAGATTCACTTCAAGGAATGTCATACAGCGAAAAACTCCCTAATAAACCTTTTATCAGGGATCCCTCCATCAAGATGGACAATAGATGTGTGTACCAGATGAAACAATACATCAGTACAGGGAAGAAGTACAGCATTAGGTGCAGGTTTTTGTTCCAACCAGGCAGTAACATGGCTGTTTCTAATAATGGAAGTCCTTAGCAAAGCCCCTAGTCATTGATTAGTAGAATCAGGTGTGTTACTGCTTGGTTGGAACAAAAACCTGCAGGACCAGTGTTGGTGACGCCTGTTATAGACCAACCAGGGTCAATCCTAACTATAAGATTTATCAAAAAGCAAAGTCTCACTGTATAGTCTACATCCTTATGTTTATTTTGATGCATTGGGAACACTTCATTTATATCCTGAAGAAAAGATTTTTTCTTTACAAACTCAAATATTTACTGAATAAGGTAAAAAGCTCCAGAATTTAGCAATTCTGTGAATCACTGAACTAATATTCAGTTTTATAAAGCTTTCATCTGTGTTGCATGTAGTCAACCTAATTCTGGCACATATGAACAATTGTTACAGCCTCACGAGTCCTCTGCATTTCTTGGTTTTGCCTCAGAAAGGTGTTGCTGATTCACTGGGGTGGGGGTCATTGTCTTGTTGAAACACACATTTCCTCTTTGGCATAAGGCAGAATGACACCTTTGAAGATTTTGTTATAGGCAAACTGATCTATGATCCTGTATCTGTTGCGTGACTTCTTGCAAGTGTTGTTTGCTGATGTATCACATCTGTTCACAGGCTGCAGAGACAAAGAACAAGGAGCTGGAGGGGAGGATAGAGGGTCTTCAGCTGGACATGGAGGACAGTCAACAGAAGCAGGGCAACATGAAGGGAGAGCTGAAGAAGTTCATGGATATTCTGGATGGAAAAATAGACGAGCTGCATGAGTTCAGGCAGGGGCTCTCCAAGCTAGGCGTTGATAACTGAGGAGAAAGTGGCACTGAGCTGTGAGGGTCAGAGGTCAGGTACGATGGATTCACTACGGTATGTCTTCAGGGCAGAAACTATGTGGCACCTACTCCCCCAAAGTGATGTCCACTCAGAAACAATCAGCTTTGGCTACTAATAAACACTACAATGTGAAAAAGAAATGTTTTGGAGAAGGAGAGTGACGCTGGCAGACTAAAAGGAGGGCCAGTACGCTCCATTTAGTGCGGTGGCATACTGAAACTAAATCGTCACACTTTGAGCTTACTTTTCCGTTTCTGTGGGGGGAGACGGCTTTAAAAAGCTGGTGGTGGGTTTTTAGATTCTGTCCATTTTTTTTTTTTCTTCTTTCTCCTTTCTGAAGACCACAGCAGTAGAAGAGGGGACTTAAAAGGGCTAAAACGAACAACACACACACACACAAAGACAATGGTGTTCGGCATCACTCAAGTAATAATTGGTGTTAATCCTTGTGGCCCCCTCAGACAATGAGAGATGAAATCTTTCTATAGATGGTCCTCGCTGTTGCCTCTTGTCTAACTCAGGTGTGTTAGGAGACAGTTTGTACTCATTAGATTATATGCACATATATGACATACGGCCGTGACACAAAGTGCCTCCAGGTGAGTGTAATTCTACCTGGCAAGGAGAACTGGCCAAGTGATGACCTTCACCATAATAATAACTTGAAGCTTTTTTTTCTTGTGAAGAAAAATGAAATCATATTGAATAACAATTTTTATTAAATTGAGATGAAAAAGTAAACACAGACAGGTGAGCACATTTTGAGAATGTTAATGTTGTTAGTGTAAGTTTATCTGGTGAGAACCATGAAGGATAAAACCAGTATGCACAGAAAGTGTAACAAAATATCTGCATAGAGAAGGACACCTTTCTCATCTCAGGAGCTTTCCTGCAGAAATGTAGTAATCCAAAAATAATGATAGGAACCCCATTTTGCCATGAGTGTAGTGTAGTGTTTAAAGGATTTTGTGTGTGCAATAGTATTTTGTCTATTTGTAGAACAAAGTATGTCTCTCCAAGGCTGTTGATGTGCTTCCTACACACTTGTTTTTGTTCTGGTGGTGGTTATTTTTGGGTGAGGGGACATGGTGCTGTCTGATGGGTGACTTATGTGAAAGTGTACTTCACTGAAAACGTTTAGATGGCATGGACCTATAGCACAATCCTGTCAGATTCTTGGTTTTTGGTTTTACATATTTATTTATTTGGTGCCTCTCTACAACTAGTGTTTCTAGAACAAACCAAGTAATCAACATTACCTTAACCTAAAGCCTCCACAGATGTACTATACTATATTAAATATACCAAATTGTCTGGAGGATTTTTTTTTTTTTTTTTTTTTTTTTTTTTACAGGATGGTGTTTGAAGCTACTTTTTACAGAAGCCTGCTCTTTTGAAATGAAAAGAACCTGTCGTGGTGTATTTACTGGGTAACACTATGATGTTATGAGTCTACATTTTTCATCACTGGTCTTGTCATGAGATTGAGCCGTCTACGAAGGGACTTTTGCTTATTGTTCACTGTTGAACCCTACTGTTCATAAATCTCCTGAACCTGCAAGTATGATTCTTCTTTTTCAACTAATGCCTCGTAAACCTTTGTGACTCTTGTTCCTTATTGTACTATAGTATACTGACAATTGATAAATTTAGTTTAAATACAATATTGATCTTAAGTCTTTTTTTCCCCCTTGATTTTGCAGTGCTGAGCCAAATGGTGAGTTTTACAGTCAGGAGGTTTGCTTAATCCACACTCAATTTCAAATTAATATTGTGGGTGCAATTATGATACCTGACATTAAAAATCTTGAGGCGGCTTTCCTGGATAAAACACTCAGAGGAGGAGGGTGCTGCATCCTGTTGAGACTCCACCACAGCACGGCTTTTCCCTGATATTGATTTATATAGAACTAAATATAGCTGCAATCCTCACCGAGACGTATAACTAAAGCAGTGAGGTAGGATTTAGAGCCAGTATATTGTCTTTGAAATATGAGCAAATAAACACACAAGCATGTTGGAAGGATGAAAAAAAACCCTTAAACTCCAATGTCCTCACAGTACTGATGGAACGGCTGCAGTGGTGGATCAGAGGACATGTTGCCGTGGCAACTTAATCCCACTCTTTTTTTGTGTGTGTGTGTGTGTGATAACAGTGGGAATGATGGACTATGAGAGGTATAGATCCAGAGCTACCTTCCAACAATATTTCTGTTTTAATTACTTGAGTCAATCATCTTTCCCAGCCAATTGGACTCCTGGAGATTTGTCTCCCTGGCTCGCTCACATTTTCCTTTTCACCTTGGTTGGCACAGGTGGAAAATTAATGTGTTATGAACATCAATTTAGTGCAGACAGAATAGGGAAAAAGATCTGCTCTTGTGCTGCAACTAGTGATTTTATTTTTATAAGATGTTACAAAAATGCCCTAAACCAATTGTGATATTGAAATGGCTGCTTTTGCCCAACCAATAGTGCAGAATCCAATTTAATTTTTGTTTCTCATGTTGGAAAAGAAACAGATATTTCCCTCTGAGAAGCTGACACCAGGGGACTGTTGCACAAAAGCAGAATTAAGGAATCAGTTAAAAAGCCAGACTTGACCTAGTTGAATCTGTACATTCTGGCTTAATTGGATGCACGATTTGTGAACCAGGATGAAGAGATGTGGCCATGTCAAGCCAGGTATAAGTAATCAGGATAAAAGTGCATTTATAGACCATGGATCACAGATTTACTGATGCAGAAATGAAGGAAAGAAAGTGCAGCATCCTTTCACCAAGGGATCAACATCATCAAAAAAAGTAAATACAGCTGCTGTAATTGAACACATTTGACATTTAACATAACCAATTATGTTAACCATATGCAGAAATATATCAATCCAGCATCCATTGATGATCTGGTAGTCGTGGAGTGGTTATGCTGCAGACGACATGGGCAGACCTGATCAGGGCACCAGTCTGATTCCAGGAGGGCTAGACCCTTTTCAGATGTCACTCCCCACATTTTCTTGCCCCTCTATTGTCAAAAGCACCCCCCCCCCCAAAAAAAAAAAAAACTTAAAAACAAAGACAAAAAAGATTAAGTAAATAAACTAACATTTTACAGACTGTTACAAAGTGCCTTAAGTGTACACACGAGGTCAATGACTTTCTTAAAAAGTGCCTGCTCACATTTTATCATCTTTACTGATTTGATCAGTTAAAAGGCCATGTAAGAAACGGTGTCTGTGGAATAAAGAGAGTGAAGAAGCACGCAATGGGACTTTATAAATCGTCTTTGTCACTGACAAATGTGAGCATATTTGAATAATATATATTAACACCAGAGCAGTGAATCTAATGACTATTATGTGAAGTATTATTAAAATGATAATGGTTACAATTAAATTAAATTATTATTAAATTAAAGTAACATTAGTCATATTTAGCAGAATGAAAATGTACTGTAGGCTATGTGAGATATTTTAATGCAGGCTAATAAATAGTCAGGATACATGGAAAAGGCTATTGATTAATGGTAAAATAACAATAATTTCCGATTGGAGTGATGCTGCCTGACAGATAAAGCAGCAGGATCCTCCTGGTCTGGAGAAGGCTAGCTGCACAGATTAAATCTCCATAGTGATTTATGTGCCCCTGCCTTCGTGAAACAAAATCACAGCTAAACTCTGCCAGGATAACTGCGAAAAAAAAAAAATCACAGCTTAATCCTCTATCTAGGTTTTGGGCAAATGTCCTCGTGAAATTTTGGGCAATTCTTTGAAATGAAAAAGAATCTATAATCTAAAATGAGGATTGCAAAAATGTTTCACCATTCGTGTTATAAATGAAATACTGAGATTAATGAAATATAGGGAGGGTCTTATGCTTTGCTTTGTAATTTTTAAACTGAATATTGGAAATCTGATCAAGAGGAACTTAGTTTTGTTTTTGCATTAGTTTCTTGAAAAAAAAATAGTTGCCAGATTAATCCTTTTCTTAGCTACACACATCCATGGTGCCCACAGGATAAATCCTCAAAGTGCCACCAGGAAGGTTGTCTCTAGTGAATCATCTCACCAACTGAGAAAGCTGGTGTATCTATGGTGCTCAGAGGGTGAATCCTTTGACTTTGGTGATGTTCCAAGTTAAAATTGAGCACCAGCATCAGGTCAAAATGATCATTTTATCCAATACTAAAACCAAATATACCTACAAAACCAATGACATTGCCAATTCCAATTTGCAGATGTTAGCATGCAAACTTTACTAGCATGTTAGCAAGAAGTAGTTTAGTTTGATAGTTTGGACTAAAATAAAAGTTAAGGTGTTTTGGCTTTGGATTGTGTCATCTTAAGGTCTTTCAAAAAAAATAAATGAACTCAAAAAGAGAAAAATAAAGTGCTTGCCCAGCGCCACATTTAGCAGAGGTGCTAGAACTTAAAAAAAAAGTGGAAGTGGATGAAAAGACCAGATTCATGCACAGATTTGAGTTTTTAGATGCTTTTTTCAGGCATTGGGAAATATATTGAATCAATAGATGATCAGTTGATCAGTACTGAAAATAATTCCCTGCTTTTGCAGCATTCCTGTGTCTGTTCATCGCTGTCACTTTAACTCGCTCATTGTGTGACCGGTGATGAGTGGGCGAGTTGGTGAAACATCATTAAGAGACTATGCTGCTCTCTACATGTGTCTGTGTGTGTGTGTGAGAGAGAGAGAGAGAGAGAGAAAGTGATGGAACTGCAGGCCACTACCACTGAGATTTCCTGTCGCCATAGTAACAGGCTGCAAAATTTCATGTTGACGCTCGATCGGTGGGTTGTAAATACCAGCCATGTGTCTTCCCTAAGGTGCATGACCCATCTTCCACCTCAATCACCTGGATGTTACCAACAAATGCGCGCGCGCGCGCGCACACACACACACACACAACAGTTGCAGGGACGGCTTCTTCTGCAAACAAAGATGATGTTTAAAAGCAGCCAGAATAAACCAATCACAGCTGGCTGCAGGTCTGCGCTGTCGCTGGCCGACAGATATGGGAGAGCGACGGCTGACAGGACGGATATTGCTGTATGACTCATCATCATGTGGGCTACAAATCCAGCAAAGCACCCTCACCGGGGTTCACTGGCATGGGTTGATAAGATATGTTTAAATATTATGATTCATTTAGCAAACAGAGGTTTTTATTACAGCCGGGTATGAAGAGACCCACAGGTTCACCTTGAATGAAATCCGTTTTATATGAAAAAGATAATAGCCAACAATCCACATATATTATTGAACGTCTTTTCATTTATTCCTAAAGCACAGCAGTGTAATCATGTTCATCATGAGCTCACCTGTACATACCAGACACACCTCAGGCTTCATAGACATGTTTGCAGAATCAACCAGTTTTAAAACAAAGTGCAGCAGTAAGTTGTTTCATCTGCAAAACCATCAAACACTGTTTGCTATACAGTCGTATTCATCATTTTTACATTATATATCACACCTTTGTCTAAGTCAACTGTTCTGTGGCATAGATTTGCCTTAAATAACCAATCAGCTTTTCTGATGATTGGGTTTTTATTGGTTGTTTAGAACTTTTTTTAATCTACTATTCATTTGTCATTCTGTATGGCTTCATAGAGAGAGACATATTTGATCACATTAATTTCCACCTATATTGAGACAAACACATACACACATTTTTGACAGTGAGACAGAAATTCTGTGACAAACAATGACTTTAGACACACGTGATGTAAATAATTAACACTTCAGGACGTCACTTGTCCTTTAAATTAGCAATAAAATGCAAAAAAAAAACTCTCTGCAGCCCTTGTTGGTAAAAGTTCAAAGTAATAACTGTTCATATTTATTTTTACATTCAATATAACACATAATAGTTTAGATCAAGCAATGTGAGGAGAGTGAGTATTTGTTGTGTAGTGTAGTCATCTCTTCCCCCTGTGTGATGATCTCACTGAAGCCACATTTCTAGTTAGTTATGAAAAGATAATTACGAGCAAACAGCAAAATCAGATTCAGAGGCAGCTCTTCTTGGCAAAAAAACTTTTGGGCTAATAACGTGGCAGTAACAGAAGCTCCACGTCAGAACCCTGAAGAAAACAGAGCAAGGGTGATGTAAGAACAGCTTCATTGGTGTGTGTGTGTGTGTGTGTGTATGTGTATGTCTCTGTGTCTGTGTGTGTGTTCTCAGCTGTCCCAGTCTGCACTCAGTGTCTCCTCGTCCCCTCTGTCCTCCTCGTCAGAGTCAGCCGACACCTTCTTCATCCTCATCATGGCAGCTTTGATGCTGCGCTGCAGCTCGTTGTCTGTGCTGTTGTGGACGTCAGCTCGCACTGGAACCACCTGTAACACGACACCGTTCAACTTAGTATCGGGTTGTCTTTAGGCTTCATATGACCTCCCACCAAAAACTATCGGTGCCTAAATTAAACTAGATAGACCTGTGTCACAGCACACACTTTAACCCAGGAACTAATGACATTACCAATGAAGTAGGTGTTTAACTAAATCAGTATTCATGACCCACAGGCCACCTGAATGGAAGGCAGCCATGATTAATGCTATTAATCACAACGGTTGAGGAAAAATGTCTGCAAAACACATCAATTAAGGTCAGGCCTCATATAGGTGGATTCATAAGATGATTTTATCTGAGTGGCTGATTTAAGAACAGGCCTTCTATTTACTACCTCTACATATCTGTCTTTGATTTTTCTAACAAATTCTTTGTGATAAAACCTTTGGAAAGCCTTGTCCACTGGAAAAATATCAGCGCCATCTAGTGCCTTCAGCACATCCACTTACCTGGTTTATTGCCATGTTCAGTTCTATAATTGCAATTGCAACATTTCCAAATTAAAAGTATAATGAAAGAATAATCAACAATTAGCTACCCCCCCCCCCATTGGATGAATGACTTGAATGAATGACAAATCTATATGTAGGCTAGAGGGAAATTTATATTATTGTACATGACAGTAGCTTGAGGATTGGGGAGGGGGAATCAAATTGTGACTTTATTCATTCTGTGGTGCTCCACCACAGATTGGTCTTTGTGGGGGAAACACTGCACTATATGCAAAGGTGGATGATTAGACTGGACATTGTTTAATACTTGCTATCCTTTAATTTGTCTTATTGTGACAGTGGACTCAGTTCATGGATATCCTAAAAGTAACGAAAAAGACTGAAAAGTCATTGAGGACATATGTCTAATTTCTTTTATACTGATCTTGCCTTCAGTTATCTCCCATAAACATCATTGTCAACATCTCACATGTGATTCACTCGGACAACTGACCGTGAAATTTAACTACGCTCTCTTCCTAAAGCATGAAGCTGTTCATATGCTGGATTTTTGTCATTATGACAAATCCGTGAAAAGACCAAAACAAACAATGCATTAGTTCATCATTCAAAACATACTTTTCCATATTGTGTGTTTCTCAGCCCCCAAGAACATTGGTGCCTACTAAAAAGAAATTGTTAAAACCAAGTTATATCATTTTACCTTTAATAAAACTCTCAGTAAACAGTTCCTCACTGTAGTTCTTAGCACAGAGGAGTAAGGAGTGTATTTGTTAGGGACTCATTCCAGCCTTGGATTAACAGAAATGTAGTACTCTGGTGAGCTGGAAAGAACATCTCACCTTCTTCAGCATGACTCCCTGTCGGATAGCAGACATCAGGCTGCTCCTCGGGTCCATGGCGATTGACTCTATCCTGGGAGGGGAGACGTTCCGAAGCTGGATTTGTCCACGCTGCAGTGAGGCCAGCACTTCATCCATTGACCCTACAGTGATGCAACAGTGGAGGAAAAGAGGACGTTTCATGGCCCTTTGAGAATTTCCTTCAAATTACAGCACCAAAAGTGCTGATTATATGCTCTTGAGCATGCATTAATGTTTAAATTCCACTGCTGATCAAGAATGTAGATACATTCTTTTTCCACCAAGCTTTCCCAAGTTCTTACTGCTGCAGAGCATTAAAAAAAAAGAAACAACATCTGTCCTGAATGACCTCCATTTCACAAAATCTCAGAAAAATGAGGCTGTGTCCCTGCAGCTGAGAGTGAGCATCAGCAGGACTGCAACTGAGGTAAATGCCTCCTCTGGCCTCATGGGGAGAAACTACAAAATTTTGAACAGAACACCATGTACAAGCAGGCACACACACGAGTACACTTCTCCTTGGAACCAATTCACACATCCTTCTCCATATCTATTGCAGTTAAGTGGAAAAAAATAGCAGATTTTTTTTCTCTCTCACCTATATTTTGTTTGAGCGTGTTCTTGGCTGGAAATGGAGGATCCTCTTTTTCACTGAGAGGCTTTGGCGTGTCCTCAGAGGAAGGTGAAGCCTTCACAGGTGGAGGAGCTAAGGCAGGGGGCAGGGGTGGAGGAGGAGGAGGAGGAGGAGGAGGAGGAGGAGGAGGAGGTGCTACAGGAGGGACGTTTGTTGCTGGAGGTGATGGTGTAGAGTAGATTTGGACAGGGATGTCCTGAGGCTGCGGTTTCTTGGGTGTTTTTTTGCGTCTGGGTGCAGGCCGGACGGAGGGCGGTCCATCGGAGCAGGGGGAGGGGCCGAGGCTGATGATGGACAGTGGCTGGGAGGGACATGGCAGCTCTGAGGGACACGTCCTGGACTGAGGAGCCTTCAGGATGTATTGGCCATGGTGCTTCTTGAAACAGAAGAGGGCAAATGAATGAAAACCTTCAGAAAGAACCAGGACTGACTGCATTACCTCCTCTGGCGTTCGCACAGAGAGAGACGGCGAAGACACAACACGACGCCCACACGTCAAAATGTTCTTTTGTTTTAAAAAGGTCACAGGGACTTCAGATTAAACTAGACTGGTGGAGGGAATGGGCACAAGGAAAAGATCTGAAGCCAAGAAAATAAATCAATCAATAAAATAAATCCCTCTCCCAGAAAACAACAGTGATCCATAACATTGATTGGTTGACAAAGCAATCTCAGCAGAGGATGCACTCAGCAGAAGGTCGATCATATCACGCTTCTTCAATCTGGAGAACAATGACAATATTAAACCTCTGAATAAAGTTATTAAGTACTTCATTTGTCTAACAGAACTAATTCAAAGAAGAACACACTGTAAACAATGAAAACCTGCTAACAGCATAGTAGAATATTTAAGATAAGGCTTTATAATAAGAGTCATTTAAAAGGTTCCACATTTGGCAGGTCTGGGACATCAGCTTCCAAGACCTCGACACCTGACCTAGAAATAAAATAAAATATTTTTTTCAAACTTATGAAGAATTATTAGTTTATTTTTTTTCCTGTTTTCTCTAAACAAACACAATTTAGATGAATATTTTCTTCACCAAGATAGTTGATATGCTGTGTATATATATATATATATATATATATATATATATATATATATATATATATATATATATATATATATATATATATATATATATATATATATATATATATATATAGTGGGGAAAATAAGTATTTGAACACCCTGCTATTTTGCTATTTCTCCCACTTAGAAATCATGGAGGGGTCTGAAATTTTCATCGTAGGTGCATGTCCACTGTGAGAGAGATAAACTAAAAAGAAAAATCCAGAAAAATTGATGATAAATTGCCGCTATATCACACAAATAAATCATTAAAAAATCATGCATTGTGATTTCTGGATTTTTCTTTTTAGTTTATCTCTCTCACAGTGGACATGCACCTACGATGAAAATTTCAGACCCCTCCATGATTTCTAAGTGGGAGAAATAGCAAAATAGCAGTTCAAATACTTATTTTCCCCACTGTATATATATATATATATATATATATATATATATATATATATGGCTCTCAGTATTGCACAAGATTAGATTTAATCAAATTGAACAAAGTCTATCTTGTCAGCCTCCTCTGAAAAAAATGTTTCTTTTCACTTATTTATTTATTGGTGTAAATTGCTGAACCCACGCAAACCCTAAATCGTACAAAAAATGCTCTCAAATTATTTCCTCAACAGAAGGAAACAGGACTGTATCACCCTGGATACTTGGCTAGATATTAAGAAGATAAACCAACAACTTTTTTACTTTAGAGGAGCTTTCTCAGAAGTGTGATTCATTTGCTGCAGAAAGTCTTTGCAATCCAGCTCTTATATATTGGAACGTCAGCTGAGCAGCTGACGCTGTCGCTTGATGATAAAGTGCTGTTTTTAGAATGAACTCAATCTCACATTTAAAGCCAACATGGACAAGATGTCCTTAAAAGGGGCATGAATATTTATCTTTGAATCACATGTTAACTGTTTGAACCTCTGAGGATCATGTAGTGTGAATTGGAAAGCTCCAGAACAGCTACTGAATGGATGTAGTCAGTCAGTTTCACACCACAACAGTTTTGCTTCCTTATTTATTACCGTCTTCTATTCACGTTTAACTTTCTCGTAACACAACTCTTTATTCATCAGAACTTTCTCTGGTGTGGGAGCTGAGGTCTTAATAACTGAATTTTAATTGAGGGTATGAATCAGGCGTCTTTGGGGATTTATTAAAGGAGAGGAGCTGCAGGGGGAGGCGGAGTGGAGACAATGAGAGCGCCTGACCTCTCTGAAGGATCGTAATCTGCTTAGCGTCTTCTCTCGCTCCTGGTCGACCCACTGCTTCCTCCTCTCCTCCTCCTCTTTCCTCCTCTCTCGTTTCTGTAGACAATAGAGGGAGACAGTGGAGCAATATTAGAGAGAGAGAGAGAATTGAATCCAGCTTGGTTTGTGGCTGCTGCCAGTGTGGGAGCTTCTCTGTGGGTTGTCTTGTTGCTGTGGTGACGTACCAGGTGGACCTGGTGATGCTGGGTAAAGACGATGGAGCTCTGCTTGGCTGTGATCTGCTTCTGCTCGTGAGCCTCCACGCACTGATCCTAAAGACGGGGAAACACAAGCACATGTTGCACCGTTCATATTTACACACGATAATCATAATAGCTTTCTTTCTTATTTTTAACAATCATAATAAAGCGCTCACTCAAATCCTTCTGCAATGAAGTGAGTGTTGCAAATATGTCATGAATAATCCATCAATATATTATAGATAAACAGTTTACCCCCCAAGCAAATGGCAGTGTCGTTAAAATTCATTCTCAGTTGGTCAGAAAATGCAGGACAATGGCACCTTTTTGTTGCGGAGGTACGCTCGCCGGGCACAGATGTTGCCTCTCTTGGTCTCCAGGGTCTGCAGGCGTCTCTTGAGTTGAGTGACAGGAGAGCCTGCCTGTTGGATACCGGTGTGGACCATGCTCTGCAGCTCCTCAGGATCCTCACACACGTCGTAATACACCACCTCCTCTTTCAGCTCTAAAACACGAACGTAGTGTTCATCAGGTGCAGCTGCAAATCAACCAGCTCTTTTTCACTTTTTCACTTCCTGTCTTCAACATGTGACACCTTAATGCTTCATGCATTGTTTCCCCACAACTACTATATAAACACACCACCTTTGTAAATTTTCTGCTGACCTTTTTGCTTTCACTGTATTTATATGAATGAATTGGAAAAAGATGAAAAATTTGATTGAAAAGGTCATTTATAGCAGGAATTAAAGGAAAAATGTAGTTTTGAAGTCCAGCTCATGTAAACACATTTAATTTTAGTCCAATTTGATTTATTACATTACTATGATGGTTTTTTTTTTACATATTAACTACAACCACAGGTGATCTGCATATTATGTGTCATTTCTTGTGTCATTCGTAAATTAAAAAGGATTCACATTAAACTTTACACTCTTTTAAAAGCCCCACAAACCTATAGAAACCTCATCTCATCTTATCTATCTGACTTAACTGAACAATTCCTGCTCCTGGGCCAGCCAAGCTAAGAATACACACAAAGTCTCCACACACACACACACAAAATGTGTAAATACACACAACTTGGAAGCAAACACCCCGTTTCCCAGGAGGGGCAATTAAGGAAATATTTACATGCACAAAATATGTCCCCAAAGTAAACTCTTTGCACGATATGCCAAGCGACCAGAAAAACATACGTATTGCAAAATATTACTTTAAATTACTAAACTAATAAATTATTTTAAAAGAGACAATTCCGATTTTATTAAAATAATGTAAAAAATGTATCCTTTTTCTCTAGTAGTTTGAGACATCTGAAAGAAGATCGTTTGACTTACTGTTTATGAGACGGGTGACTTGACCTTTTTACTAAGCTTGTACCTACAGCAGCTTTTACACAAAGCATTACACTGTTCAAGTATTAATATTTGTGTGCCTGTTCCGCTTATATCTTATGATTTTAAATACAGTGTTCTATCAAAGAAACTGTAACAGCAATTTGTACGGGGATCTAATGCTTTAGATTCCAATTGAAGTTTTTTTGTGTCTGGAATCTCTCAGTGTGAGTCTTACTCTCAGCTGAGCCATTCTGGTGTTAAGACCTTTGTGTTGTTTATTAGTTAAAACTAGTGCAGTGCCAGTAGAAAGTGTGTATTCCTGTACAAAAGTAGATAGCCGGGATGTAGGTGATTATTTCTTGTCCCACACACTGCTCTGCTAACCACAATATGTTCAGTAAATGACGATAAATCTTTTGGTGATTTCACATTGTTTTAATATCAACAACTTATCTATCCATCTATCCATCCATCAATCCTTAAAATGAGTGTTGGGATTTTCTGATGGTCTGTAAACGCATCTCAAAGATTTAGCATAGCTTAAAGAAAGAAAAAAACACAACGTTTCTTACAAAGTTTGTTGTTTTGTCATTGGCTACAGCCAAAGTAGCCTGTGTTTGTGTGAGAAATAAAGTAGCAGCTTAACCAGGAAAAGTACTTTCACTATGTTGGCTGCATGATCACTGCAAGACGGGATGTAATCGTTGTGCTTCTAGAGAGCTGTAACACTGGAATATAGGCACTGCTGAAGGATAGTGGTGTGATACCCAAGTATATGATTTATTTTTTTTAACCAGGGTCCGGAAAGCACACTATCCCCTACACTATCCAGCTACCTACAGGACTAAAGGTTTTATTGCTAATAATATAATGATGTTTTGCCAATCCATCTGATAAAATCCACAACATTTTACATAAAGGACACCTCCCCCTATCGTACCATGTGCAAGCTATAGCTGAAGTGATGCTGATTCAGACACACAGACTGACAGATGCTTCATACATGGATATACCTTTAATCTGTCTTCTTACGGTGTCTATCTGAGCCATCAGTAGCTGCTCCTCGTTCTTCAGGATCTCAAACTTGGTGTCATACAGTTCTAGTTGGGTTTCATAGAACTGCAGCTCCAGCTGGTCCACAGTGTCCTGCTGCCCACAGTCCTTAGACACACACCCAGAGTCCGCGCCCGGGGCCTGGACACTGCCAGACAAGGCACCAAACTGTACCACAACAAAGAAAAATGTCAAGACAGAGCCATGAAGCATCCTACCTGTAGCATATTACAGAATATTAAATACAGGCTGAGAGTTTCTGGTTAACTTTCAGAGACATTACATTTTGACTAAATAATCTGATTTCATGTTTCCATGAAATAAAATAATATTAATAATGATTAAAAAAAAACACTTTTCTTGGCTTGGTCAAAGACACAGTGACTGCTCTACATTTTCACTGTCAAACAGAGAACTCTTTAGTGCAGGACTCTACACATCAACATTTCTTATTCCCCGCTTGGTTTCGTTTTGGGACAATGCTGCTTGTGAATGAGATGCTTTTTGACAGCCATCTCAAATCTGGGAAGTTTGAGTGCCCTCCAACTTGAAAACAAGGAGATTTTGAAAATAGCCCCTGTTTTCACTTACAAACCAGGTAAAAAACAACCTAAATTTGACACAATAATAAGGCTCTGTGATAGATGACCCATCTCAAGGCAGTTCCACTTGCTGCATTCCAATACTGTGATTAAATGAGCTAACTATCTTGGACATAGATAAATTCATTATTAATACCGAATATGATTAATGAGCTTACGCATTCAAAGTCAATGCAGAGTTTCAAACACTTTAAATTATGTCATCTATAACTCCATGGAGAGAATTGACTATATAGAGAATTGGAGACAATATACTGCTTTTTTCCAAACATCTGCATTTGTACACACACACATACACACACAGTAAATATAAAGGCATCACGCTGTGAAATCTGTTGGCACACTCAACCCAGCCACAAGTTATGTTGCTGCTTCTGTGTAGGGTGGCTCACTGAACTCATTAGAAACACTCACACCCAGATGTAGCACTCTGTAAAGCCTCATGTGGATTTCACAGTGGTAGATAAAGCCAGCATCCTGAAACCTGTTTTAAAGGGCTTAATAGATGAATAATGCAGCCACATGAAAGCAAAGGTGCCAAAGGTGCTGTCTCAATCTCAAAATGCATAGCATGATGCCTACAGCAGCGGGTCATTCTCTGCTCTTCACGAGACACTTTGAATCTGACATAAGCTGTACACCAGCTGTACTGCGAAGAGATGCATCTGGATCGTAATTGGTAGGTAGACACAAGCTTAAATTAATGCATGCAGGTTTTCTGATTTTAGAGAAGCTTTATAAATAGATCAAAGCACTACAGCAGCCAGAGATTCAGATCAGACTGGAATAATAAGTGAAAGTTACACTGGAGCAAGTAGGCACTGTGATACATCTCTAGACACTTCGCTACAACAGCAGTGCTACCCTTGGTACTAGAAATAAAGATCTGAATGACACTGAAGCCTTGTAACTGTGCCAGAACAAAGAATGAGGGATCAATTACAGGAAACTTGGAAAGAGGTGGCTTATGTAAATTTAAAAAGAAAATAGCAAGCGTGACACACACCCTTGCCCTGATGCCGTCTTTCTTACGGTTGAGGCACATCTCTGCAGCTCTCATGTGCTGCAGGGTTTCTTTGGCCAATAGGAAGCGCAGTTTCTCCAGTCGAGGAGCAGCTGACGCCCAGGCAGCAGCCCCAAAACGACATTTATCCTCCTCCATCTGCTTTGACATGCCTAAACACATACAAAAGAGTATATTATACACATCTGCATAGGGAAATCAGCAGATATTTGCCTTGTTGACTGCTATCAGGAAATAAGACGACACTGGCAGAGGATGTTTGATATTTATCTGGTGCCAAATATCAAATCAATCAATCAATCAGAATCAGTGTATCTAGTCTGCATCTTACAAAGCAACTTTATATAGTATGTTTATAGGAAGTTAGAATCAGATTATATATAATATACACACACACACACATATATACAATAAACATGTTGCCTGCTGTTCAAATGCTACTTGTGACTCCAACGCTACGTTTCCTGCATGCTTAGGAAGAAAACAGTCATGAATCATGAATACACAATAAGAGAAATCAAGTCAGCATCTTATACCAGCCAGTGCCTTTGAAGTCTGTGCAAAGTAGGTGACCGTGATGTCCTGAATTGAGCCGACTGCATCTTCTGCTTTTGTTCTCCACTCCATCGCCTCCTTCTCCAGAGCTGCAATTCTCTTAGGACCCAAATCCTCAAACTCCAAAGACTTCTGCAGCAAACCAGGGTAAGAAAAACAGTGGACTGTTTTACACTCTGCAATTCAATGCACTTCTTACAGTTACTTAACCTACACGGTGAAGGAAAAATGCTAGGTGAATCACTCCATTAGTGCCATGTATTATGAGGGTCAGCACAGCCCAGAATAAAAAAGGAGAATTTTTTTTCAGTATTAAAAAAAGGCTGCGTAGTGGTGGTCATAGTGATGCAGGAACCAATGTGTAGAATGTCACTTCTACTCTAGTCTGGCTCACAAGATGTAGACTGTGGGTGTCATTTAGTTTCAGATTTAGAGTATTTTATTATTCCCAGATGGGCAATTCATTTTTACAGTTTAAACCATTCATGTGAGCAAAACAACAAACAAAGAGCAGCAATCATGCATGAACTTTTGTTGTTCTCAAAATCCCTTGTACATTGTGTATTATTATATAGCCATTGTGTATATAGCCAACAGTGCAATACATTTATATTTATATTTATTGTGAGCGACCGACGTGGTCTCCCCACAAAAGGGATCAGGGCAACCAGAAAAGAAGTGGAGACAGGAGGCAAAGGAACTCCCGTAATAAAAACATTTATTGTCGGCGATACAAAAAGAAGACCCAAAACGCTCACGTCAGCAGGGAAAGTCCACCTCGCACCAGGTGGACCAGACAGGCAGTCCCACGCGTCGCGTCACCTGTCCCGCACGCAAACATGTCCGGGGGGGAACTCCCTCTCTGTTAGTTATGTTCCCCTTATAACCAGGTGAGAAGGGGAGGGGTCATCACCTTCTCACATTTATATATACTGTAAAGACTGTATATATACTGTATATATCTGTATCAGTCACACTCAGTCGGCTCACTGTTGTGTTAATTTTTACTGTTTTTATTTTTAATTTAATTTTTTAAACTTCTTTCAATACTGCTGTAGCACCGTGAATTTCCCCACTGTGGGACAATAAAGGAGCTATCTAATCTACTCTCATCTAAAACATGAAACAACATGAACGCGGGCTGAAAATGTCAAGCTATGTTTGTCTTTTCTTTATATCACTAAACATACATCTTTTACTATTATATGTGGTGTTTCTTTTACAGGAATTTAGCTGTTCCTCCCCGACACAATTTAACAAGCACACCATCGCTACACATTTAACATCACCTGACACAACTGTGATTTGTTTAAAGAAAAGCAAACAAGCCACAGTGATTTTTTCCTGTAAAGTAGAATTATTACGAGGTGCAGTCAGAGCCGTCTATTACACAGTATTTTATGGTTTGGCAATCCAAAAATATGTCTATGATAAATCTGATTTGTATACATGCAGAATACATTTGAATTTTGATTGTAATTTACTATTTGGGTTTTACTATTTGTTATTTGCACAGATTTGGGTGTGTTGTGCTAGTAGCCACGACCTGCTAGTTCAAAGCAGAGATGAGGAGACAACTACTGTTCTGCTCACTTCACTTATATTTAACATTACAAGATTTTTTCTTTTCATTTTTGAACTTGTAGATTTCAGCCTGAACAGACATTTTTAACACAACCTTGACAACTTCTATCACATTTCACTCACCAGGATCTCCATCTTGTAGAGGCAGGCCAACTCTCTCATGTCCCTGAAAGGCTGCAGCAGGTACTGGAAGAAGGTGGTTGCCACGGTGACCAGGTCCTGGTAGGCCTCGTCCTCCTCCTCATAGATGCTGAGCAGTGCAACCATTCGGTCAGTGTTGCTGTGACTCTGCAGCAGCTTGTGAGAGGAGAAGACAATCAGCATTACGTTTATTATCCCTTGAACCCACAGTGAAGTTTTTCTTCACTAATCGATTAATTGTTTCAATAATCACTAGATTAATTCCAACAACTATTAAATGATTGTTTTGAAGGAACCCTTAAAAAAACCCTAGACATAGGGTTAATGACTTTCTCAATAAATCTCTGAAACCGTCATTGTCGTGAATGACAAAGTTCTGCACAGTTCATTTATTTTTGAACATCTTTTGATCAAAAGATTTTAGCTCCTTAAATGTTTTCAGCATGAAAGCTAACAGCCACGCTGTTCCAATGCTGCCTTTGTTGAGATTGTAGCCTCTGTAGGAGGTTTTCTATCTGCCCTGGAACTCATGTCTCTTTTGGGGGGACTTTGTAAAATCAATCAATATGGGTAGATCTAATATTGACCTGGAATCTTTTGACCAATCAGAGACTGATCTAGCCTGAAATAATTCTTCTTCTTTTTATTGACTCCAGATTAGTATAATAGTCTATTTAAAAAAAAATGGCGTTTAGTGAGGCCAACAGAGAATCAGTGTGTTTTTCTTCAAGAGGGAGCTGGCATCACGATGGCTCTTCATTGTGATTGTTGGGTCACCCGTCACAATAGACAATGATATTGTCCAAAAGAACAACTCTAATAGCTTGAATGGCCACTGTATTCAGTTCATTTGTGACTGGCAGGAATGGAATTTAATGCTAAAGTTATGTCACGTCAGTTGGAGCAATCACAACCAAGTGGGCATTTCTGTATGGAGAGGAGGGGGGACAGGGATTTTAAAGTGTGAGTGTGTGAGAAGGCAGAGTGCATTGCTGCTACAGTTTGAGTTAGGAGATGGTAATACACAATGCAGGAAATAAAAGAAAGAAGCAGCATGGCTACAAGACACGGGTAAGTTCTTGACTGTTGTACTTTAACAAGATGTAATCTTTTTTTAATTCAACCTAAACACTTGTGTGCGCATCTATACATTACCTTTATACATTTGAAATTTGAGGCAAGTAACATAGAGTTGCTGTCAATAAAAGCAGGAAAATTGGAAGTGGGCGTGTCTCTAGTGGGCGTGTCTCTAGTGGGCGTGTCTGTCTCTAGTCTGGAAGGGCCGTGTGCTGTATGACTTAGACAGATACTGTTGGGTCTAACAAGGGGGCGGTAACACATACAGAAACATACAGAAACGACAGACAGAAGCAGCACGTGCGGTTGATTCGACCCCACACCCCTACTCACCTGTCGCAGGTGATCTTTGGCCCTCGATATCTCCTGCTGCATGGTCTTCTTCCTGAACTCCTGCAGGTTTTCAAAGTACTCATCGATGTCCCGCTCATCCTGCGTGAACAACGTGTCGAGAACTATCTTCCGGCCGCAGGTGTCAATCGCCGCGCTGAAGTACTTCTCCAGCCTCCGACACGGCTCGTCAAAGTCCCGTTGGTCGTCGTCTTCGGCGGCTGACCTGCGACTCAGGAAGAGCAGGTCCCATATGTTGCCCTCCTGGAAGTCGGACAAGTCCGGGAAACAGTCCTCCAGGACGTCGGCGACGCACGTGAACTGCTGGTGCACGTGTTTCAAGTCGCTCACGGAGAAGAGTCCGGCCCAGCTCATCTGCGCGCCGTCATCGGCGACCTGGGCTTTTCGCTTCTGCCGCTGTAGCGTCCGGTTGTGGCAGGTGACGGCGAATTTACACTCAATGACGTTCCACTGTACGATAAAACCCAACTTAAACGTCTCCGTTTCCTCGAAAATGTTGCTCCTCACGGCCACCCAGCCGTCCAGGCTGTCTAACCGCTCGCATTCGGTGCTCGTCATGTTGTTTTAAGCTGTTTTAAACAGCCGTTTCACTTCGGGGATTCGCGAAGCTGCTGCTGGCTCTGTTTACAACATCCGCCATTTGCGTGACGTCAGTTGCCTTAAAGGACCTACGTTTTCTCCCGACCAATCCTCCAAGTAGCTGAATAAAAATGTAAAAAAAAATAACCTTTGAAAAAGAATACATACGGAGAATAGTAACGATAATAATAAGTAACGAGTTTAAACCAGTGAAGTACAAAAAACGAAACTGTTTTATATTTACTCACAATAAAATGTTTAAACGGCATTAAATGAGCTTACGAGGAACAGTGAAGGCACCATGACGTTGGCGTATTATGTTCCCCTTTGACCTTTTAAATCACATGTTTGGGGGAATTCCACCAAACACCAATGTAATGACTGATAATCCTGTAATTTGTCTCCGATTGAAAGTGATATTTACACTATTACCAAAAACTCAGGTCGCCAACATTCACAGGAAAATGATTTTCTAATAAAACGTCTGACATGGAAGTATAAAGCGCCTGTGACATTTGAGCAGCCTGACTCCCATCTATTTCTGTCCCAGCTTGTGGGTGTAGTTTGAACTGCTTACAGAGTTGGCCTAAGGCAGTTGTTGAACAGACTGATTTCCTTGAATCATCGGTAAACTTGCCACCAGCTGCTCATTCATTATACATCTTTTGATGGTTCCACGCAGGCAAGTTGCTTGTTTTCAGTATTAGTAATGTAGTTTTCAGATCTCATGTTATGGGAATTCTGCTTGGTTGTTTCCTGCAGATTGTTTTCATTATTATAGATTACTGTTGCTCTGTAGATGGATAAACTTTAAGTTTGAATCCTAATTGAGTTGTAAACCTTTGTCTTCCCATAGTCCCTCTGTTCATGGATCTGTATGATATCAGAGGAGGTATACTGGATGTGATTGGAGAGGAAGGCGAGGAAGAGGAGTTGACCACCATGGAGCCCTCCAGAGACAGGGGAGGAAGGGTGGTGTCCACCTTCCAGCGGTTCTCCATTAACACCAATGAGTCCCTTCATTTTGAACCTTGTGAGGACAGATCTCCATCTCCCACTGGGGCAGAAATTGGATCTGATGAAGATGATGACGTATTTAAGGAGGGAGAAACAGAGGTGGGGAAGTTAACTCTTTTGGCCATGATGTATGAATTTTATTTATTTATTTTATATTTATTTTTTGTTTAACCTATGTTCAACAAAGAAGAAAAACAAGGCATACATATTCCCATATTTTTGCCAAATATACATGGAAATATAATTTCTCTATAAATGCTCACAGCTTTGCAATAAAAATATCACTAGTGATAAAAAAAAAAAAAAGTGAATTTATTGTTGCTAATTCCCAGGAGATGTAGCTGTCCTGAAAACACAGGGCAGGCTGATAAATGACCTCAAGCTGTGTTATTGTCTTTACTCAAAATAGAAACTATAATTTTCAATGTTCTTTAGAATGAGATCAACACCACCAGGAATCACTTGAATGGGAAGGTTGCAGAGATGGAAAATTTTGCAGGTCATCTAGAGGAAATCTTCCTCACTGTGGAGGTATGTCATCCTCAAAAGTCTTTTAAAAATTAATGTAATAGAGAATTAAAATCTCGCATTGATTTAGTATGCTGTTGCTATGTTAGCCCTTGTTAATACTTTCATTTTAAGGTTTTTAATCATTATTTTACTTTTTAACTGACCTTAATCTGTGGGGAAAAATATAAAGATGTATGCATCTTGGAGGGCCTGAGCTATAGAGATACAATCCTTTTCATACAATTTTCCTGTCTTTGCACAAAGTTAATTGTAAAACAAACAAATTCACTAAATGATATATGCACAGGAGAATTTTGGCCGTCGGGAGCAGCACTTGGAGCAGCACTATAACGACGTGCTGCAGACGCTCTCCCAGCGGTACGACGAGAGGGCGGCTGGACTGGAGGAGGAGAAGAAGAACAAGCTGGAAGCTTTGTACAATCAGCTGCTGTCTTGCGGTCAGGCAATGGATGCCTCCAAGGAGCTGATTGAGATGGCCCAGGAGATCTACCGTGGCCAGGACAAGAGGCTTTTCCTGAAGGTGTCCTTGCTTTTGTTTTCCTCATACAAATGTTGATCATAATGTGCAGATTCCAGGCGTTTTGTTTTGTGCTGATAAACAGCGGCTGAAAAATGGTTTTGCTCATCAATTAAGAATAAAACGCATACTAAATGATTAGATGTACTTTAATTCATCCCACAACCAAGAAACTTAGTTATTAGTTATAGTATCAACATTAATTTACTGTGCATTTGAATGACTCTCTTTGGCATTTATTGACAGGCAGCTATTCCCGTCATTAAAAGGTAAATATGAAGCTGACCAGTGAGTACACCACACATGGTGTGACACAGGACTGCTGGAGAATGAAGAATGAAGTGTGCTTTTTTTTTTTTTTTTTTTTGAAACACTAATCATTAATGGCACGTGTGTTTCCAGATAAATTTGCATAGGCGCTACTGTTCAAAAGTTTGGGGTCACTTAGAAATGTCTTTTGAATGAAGTTAACGTTAAACCACCCAGAATATACTCTTTACATTAATATAAGAATATTATAACTACAAATGTATGTTTTTTTTTAAATACAATATCTACATAGGTGTATATCCATTTCCAGAAACCATCACTCCAGTGTTATAATGGTATATTGTGTTTTAATTGCATTAGAAGCTAATGGATGATTAGAAAACCCTTGTACAATTATGTAAGCACAGCTGAAAACAGTTTGGATGGTTAGATGGAGCATTCTTTGTTTGAAGGAGAAAATTATATATAAAAAAAACTATTATTTTTAACCTTTTTAATGTCTTTTATATTCATTTTGAAAGTTGTTTGATATACAAAAGTGTGATCTTTCATTGCAAACACAAAATTGTCTGGGGTACCCCAAAACCTTTGAATGGTAGTGTGGTTTCATCTAATATTGTGTGACTGGAATCGGATGAATGGCATAATAAAAGATGCATGGAAACTTTTTTTTTCCTTCACCAGGATAGAGGAGTTTGCCAAAGAGGAGGTGGACCTCGTACTGGCTACATCGCTTGAGTTTAACACACCGCTTGCCACCGACCTGTCAGATGTCAAAACCATGATGGACTCCATCAATGTTATTCCAGGTCTGATTTTTATCTCCAGTTCACACATCACTCGGTAGCTATGTCAATGCATAATAGATAAGATGGTTAGATGAGTGACTAAATTAATCAGTAAAAAGTCTGTTTTCTTGTTCAAGCAGGACATTTTGTTTTTTGAAGGCATTGTGCTCTCAGACATCCTGAATATACAATAACCACATAGGAAAGTCTGCTGTATTGGCTTATTATTTATAGCCCAGAGTCCATTAAATGTCTATGATGAACTTGACTTAAGGTTTAGTTTTCATCAAACTGCTGCACTTTTTCACACAGCCTGATCGCGAATGTCAATAATCAGGTTTTGCTTGTTTTTAAGAAAATCTACACTCCGGGAAGTGTTGTCAGATATTTAGGAACAACAAATAATTCCTTATGATAAAAAAAAAAAATCAAAGTCAAAGTAGGAAAATAATTATGTTTCTCCAATGTGAATACAGCTCCATCTGCCCCAGTTATCAACCCCCAGATGCCAAACTCTGCCACACAGACGTCGCTGCGTGTGTGCTGGAGCTTGTTCTCGGACGACACGGTGGAGTACTACGAGCTGTACTACAGACCCGTGCTGGAGGACACCCCAGCTGACAGCACCTGTGCACCGCATGGTACAGGGACATTCATATTGCATCATAACACCATCTACTGTTGAAATACTATCTGTTGATGTGGGACGCTCTCTGGTTTGTCTGAGATCCTTTTTTTTTTTTTTTTTATGTGACAATTAAATCTGTGCTCTCTGCTCAGTAAGCAAGGTAAAAGTGAAGGAGACCCACTGCACCGTGACAGATCTGCTGACCAATGCTCAGTACGAGCTCTGGGTCACGGCCACCAATACGACAGGCATCAGCCCAGCCAGCGAGAAGGCCTTATACATGACAGGTAATGAACGACACTTCTGCAACTACATGAAGTGTCATTAAACTTGTGACAAGAAAGATAATTGTTCTCCAAGTTGCCCCCCAAAATCTGTTTTCAGACGTAGTTCTGTCGGTTTTGTAAATGCTTCAGCCTCACATAATTGGTGTTTAATTAGAACACAAATAGTTGGTTCTTCTCTCCCTAGTGCCATCTCCTCCAGTGATCAAGCAGAGGGAGTGTACGAGCTGTCCGGAGGCTGCTCTGATCCGCTGGGAGTCAGGAAACACCAACCCTGTCGACTCCTACACTGTGGAGCTCCGTGAGATGGGCACTGACGACGGTATTACTGAGTAAGAGCTGTTGGAGGCCATCATATCAGTAATTTATATATATATATATATATATATATATATATATATATATATATATATATATATATATATATTAGAGCAATAAATCTTTAATACGGAATAAAGCCCTGCTTAAAACATAGTGATAAATCCAATTCCTTTTTCAGAAATCATTAAGTACCAAATTATTACTCCTGTTAGTTCTTTACAGCTGACCAAGGGTGATTGTACTTAAGTTTAACTAACATAGTGAAAATAAGTAATTCTCCTTGTTTGTGGGCCTTCCCTGGAACCCTCTTAAGGACCCCTAGGGGTCCTACTCTGAGAACCACTGCTGTTGATCTCTGTTGTTGTCCAAAAATACTGAAATGGAGTCAATGAGCCACACAGTTGTCTTGGGTAATTGTGGTTATCATATTTTTGGAAATGTCTCCAATGTCCAATATAAGCTATCACGTTTTTGTTCTCCAGAGCCACGTTAAACGTTGTACGACTCTGAAGCGTCCTGCGCTTGCACTTTATTCACATGGATTGCAGCAGCAAACTACAAATATATGACATGAAAAAGTCAAGAATTCTGCTATCTTAATCCCTCCTTTGCTCCCACGCATCCCGACAGGGACCGCAATGGAAATGAGCCTCAGGGTTTTATTGTGTTATCCTGACATTTCTGTTTATGTAAGCATTCAATGCCCTGACAGAGCCTCTGTGTTTTTTAAAATGAAAATGTCATAAAAAAAAATCACTTACGGTTAAAGAAACGCATGTCTGCTGCTGCTCAAAAGGAACATGTTATCAGTCTCTGTTTTTAACAGCTTTTGGGACAATAGTAGAGGTCTACAACACAGGAATATGGTATTATTAGGCTTTTAATACGCATGTGTGAGTAGTTGTAATTCATTGCTAGTTTGTTCTGTCTTTTTGTTTTTAAAGATGCAGCGCCCGGTTTAATAAGGCGTTTGCTTCAATACATCCATAAACAAGCCTGTGCCTGCTTGCCTTGGATTTTTAAGGTCCCAAGTACGTAGAGCTTCTGACTCAAGACACAGTATGTCCTAGAAAATCTATTCTTAGCTGCAGCTCCTGCAGCACTGTTAGCCTCAGCTAGAATTCTGTCCTCACATTTGGGGTCATTTTAATTTTTCATTTGGTCAATTCAGAGCATAGCTAAAGCCCTTTTTATTTGATGGATCTGTTTTATTTCTGAATGGGACATGTTCTTCACTTAAATGGGGTCCCTGTTCCAGATATGACAAATTTCCTTGTTAACCCCCTCAATTATCCACCTGCTCTTTTAGTGGTTGTTAGAGAAGTTCTTATTTTGAAGGCTACGAAATAACAGAGGATTTGAGGAGCATAGGAAAAACTTTGTTTATAAAGCACCTTTCATAGAAATTAAATGCAATTCAACGTGTTTTAAAAGCAACTAAAAAAATGAAACAAAAAGGACATGACAAAAGCAAAACGTATATAATTAGAAGGAAAGTAATATCAGAAGATGGAAAAAATACAATTAATAATATTAAGATTATACAAAATTAATAATAATACACAAATAACTGATAGTAAAATGTTAAGATAGAATGAAATGAATAATGCTGACTTTTGGAAAAAAAAATTATTTTATAGGTTTGCATTTGTCACTTTAGGTTAAGTTTATGGGATGGGTGTGTTTACTGGGGCTTGGGTGGTAAAGATAAGTGGTTTTATTTGATTGCCTTCACCCATCTGTTTTGGCATTGACAGAGAAAGTCTGAGGCTGTGACTGCTACTTTCTATTGACCACACTCTAGCATTCCAATTTCTGATTCAGTAAATGGTATCAGTTATGTTTTTGCACATTTAGAACTGATCAAATACTTGTTTTGCTGCTTTTGGAAACTGCCTACAACAGAGTCAAATCATTATTTTAAACTGTTCCAGTGGCTTGGAGCATAATGGCTGAAAGCAGCATCATATTCTTGTACTGCTTTTTGGAACAGCTACCGTAAAACAGAAGATCAGAAAGATTTGACGGACCTTCCTGGTTCATAAACCAAAAGCATTTCTGGTAGGTATTCTGGTACAGCACGATCAATTAAACAAATTTAGGATCTATATGAAAACTGATAATCAGTGTAAAGGCTTCAGTAGTATTTTGAATTAACTGTAGCTGATTTATTCTTCGGTAGTGTAAACATGCAACAGTCTGTGTTGCTCTGAGAGTGAGACAGCCTCCTGTTGGAGATGTTAAAGATGGAAATTAAAATTTTTAAATTAGAAATCACTCCTAGATTTCTTGCTTTTTGACCTTGGTTGTGTCCTAGTGTGTTTGGTCTGGAGGCCAGATTCTCCCTTTAAGCCCCAGTGATTCTCTTTTATCTTGTTTGGGTGATGATGTGACATCCAGGATTTTATATAAAATATAGTTTTAAAAGTGAGACAATTGGACCTTTCGCTCTATGGACACATGGAGCGAAAGAGAAGCTGTGCCTCCTTTTTCTGTCAGTATCATCTTGGATCCATCGAAACATTATTTAAAATATATTCCATTCTATACTAGATTGTAGCCTATAGAATATAGTAGCGTCATGATCAGAGTGGTAAGTAGCAATAAGCAGAGTGAGAGGATCATAGGCTCATTGCTGTCTGTAGTATTCATATTTATGATCGCTCAGCAGTCTGAAAATACAAACCTTGACTAACCCTTGTCTGTAGCAAACATATTTCAACCCAAAGAGTTGTCATCAACTTGTCTGCATCTGATCTGTCTAATCTGTCAGGTCTATAGTAGCTGTGCCCACCTGTCAGTGTCTGATCCAGCTGCAGACAGGACGGCAATACCTCATCTCTGTGAGAGCAGTCAACATCGGTGGGCCCAGTGACAGCAGTAAAGTTATAACTGTTTCCACAACAGGTGAGAGATCATGGATCAACTAGCTCATTGACCTCAGGAAGACTTATTTAGATCATTTACTAAAAGTTCAATTTGTATTGTAAAGAAATATTCCATCACAACTACAATGTAGGCACTAGTCCTGATTTAAAAAAAAAAAAATCACGTGTATTTAAACTGATTCATATAGAAAACAAATTGTACAGATGACCATATTCTGTATGTAAATTCTCACCTGAAAAGTAAATTGTAAGTATAAATGCCTCATCATTGGTCTGGAATAAATAACTTGCGTCCAACTGCTTTTTATTCATGTGATGACCAGCACTGTCTGTCCAGGTACATTCTTCTATCTCTTGGAGGAGACCGCCCATCCTTGCCTGTCCATCTCTGAGGACGGCTTCACCATGTTTTATGAAGATGAGGAGCTGCCAATAAGTGCAATGGCCTTGGATGATAACACCTTTAACAGGTAAATAAGTAAATAGCATTGTTTTCATATCTTCTTTTAATGGTGTGTGGATACCCTAGATGTTAATGTGTTCTGTACATTTTTAAGTGCACATACTTAATGTGAAGTGTGTGTGCAGGTGTGTGGCTGTTCTGGGGGATCTGGTTCCAGTGCGAGGCAGACATTTCTGGGAAGTGGAGGTGGACGACGCCACAGAGTTTAGAATTGGCGTAGCATATGAGGACACGGAGAGGAACTCCTACCTCGGAGCCAACGGCACATCCTGGTGTATGAGGCACATTCTCACTCCATCCAGGTACCTGTGCACCATCACTGCAGTGATTATTAACCCTAATGTACTGTTTGGGGGTCCTCTTTAACAGCATCTATTAGCAGATTATGACTGAGACTTTCATTTGAATTATGACATGAAAAATTTTGGGCATTTCAACAATCTCGGCAGACTTTCACTTTCAATAACCATTATAGGTGTTGATAGCATTTTTAAAGCATTACTTTTCCCAAATGGGTTTAGAAAAAATTGGATTTGTGCACAGACAAAAGGAACTTGATGCATATTGTACACAAGTTTCCTCTCTAAATAATACATGTTTATGATTTTAAATACATCTTTGCACCTATCTAAGAACCCTTAGAAGAAAATGAAACATACACTGATTTTGGGATTGTATTCTTTTTTACACCAACAGTGTTAGGGTCTACTAAAAACTACTTGTAATAATCATAATTTCAACAGATTTTAAAATAGCTATTTTTTTTAATCTACTCGTTCTTCTCAATTGTGTTGCTGGCTGGGAAGGAGGAAAAAAAAAACAAAAAACACCTTTCTTCCCTATAAACTACATGGTTTTCTGTCTTCTCAGCCTATCTGATACTAGAATTAGCATGCAGATCCTCAGAGACCATGATGGCAGTTCATCGTAACTGGGCCAAGATTATTTTTAGCTTCCAGATTTTTTTCCCTTCCTAAGCAAAAATTGAGCATTGGCTCTATTCCATTTGAAGACTGTTGAAACTAGAAAAGCCTACACTTGAATAACTGTTTCTTTAGTGTTGCTATGGCAACTCTTCTTAGAAAAAAGCACAGATGAATTGTCACATTTAGCAAATCATTCTGCGAGGCATATCACACAGGCCCTGAATGTGGGCATCTTCCTGAGGCTTCTGCCTACGCACAATTTAAACATTTCTCATCTTCTTTAATCCATGGCCACATGAAATCCTGCATTATTGGAACAGGATTAGAAAAATTGCTTTATATTATGATTTTGTATTTACTCTTTAATGTTGGTCTTTCTTAGGCACAAGTACGAGTTTCTTCATAGTGGTTGGAGCCCTGACCTGAGGATCACTGTGAATCCAGTCCGGATAGGAGTGGCACTGGACTATGAGAGCGGGACTCTGTCCTTTTTTAATGTGGATCTGGAACAACACCTTCACACCTTCCACTGTCACTTCCGAAATTATGTCCATCCCTGCTTTGCTCTGGAAAACACAGGAGCCCTTACTCTGCACAATGGCATAGAGCCACCTAAATATGCATTCATCTGATATCAGTAGCCATATAGTTTTGCATCACAACTACTTTAAAAGGAAACAGTGTTGACACCCAAATTCATTAAGAGAAAAAAAAAATTATCCCTTGACTTCTCAACTATATAAAAGATGTGGGATCCAAAGACAATGAGGGAATTTCTGGTGTTTTTATTATAGTATTCCATGGGAACAGGCATACACCATTTTCCAAGATAAGAAAAAATTTCACTGAATTTTACAATATGTATTTATACCATCACTAACTGCAGCAGACAAAGAAATGAGGGTCTGTTTTTCGATAACCAAAAGATGCTTTGAAAATCTAAATTAAAATGTTTGAAGAAATCCAGCTGCAGTTATTATACAATTGTATTCGCATTAAAAAAAGGAAAAATCCACCCATAACACTTTAACACTGTTAAAAGAGGCTACTATTGATGTGATTTGCTTTTCTAGACAGTTTGCTTTCATAACAGAAACAAATTCTCAGCCATCTAATAGAATATTAAGTGCAAGTTTTAGTGTTAAAAAAAGCCTAAATATAGACTTGCCTTTTATTAATATTGAGCAATAATACAGGGAGAAAACATTGTAGAAAAGATTTGTATTTTCTAAAAACATCTTCAAATTTCATAACGACAGCCACAAACAGATGCACAATGGTTGATTCAGATGAACTACGTGACAGGCTATATTTACATCAGGTGGGCAGAAATTGAAAAGTGCCCATCGGTGACTTAAACCAACAAGTTCACACACTGTCTGGGGGGGGGGATAAAGAAGAGCATCACCTACACAGACATACATACACCAGAACAGAAAAGAACAACCCTTCTTTCTTTAAACTCTAGAAAAGCACTCGACATCAGAAACTGCTGTTATTCCAAAAACCATACCAGTGTTTTTTTTTGAATATTTAGACCATTTACTTGTATAAAGACTTAACTGGATGGTGTGTCACAAAGTCCTGAATGGCATTCAAAAACAGTAACTCAAATCTGAAGCAAGTGTTGTACAGAGTTGACTGGAAACTCATGTATGATTAGACGTAAGGGGGGGGGGGGTGTCTACAAAAACATTTAAAAACTGGATCATCATCAGCAATAACGTAGTTATGTGAAATGTGAGGAAACACTGATTTGGTCTTGATACAGTATAATAATGCAAGGGTGGATTTTTCCTTTCGTAGCTTTGATAACGGCAATGATAGACTGAATGTGGGTTTCCTGGACAGTGGGAAGGGTCAGGGGTTATGAGTTATCTGTCTTACTGCTGTGTGTCCTCTCCTCCTCGTCATCGGAGGAGTCTCCTCCATAGGGCACAAGCCCTGATGAATCTTCATCCACTTTAGACTTCTTCTCGCACACCTCTTCTTGAACACCTGTCGGAGCACAATAAAAATGGAGAGAAAAGCAGAGAGAAGGTGGGAGATACGAGAGGGGGGTGGGGGGAGACAAAGAGAGAAAACAAAAAAGAAACCCATTGAGGAGCCCCATGTTAGCGGTGGTTTTGAGTTCGTTTGATCCACAGCCAGAGGAGGGAAGATATCAAATGAAACGGCAGCAGAGCACACATCACAGGTCCAGGGACACATGTTGAGAGAGAAAACAAGGGAAAGACAAAAGACATATACAAAAAGAGTGTGTTAGTTGGTTCTACCAGTGGAGGGATTCACACAGGTCTCCCAACTCCTCCTCCATTCCTCCACGGGGGGGAGATGCCATTTCATGCAACAGGCAACTCCACAGCAGAAATATCTGAGTACTCTTAGGCTCTCAGAATATTAGAAAACTGAAAACTGCATACCCTTGGATGCGCTGCTGCCGGGCAGACAGGCTGGATCTTCAGTCACCACGTCTCTCTGCCTTTTGTGTGTAACAGGAGCGGGAGCCACAAAAGGAGGTGGCGGAGGGGGCATCAGAATCCTGAAGGGAGAAAAACATTAAGATCCGAGCCAGGCATGATTGATGAAAAAAAGGCAGTGAAAGGAAATTGAAAGACAGACCTTTCTACTACTTTCTCCTCTACAGGCCTAGAGGGAGGAAGTGCAGGCTCTTGATGAGCAGGACCCTCTGGAGAGATGCTGGAAGGCTAAACCAAAAAAAGCACAAGATTAACAAAAACTGATAGAAACATTTGACCTCAACCGCATCCAGTGCCTTGAGAAAGTATTTGACCTTTCGCCAAATTTCAGAATCTACACTAAGTGGGACACAATGATGATGTGGAACGAAATGTATAGGAGGTTTTAAACTTTTTTTTAACAAATGAAAATATAAAAAATATGGCTTATATTGTAAACTGACTATATATATTTTTTAAATAGCGTTCTACTTTTTCCATAAAGCCTAGATTTGAACACTGTGTGTCTAATAGTTGACAGATTCCCCCACCTCAGCTGTGGATCTCTCTGTTCAGAGGGACAACGGGGTCTTGGTTGGTTTGCAGTGGTCTTATACTCTATTTCAATACAAATCTGTGAGATGTTTAAAGCTTGTGTATTTTCTCCACAATTTCTTATCTTTATATTTGAAGTGTGGAATGTGGCATAAAGTCAAAAAGTTTAATTACTTTCGCAATTTCAACATTGTATTTAAGATATACAAGACACAGAATTTTATTTTTTTTCCTTCGATTTAGCCGGAAGGTGTATGACATTGTATGTAGTCCCCAGCCTGAAGTGAATTAGGAATGCTCCACTTATAATAGTATATACTTACTATAAAAAGGCCTTGTTCTTTTGCAAACAGCTATGAAAACTGTCCTCTAGTGTGTATGGGAAAAATAAATCTTAATAAATAAAGTTTATACCAGTCTAGTATGTATTGATTGCTCTAAAAAAATGTTCATGTTACTTACTAATCTAGTTCGGAAAATTGGTGAAAGAAAGAGAGGACGACGAGACAAGGAGCACACGAGTTCAAGTGAAACTAAAAAAAAAACTGATTTGAAATATCATGGAATGTAATTCTCTGAATATTTGTGGTTTAGCAGTGACGTGTGAAGCTACTTCAGTCTCTCAATCACCAGAATCATTCTTCAGTGGTACAGGTATAACTAATCAGCTGACCTGTTCTTCTTTAGCCCTCTCATGGAAATGATGTTTGGGACTTCCTGAGTCAGGGGGGGTGTTTAAATATCCTTCAGCCTCCACTGTTTCACTGCTGCCAGGACCCTTAAGCAGAACAACACCCAAACATACACACTGTTGCAGGATTAAAGAGAAAAAAAAACACAGCCTTGACAGTTTTGATGTGTTGGCAATGTTCACAATGGATAAGTTAACCCTGTTAACATTTACATTTATAAAGCTTTTAATGTGTTTGGGCACATTTTATGGAACCTAAATTAGTAAATAAACAATCCATTAAAAATAACCTAATAAAAAAAGAAAATAAATTCGAAAACTGGAGAAAAACTAATTCCCTTTGAGCATTTCACAGTCCCAACAACCAATTGTCAAAATAATGTTTAAAATGCTGAAAATAAATCAAGGCAGTCTAGATCCTGGTGATTACCTGGACGAGATAGGGATGTGGTTTTCTTGGACACACCGGATACTGAACCATTGCCTGAGAAGATGGAGGGTTTGTCGACATGTTAGAATGACTTGGGGGACCATTTGCATTACTCCAATAACCACCGGCTCCTGGGTACGCTGAATAGCCGCCAGCATACCCATTTGCTGGGTAGTTATACCAGGACCCCTGGGTAGAGTAATTGCTATTAGGTGGAAATCCATGTGCTGCGTATGCTGAAATGAAAGTATAGAACGTGGAGTTAATAGCTTATATCACATGGATCGATAACAGGGTGTTTGACAACAGTGACCTACTATTTCAACCTATTGTTGAGCCACTAAAGACGTCAGGAGAGGATTAATTACCACAAGAAGAATGCAGTCAAGCATGTGCCTGATATTTGATCACCCTGTTGGAATTTACCAGTTCAGTTATGAGATGTAAAAGCATACTCACATTGCGTTGAGCCAGTGGATGTGTACGTCGACATCATGCGCCCATATTCTGCTCTTGCCTGCAGAATGAGAGAAATACAAAACTGTATAAAGAAGATTACATGTCACAAACACTTGAACAGTTAAATTTTTTAATGGTAGAAACACATTGTGGGTAGGTGCAGAACACTCAAAACCTATCTCTGTAGATCAGGTGGTTCATACTACCACTTTTACTTTTGGAGGTAGGTATCGGTGACAACTATATGCTATAATAGAATCACCTTCTTATACCTCCCGTTCGGATCTCATTCATTCAGAGCAACTCCACAAATTGATATGTGGCAACAATATCTTGAACTTACAGTTTCTAGCAGACTCTCTGTGAGTTTCTTTGCTGCCTCCAATCCAGCTGCATTTGGGTGGCTGAAACACAGAAAGGTCCATTGTTAAATATGATAAAAATGGTCAGGAAAGGCCTAACAGCAAAAGGTAACAAATGAACCAAAACTGAAACCGGGCAAACCTGCCTGTAAATCAGTGTAGACCTTTTTTTTTTTTTAAACTCATACCTACTTTATGTAACATTCTATTCAGTTTTAATAATTTACATTTTAAAGCTAAAATCAATTCTTGTTTGTGTGGTTTCCTTTTACCTACAGACTTCAACTGATCCAGATTCTCTAAAGACCTAGTCAAACTTCAGTTTACCATTTGAGTAGACAGCATTGTACAATAAACCTACAGATTATATTACATACAAAATCAGTGAAATTCTCATACAGTATAACCACACTCTGATGTTAATCTTGAAAGTGTGATTAATAAGAAGAATAATGAACATTACCTGATATAGACATAAAGAGGTTCAAAAGACTCGCGCTTTGATGCTTGTTCAATGTAGCCAGAATTTTTTCCCCTGAGGAAGACTCGAGCCCCTGTCTCTGTCTGGATGTGATTCAGGTAGGAACCTCTGGGACCCTCAATTTTTTCATTTACGTTGAACGAGGGCAACGCCTGGTCCAGCCCAACAAAAATCTTTGTGTGCACATAATTCTGAGGATAAGGGGAAAATGTGATTTATTAACATGAGTTTAGGTTGATCACGGACATCTAAAATAGATTTGAGGAAAGTTAGACAACAGCTTTGTAAGCACATGCAGTATCCCAAGGCTCTTCCCTTCATGCCAGGGATGCTCTCACTGCTACTTAATTTAGGAGGTGAGTATCAGTGAAGGAAACATGGTCTTCATTTGCCTCACTTTCTTTACCTCCATTTTAAAGATGTTGATTTTGACACAAAGAGGCAATGCATACAGCCAATATGCAACACAAAAAGTAAATACCGTTATTATATATATATTAACATTAAAATATCTAATCCCCAGAAACTACAGAGATTGCACCACTTGCAGCAGGATGGAAATGAGTGTCCACTTACTCCAGAATGAGGAGCTGCAGGCCGATGTCCCTGTCCCGGCGTAGAGTTAGCATTGGGCATGCGTGGCACAGGTGTGGGAAATAAAGGCCGAGGCGGCTGTGGGTAGATTGTGAGCGCTGGCATTACTGGCGCCTGTTGCCCTCCTGACGCTGCAGAGGCCCTCAACACGTCCTCAGAGATGATCTCCTTTATTCTCAATACAGCTTCTGAGATCACAAAGAAGTAAACATTGTTTGACTATATTATATTTCACATTTGAATCGTTGATTAAGTTTAGGATATTTTTGAAGTAGATCCCATAAAGACAATGATTCCAGACTCTGCATATAAAGAAGATATGAGATAAAGTGCTTCTTACGATTGACCTGCTCTTGGCTCTTTCCCTGGACATGCAAATACAATGGTCTTTGTCTAAAAGAAAGAAAATCAGAAATGTCATGTGGCAACAGAATTTCTGCAGTCGTGAAAACATGATTTATCCCACTACCCCTTCACAAGACAACAGAAGTTAATTTATATGGGAAAAAAAACAGTGCAGGTTACCACAGGGGTCACTCATTTTCATCCATTATAGGTCCAAAGGTAATAATTTTGCAGAAACAATAACATTGAGTACATACCCTGCTTTTGCCTTTTCTGTGTCAGACATGTAATGACCTTTTGTTGATACCACTGCCCCACTAAACTGTCGAATCTGGAAAAGCCAACAGAACAATGATTAGGACTTTGCATTATACTTCCATGATGATATTGATTCAAAACTTTTGAAGTCCTTCTAATCCTAGTCCTTTCCATATTCTAAACTCCAGTAGTATTTCTCACCTCCTCCTGTGTTTTTCCTTTAGTAAGAAGGTCCCTGCAGTTTAGTGGAACATCATTTATGTCTACCTCTGTGACAACCATCTCCTCTGTAGTGATTGGTACCGGCCCACTTGGAGTCTGAAATATGTGAAATAACAGGGAACATAATAATCACTTTAATGCATGCATACACTGGGCAAATGAGGTTCTGCTACAGTTTTTTTAAAACTTTGCACACCTTTGCCAGCAATGGTGGAGGAGTTAGCAGTTTTCCTTTTGCCATTAACATGGCATTTATTTTGGCAGCCATGGCTGCAGCCATTTCAACTCCTCCCTGAGGGGCTGGCCTTTCAGCTCCAGGTATTGTAGCCTCTGCTCCTTTTAGTTGTGGCTGGGAAACTGTACTGTTTTGACCAGCAGTGCCGACAACCCCTGATAAAGAAACATGATGGGCTGTGTTTTCATTGCTTCTTTGCTGCCTTATGTCTACGCTCTGTTTTGGTTGGGCTGGCTGATCCCATCGGCTGGTTAGGCACCTGAAACATTAAAATATGATTTTGGATAATCGCACATATGAAAACAATGCACAACAACAGTGATACAAGTGTACTATACTTCCAAAAAAAAAAAACTAACCAGCAACAAAAATGAAAGAAATACCCAAATGAAAAGAATATCAAGTTTGCACTACTAAAGTACTTCTAGTAGTACTTTTATGACTTATGGAGACATGCTCATTAGGAATAGGCAAGGCTCTTCATGAATGTATTGTAAATGTATTGTAAAGTCCAGGCAATATGACAAACTTTTGTCGTTGGTGGATTAACTATGTAGACAAAGGGCGAAACATTAGCATTTACTTTAACTTTTATTTTGAATATTTAAGTAATTTAATATTAAACACTTCAAGACTTTTACTCAAGTTACCTAATGAGTTACTTTACCTTCCAATGACTTAATTTGTTTTTCTGGCCAGACATCTGACCTCTACGTGTCGCCTTCGGCTTTTTTTTTATTTTTTTTATACACCAACTTACTGGTTCAATGAATATAATACACATTAAATACGGCGGGTAAACGCCAAAATCATTCGTACAAAGTTAGCAACGTGAGAGCTGATATTCTGTTAGCTGAAGGTAAGTATGGGACGTAAAATAATAATAAAATACCTGCAAGTTTGTCGTAGCCAACAATAACCGTGTATCAGTGGTTGTGTTCAAACGCGTCGGGTTTGTTAGCTCACGTTTCAGAGCACGGTTAGCCGACTGAAAAAGTACCGTTCCTGTTTTTGTGGCCCTCAGGTCACTTCTAAATACATTCAAAACATTAGAGGATAATTTATAATGCTCGACTAACGTTACTTTAATACCACGGGTGACAAGAGTCTGTTCGCCGTGACTTTAAAGCTTCTGATAGCGCAGGATAACACAAGCTAACATACATGCTAGCAGGCCGCGGCCATGTTTGCTTTTGCTGCTCGACACAAGGAAGGGTAACGAATTTATCAGGAACTCACACACCCGGCAGAACTTACGGTGTTTGTCCGGTCATTCCTGAAGACATAGCACCACTAAGTCTGCAGTCAGTCTAAAAGTTTCTACTGTAACGTTAGATGCCGCTGAACGACAGCAGCCATCGATCGGCTCGCTTCGGCGACTTCTTCTGACGACGGGTCGCAGAGTCTGACCTGCCGGAAGTTGCTGTTGCCATGGTTATTATCTGAAGGATTTCCAACCTTTCTCTATATATTTTCATATGTTATATATTGTTATATATTCTGTATGTTTTAAGAAACCGAGCTATTATACAGCACCCTCAGCCTGTTAAATTTTTTTATTTAAGTTATTTATCATTTATAAAGACTCCTGGTATGTTTTGTGTTTATTTTATTTATCAATATTATCGCTGGTGACATTATACAGAAAAGGAGTTATTTAAGATAAATTACAGTATACAAATTTCACATTGTCAACATTTTATGCTTCAATTATCTTTAAATTGTTTTACAATTCTATGTCATGTGCATATGCAGTTTATATGTCTATATTTTGTTATTATGTTTTTTTTTTTTTTTAATATTTATTACTTGGCTTGTCTACTTGCATTTTTGGTGTGTACTGTAATGGAGCCTCTCAGCCCAGAAAATCCACAGCTGTGTAGTCTGGATCACATTTCATGTCTACAGGTTATCAACAGCTCCACCCAATTGTGATTCCCCCCCCCTCAGATTTAATAAAGTCAAATTGTTTATGCAGCAAGTTCACTTGTGATAGAGTATTTTTTTATTGCTGTATTGGTGCTTTTACTTACCTACAGGACCTAAATACTTTTTTCACCACTGATGAAAAAAAATACTCGTGGCTATGGCTGGATTAACTTGCCATATATATAAAATGAGTTGAAGGGCCCCCCATTAAAAGGTCTTTTTACTCTGACTCAATTCACTTCGTTCAAATCTTGATTGAAATCTCCCACCAACGCTAGCAAGTATTAGTGTATAGTGTATATATATTATTATTAGTATATACAGTACTACTCGGAAAATTAGAATATTGTGTAAAAGTTGTTTTATTCATGCAATTCAACATAAAAGGTGAAACCAATACATTTTATAGACTCATTACAAGCAAAGTGAGATATTTCAAGCTTTTATTTGTTTTGATTTTGCTCATTAGGACTTGCAGCTTCAGAAAACCTCAAATTCAAAAACTCAGAAAATTAGAATACTGTTAAAAGCTTCAGTATTGAAGGCTCAAAGTGTCACACACTAATCAGGTAAGTAATCCAAAACACCTGCAAAAGGGTCCCGAGCCTTTAAAAAGCCTGTGTCTTTGGTTTAGAAGAATTCACAATCATGGGGAAGACTGCAGATCTGACAGTTGTGCAGAAAACCATCATTGACTCCCTGCACAAGGTGGGTAAGACACAAAAAGTGATCGCAAAAGAAGCTGGATGTTCTCAGAGTGCTGTGTCAAAGCACATTAATGGACAGTTAAGTGGAAGGCAGAAGTGTGGAAGAAAACGGTGTACAAGCCGGAGGGATGACCGCAGCCTGGAGAAGATGGTCAGGAAAGGGCCATTCAAAAGTGTGGGGGAACTTCATAAGGAGTGGACTCAAGCTGGAGTTGCTGCTTCAAGAGAAACGACACGCAGGAGGATGCTGGACATGGGCTTCAAATGTCGTATTCCTGTTGTCAAGCCGCTCCTCACGAGCAAGCAACGCCAGAGGCGCCTTAGCTGGGCTAGAGAAAAGAAAGACTGGACTGTTGCCCAGTGGTCCAAAGTCCTCTTTTCTGATGAGAGCAAGTTTTGCATCTCATTTGGCAACAAAGGTCCCAGAGTCTGGAGGAAGACCGGAGAGGCGCAAAATGGAAGATGCATGAAGTCCAGTGTTAAGTTTCCCCAGGCTGTGATGACTTGGGGATCCATGTCAGCTGCTGGTGTTGGTCCTCTGTGCTTTATCAAGTCCAGCATAAACGCAGCTGTCTACCAGGACATTTTAGAGCACTTCATGCTTGCTTCAGCGGACCAGCTTTATGGGGATGCAGATTTCATCTTCCAGCAGGACTTGGCACCTGCCCACACTGCCAAAAGTACAAAATCCTGGTTCAACAACCATGGGATTACTGTGCTTGATTGGCCCGCAAACTCACCTGACCTGAACCCCATAGAAAATCTGTGGGGCATTGCCAAGAGAAAGCTGAACGGGAAGAGACCAAACAATAAAGAAGAGCTCAAGGCCGCGATTGAAGCATGTTGGTCTTCCATAACACCGGAGATGTGCCACAACCTGGTAGCATCCATGCCGCGCAGGATTAAGGCAGTCATTCGTTCAAAAGGGGCCCCAACCAAGTACTAAGTACAGATGCAACATTTTATTTTCAGAGGCCTGACATTTTTGTATTTAAAATCCCTTTTTTAAATTGATTTCAAGCAATATTCTAATTTTCTGAGTTTTTGAATTTCAGGTTTCTGAAGCTGTAAGTTCTAATGAGCAAAATCAAAACAAATAAAAGCTTGAAATATCTGACTTTGCTTGTAATGAGTCTATAAAATGTATTAGTTTCACCTTTTATGTTAAATTGCCCGAATAAAACAACTTTTACACGATATTCTAATTTTCCGAGTAGTACTGTATATACACACAGCATATGACTTCACTGGCAATCTTACTTTTCCCCTAGTGCCACCAACACGTAAAATGTCACTAAGTTCCTGTTAACACAAGTGACTGCTATCCACCAAAGCTGTACTTCATCTTAAGTTTAGAAATTCCTTCTGTTGTGATATCACAAAAGAAGTCACAGTTAATAGTTTACCACCATTGGATTTGTGTAGTCATCCTCTTTCTGGACTGCTGGTACCAGACTCCTGTTTCTCTGACTGGATCCAGCTCCACACCAGTCACAACAAAGAGGGCTTTCCTTTTTGACAATAAAAACCTGCTGTTGATTTATAAATGTACCACAAAAAATAAAATCATTATATTATCAATAGGGCTCATTTGATCTTCGCATTAGTTCACTTTAGTTTCTACAGATCCGATTGTGTGGCTGTATAGGAGCTGTGTAGGAGCTATCTAATCTAATCTAATCTGTAGATTATTCAATAATAAAAGAGAGGTGACAAGGAGGACTGATGTAAAGCTGCTTCCTGTTAAGATGTGGTGTTCTACCACTCAGTGTAGAAACTGGACAGTAAATCAGCCTCGAAGAAGAAAATCAGCTGTGTTCAATGTGTCATCTCAGTGATATAAAACATCATCCTATTATAGTCCTTTTTAGGGTCGGTATGTCTACATGTCAGGGTTGCTTTTGCTTCCCTGCAAAAAAAAAGAAAAAAAAAAAAACATCCAGTCAAACTTGGCCTTTCTCTCCTCTCAAAAAAATGAACAGAAATAAAAATAAACAGACATTTTCAATCCCTACAAGTCTTATAGTATGCTAATAATGCACAAGTTAAAAAAGATGAGAGAAAGTATGTTAGAGGACAGACTTTTATCATTTCAGAAAAAAAACTGCAAACATATAATTGACATTATTTTTATTTTTCATTGAATAGTTCCAATTTTTTCCGTGCCTTCAGACCAAGTTGTGAATCAGAAGGAAGAAACAAATCCCCTGATTGAGTGTACAATTCTGTCATAAGAGAGAAACAAAGATAACCATGGTCAATATTTCTCATTAACCATTATTTGCTTAGCTGTTATGGCATTTATATACTGTTTAAAGAGGAAATATTCTCAATATGCAACAATCTTTGACATATATTAGTATTCTAATCTGAAACCAACCTTGAACAAAAAAAGCTGTTCCCTGGGTCTGTGCATAAGGATGTTGGACAAGTGGCCAAAATAGATGTTTGATCAAAATCAATGCAAGCCGGTCTCTAGGAGACTGCTTAAAGACAGTGATAGACAACTCTGTGATCCACATCCTTCTTAACCATTTAGTTCTCTGTATACATGCTCTGTGTGACCATCCAATTCACAGGTATTCAGATAGCTATAATGGTTGATCTCATTTGCTGCAAATCCAGTGTAAAATTCATTGTCTATAAAAATATTGAGATTTACTTGAACATAACCTTCTGACTATGTTTTAATAAAAACTCCAGATGTCCGTTGCAGTTGCACAGTGGGATGTACTGTATAAATATTATATAAAATAAGGCAGTCTTTTCAGTAGGATAAACCAGATACAAAAATTTCTGGGAGAAAAAATTTTCAAGTCCAAAATGTTTTCACATATTTCTGCTGTTGTCAAATGTCAAGCGGTTTACAGCATTAAACCAAAAGGAAGGGATTGTTGCAACAATGAATGCACACACACACACACACACACACACACACACACACACACACACACACACACACACACACACACACACACACACACACACACACACACACACACACACACACACACACACACACACACACACACACACACACACACACACACACACACACCTGATGATCAACAATAACAGCTTATTCTCCAATGCAACATCCCATCCCTGGACAAATCACTGAGACTTAGACATTTCTAATATTGTTTACAGTGCAATACAAAAGTGTTCATTCAAACTGGTACTGTACTTTTGATAAGAAAATAAAAATGTTTAATATGGTAATGCTTCATATGAATAATAATTGTGAATTTTGAGAGTTATAGTAGTATTTCTTTTCATGAGCTTTGGCTTTTCTCTCTCTTTTTAAAATTCATTTTGTTCTTATTAACTAATTCATTTATGAATTTTAATATAGAAAATATGGAACATCTAAGAAAAAAAATAACATACCAAATCATCTGTAATTAATTACCTATGATCATGATGTTGAGGTGTTAGTCTCTCAGCAGTGGCCTAAAATAAAGACCCACTCCCTGACCCAAAAGAAAAGCACCCCCCCACGTGTCTGTGACGACAGCTTCGTGTCAACGTGTTTGGACGTGTTTCTGAAGGACACATGAAAATATTGCCAAAACAATCAAAAACAAACAAAAAAAGCAATGGATTGTTCTTTTATGATGTGACCTCCAGGGGCAAGAAGAGCCATCCTGCCTTGCTGTGAGCACAAGGAGACGGAGGTCAAAGGTGATTACAGGCCTGACGCCGAACAAACACCTTCACATCCAGATCACACTCCAACCTGCTCCTCCGGTGCCACTTGCTCCTTCTGTAAACAAGCAGTTTTTTATTCAAACAGCAACGTCCGCTTCACAGGCTGACAGAAGGGCCTCCATGGTCAATAGAGGACGGACGCTTGGCCCAAAGGCCTGTATGGACCCTCTCCCAGTCATGTCACCTGACCAGCCACACTGTGAATGCCTGAAAGGCATGAGAAGTACTTAAGGGTGCTGTGTGTTCACGGCCGTTTTGCAGCAGTTCTCGTCGGACAGAATCGTTTCTCTGCAGCAAACGCCTGTCGGGAAAGTCAACCCCTATGTGTTTTCTTTACGGACAGACAAGTGGCCACTCGGCGTGCTACAGAAGCATGAGAGAGAAGGCGAGGAGGCCCATTGTGTCTGGCGGGGAGAGAGAGAGAGAGAGAGAGAGAGAGACCAGTGGGAGCAAGGAGGGCCACCCCGGGCCGTGGAGTCCCAGGCCAACACCACAGGGCCTACTCTGGAGGCGGCCGCAGGGTGTGCAGCTTCCTCTCATCCAGGCCTTTCCAGTATTTGAAGTTGTTGTCCATGTGCTGCATAAGATTGGGGAGGTCTGCAAAAGCTGAAGATTGGACATAAAGGGTGCCAAAGTTTTAAATTTTCTAATAATGAGCAATAATATTTTTACATAATTTATTTGTACAAATGAGAGATGTAAGAAACGTATCCTTAGTTTGAGGGGGGGGGGGCGTTTTTTTTAATAAAAAAATCTAGAAGGTTAATAATGTTTCTGTATGCACCAATAGGGAGATCATAGCAATGTAAAAATACACAAAATGCATGCAGATGCATCGTCAGACCATATGGGCAACAATATGCAGTACAATATTTTGGCCAAGAATACACTACAATATTCAAGTTCATGCCAACAAATGTGGCCTGGAGGTTCAGAAGATTTTTGTCACTGAAGAGTGAAAATAGTATTTCCTGGTCATAAAAAAAGGTAATTTTTTGTCCTTACAAGAAAAAGACCTTGATTTTTGAACAGTAACAGTAATATAAATCTTGATCTCGATAAGGCTACTCTGAAAGTAAAAGATTAACTACCTAACTAGATCAGTTAGATTAGTATCCAGTGTTTGCGTCAGGCTGTGTAGTCTTACCATCCCATGCATCAAACATGTCTGTAATGAAGTAGTCTATGAAGGAAATCTGGGACTTTGGGATGCTACACGTGTTTCTGTCAAACACAGGCATTACCACCGGTAGACATTGTCTCTTCTCCTCGTCCGTCTGCACCAAAGATGACAGCACAAGTGAAACGATCACATGCACATTATAAAACACAGAAAGTACAAAGACCTGTGGTGGAGCAGCTGCCTGCTGCAGTAGATCCACTTCTAAAAAAAACATCAGCATCACTTTGTGGTTTACTAGTTACCTGTGCAAAATACTCCTCTGAGATGCGTCCGGCCCATTCTATACAGAGCTCCTGAGGCCTGCATGGATTGGAGATGTCTGCACACTTAATCAGCATCCGCTTTACAAGGATGCGATTCTCAGGGGAAGTCAAAATGCTTTTGACTGATTCCTCATCATTATTCCCCTGAAAACAGAAGCAGACTATTAGCACAAAGGAAGCTGACGTGAAGAGTCACTATAACGCACAACAGGAGCAGAGTGTGTGTTCAGGTCGAGTTCATTACAAGCTTTTGTAACACTTAGATGTAAAGGAGACCAGGATTGGTTCAGGCAGTCACATGAGTCACAGCCATCTGTATGTTTCAAGATTGAATTCAATGACAAAGAATGTTGAGAAGAAGTACAGAAGTTCTCATTCTGAAGAAGTTATTGATAAGACAAGTTGAAGGTTTATCTTGAGATTCAATTTTCAAAATTTATAATGAAAAGGTAGCAGACATGAGCCACATAGGCTAAATAGTCCTTTCTCAAATGATTTCTGTGTTGTTTTATTAACTAAACAAAAATTTAATGACAAATAAAAAACATTCAAATGCATAATCACTCTAAAATAAAAATGGCAGTATTTAATAAAAAAAAGTCAGGGAAATATTAGGCATTTTTATCATTTATTCATATCATTCCTACCTTTAAAAAGGCAGGACAACTTTTAAATGTCTGTGCTGGGCATTCCACACACAGACGAGAAAGATGGTACCGAGTTGTAAAATTCTCTCCCCACAAAGGTATCTGTGCCCAGGCAACAACAGGCCTGAAGCCCCCTGAACCAGTATCATCATCATCTCTCATGCTCTGAAACTATTGTTGTTTGCATAATGTTGGACTATGATCCAGCACCTGTGTGTTGTGGATTATGCTCCCCTCTGTCATCACTCAATTATTTATTTAAAAAATGTCACAAAAATTTCCAATTAAACATGTTAACAACCTTTGTTGGTATAAATGATGATAAACATGGACTACCTCTACAACCAGAAAGGTTATGGACTTAAACCTGGTTTCAAAAGGAATCTTCAACACATGAGGAGACTACAGAAGTGTCATTTATGTTGTTGTTACAGAGTGCATTTAGTTAGAATTTTACACATTTTTGTGTTTTACTACAGATGAAAATACTTTATTTAAAACTTAAAACAAGACCAAACTAAAGAAAGAAATGAAATAAGCTAAGTTATCAAGCTACTGCAATGTTAAATAGTTAATAAGACAAGAGTTCAAAAATTGTCTATAAAAACATAGAAATTGCACTCATTATAGAACATAAGGAATATTTTCTGTAAGATGTTTCAAAAGAAGATTATAAAGGACCCGGTTAAATAGTCATAGCTCAAATTTAAGTTAAATATCAAAATAGTGGATGGTTGCAGCTCTATTACTGATATTATATTATCTATATTATATACTATGTTCTAATTGCATTGATTATGTGGATATTGATGATATATATATAGATACTGTAAGAGTAACATGTTTTACTACAGATTCAAATACTTAGTTATTAGTATAGTGTTATAGCTGAGATTTTCTCATGTAATAAATGCATAAAACTTATTGGTGCCCTTGTATCAGGGGGTTTTGGATTTTGTCAGATTCATCTCACCCCGTTCTCCTCCAGTGCAGCCAGTGGCTTGTTGATGCTGTTGACAAATTTGTTGACGTGTTCAAAGTGCTTGGTCATCTCAGTCGCAAGAACCATATCAATGATGGCCTGTCGTAGTGTTCGGTATTCATTCCTAGAGAGAGGGGAGCGGGGGTGGGGGCAGAAATCAGATTGGATGCACGAAAGCAGGTAGGGGATTATGAAGAGAGAAGAGAGCGAGACGATAGTGTGGTAAACAGCATGGAAACCTGTGTGAATAGTTTCCCCCTCTGACTGCGGTGACAGTGACAATGAATGGATGCTTTGTTCACCTTCCCCCTCCGCGGGGACCAGCACATGTGAGGTTTTCTGCTTTAGGACTCAAATCACATTACTACCCCACTGCTGTCAGCACTGATACACAGCATTGCTTTCATCGGCACACGTGGTCTTAGCTTATAGCACTTAGCACTTCAAAAATTAAGTGCCCCCCCCCATCAAACTTGGACACTATAGAATATTTGTTTATCTAATAAAGCAGAGTTTGTGAGAATTGTTCATACAACTTATTTTTTTATCATTATGTCATTAACTCATATTGCACATAAGCAGACATGGGCTTAATTTAATTTATCATTTTGAATGAAATGAATAATAGTTCAGCCAAATTCTTCTCAACATCATGTCAGTAAAAAATGTTAGTTTTGTTTTCTTTTGTACAAGTTAAACATAAGTCTTTTGACCACATAATTACATCATGATTGACAGCTGAATTAAAATTCTTGGGACAATGTCAAAATGTGGTATACACCTAAAAACTTGGTAGCAGATGGTTTAACTCTCTTAAAAAGGTTTTATAAAATTCAAACACATACTATCAACTAATTTTATATTCTAGGTTAAAACTGTATTTAAAAAGTCTCAAGTTTCTCATCTTGCCAACTATGATTTGTTATTAACCCACTTGTAGGACAGATGTAATTTTTTTTCATTTGTTTACAGACATGCAAGTATACATTAAAACCACACTTAACTTGTGTTGCATTCTGATGAGTCCAGCAGGTATGAAACAACGCACCTTTCAATGTTCTTGAAGATGTTGCATTTATCGTCTCTGGTGGTGATCTGAAAGGCCAGGGCCGCGTGGTGACTCTCCAGCACAGCTGTGTCGTTGTAGAGGATGGCCAGCTCACTTCCTGCGTTGCACAGGAAGCTGTTGGTGCGGCCTGGGTGGTCCACATCATGCACAGTAGCGGCTATCAGGGCAGCCACCTCGTCAATGGGATCCAAGCTTTGCTGTTAGGACAAACGACAGGAAAAAACGGCTTCAGAGACCGGAAAGGTCGTTGCACATGAAACATCAGCCATGATCTTCTTGTTATCAGGGGTGCAGTTTTGGTGAGGCTGAAAGATTCATTGGAACAAAAGCTGGACGTCACATCCCGCTGGAGATAAAATTATGATGCATGAATATTATCTGGCAGGTTGAACAGCAGAGTAGTTCTACATCGCAAAAGACTGTATATTATTATTACATTTCACCTTAACTGAGACACATAAAATATGTGTATTTCTGTTAAATCTATTAAAGCTATTTTCAAAGCCTACTTTAGTTCTTCAAGAAGGACGCATGGAAAAAAAACTGTTGTATGCAGCTATACATTTTTTTAGGCCTTCTTTATATTGTAAGATAATTCCCTGCTTGCTGGCTAGTTTTCTCCGGGATTATAGAACGCACCTCCGACCATGTACAAGTAATAAAGAAAAAACAAAGTAACAGTGTGCAGATAGTAAAAATAATTCTGTATCTTTTAAAATTCATTTCACAACATAATAGACCTTCTAATGCATCTGCAGATTTCCAGAGACTCATTAACCTTGGTGATGTAACTTCACAGTTCACTGACTAAGCCAATGCAAGATCACTCCACTGAGATCAGAAATAGACAAGCTGGTAATCAGCTTAGCGCCTGCGTGCCCTTGACCGCTTTCACTGAGCCACTGACCCACTTGGGCAAAACTATGACTTTCTAGGATAACATAAGCTGTGGTGAAAAACCTTTCATTCACCATAGAGCAGAAAGCGGCAGTATATATCAAACACTATAAAATCAAAATGTATGGAATCTTGATCTAGGGAAACGAAAAATAAAATGCATTATTTTGAAAAATTGGCATGCATTTTTTTGAAAGTATGTTGTATTATTTTTTTTAATTATCAATGCTTACTAATCCTTTACCTTGACTCTTTCCTTGCAGAGAAAATATGCAGTTGCGTGCAGGACATCGGCTGCATGTGAAGAGTTGTGGTAGGAGTTACTGGAGTGGTAGTTGGCCTCAATTAGTTGTAGCCAGGAGCGCAAGGTCGCCTCAGGGCAGTTGAGGAACTCACAGACCCCAAAGCGAGAGAAGATCTTCATGCCCAAGTAGGTCAAAGGTCTGCAGGAGGATTGAGCATGAAAGTTTAACAGGAGCTCTCCTTCCACACAATGATTCAATGTGGGAATGTGTCGCCGCCTCACCGTTTCATGGTTGCAGCCTCCAAGTTGAAGATGTCAAAGTCCCAAGATTCCTCGTTCTCCATGGTCTGGGCGATACGAGGGGGGATGTCATTTAATGACAGAGGAGTTGCAAGGTGGCTAGGGATATGATGGGGCTCTGTAAGTGAGAAAAAAGGTTTTGGATGAAAAGGAAGGGATTTAAAAAATTTTAGTTCAGTTATTCTCCATGTGCAGGAAAGAACACAATGAACTCTAAAGCATATCCTATCACTTCATATTGTCCCTCTTGAAGGTTTTGAACAAACTCACGTTTTGTGGCAAAGATGTATTCATTTCCTGACAACCTGCGCAAACCATCCTGGGAATGAGAAAGAAAGTGACAGATTAAGTGAGCAAATAGTAAATGGAAAAAAAGCAATAAAAAATAGAATTTAAGAGTACAAACAAAAACGAGTGTCATCATCATCATGTCTCGACTCCTTTGATCATGACGCATAATTTGCATTTGTCCTCACTAGTTTTTTTTTTGTTTAAATAATTGGGATAATGCCAAAACTGTCTTGTGGTGTAACCCTAAAAACTTGGTACAAGGTAGTCTTAAAAATGTTTAAATTTGTTTTTTTTTTTTTCTAATATGCAACTAACTACCGTATTTTTATGTTCTAGATGGATTAAATATTTAAACTACATATAAAAATACTTATTAAAAAATACATAAAAATACATATTTATTCATTTACACCATTTGACATTGTGTCAAAAATGTGCATGAAGTTGTGATTTTTGTAAAAACAAAAAACGATACAAATTTAAAAAATTTTAACGACTTAAATGACAAGAACCCAATGTGTACACAAAATAAGCCTTTTTAGATACCTGATAAATCCTTCTTAAAACTGTATTTTAAATTTTTTTGACTTTCTTATCTTGTAAACAAGGATTTGTCACTCAAATTTCTTTCTCAAGAAACAATCCCAGGCAACTGTTTGGTACTTTAATCTTTGATGGGTTTAAAAAAACGTTCAAAAGTTGAGGGTCACCCAGACAATTTGGTATTTTTTATAAAAGCGCATATGTTTATTTATCAAATGAGTTGCAAAATGAATAGAAAATATAGACAAGACATTGACAAGATTAGAAATAATGATTTTTATTTGAAATATTTTTTTTCTTCAAACAGCAGTACCAACATAACTGCTGCACAAGGGTTTTGTTTAGAAAGTTAACCTTCTAATGCAATTAGCAAACGTAATGTACCATTAGAACACTGAAGTGATTGTTGCTAGAAATGGGTCTCTGTACACCTTTGAGGATATTTTTTAGCTAGTATAATCATTTACCACATTAAAATATGTATAAGGTGTGTTTTTGATTTGTTTAAATTTATTTTCCTTCCAAAATAAAAAAAACTTGCATGCTTTTCTTTCAAAAAAAGTCCCTAACTTTTGAACAGTAGTGTAGGTATTCTGTTAAACCTTAACCTACAAATCCATGACCAACATGACAAACCCCTTTTATTAAGGACAATCATGTAATGTATTCAAAAGTTCAGAAACAGCTATGAAATGGACTTTAAGGTCAGATGGTTTAGTCAAATGCATGAAATAGTTTTAATGCCCCAAGCGCTCTGAGGGGCGTGGCATTTCTGGCCACGACCAGTCATGTTCCTTTCACTTGTATGTAGGTATCAACCATCACAGATGTTTTTTTGACCCACAAAATATGACTAATGATTCTCAGGTTTCGCCACAAGTCAGGAGGAATTTTCATCACACAGCGGACGAAAACCTCACAGCACCACGAGTATCTGGACAGAATTACCAGTTTGTTTGAAAAGAAAAACATCCTGTATATTGTATATTTATGTACTTATATCAGTACACTCGATTTATATAACAAAATACTCACTCCACTGTCAAGGCCAGTACTGTATTTAATTACAACTACATCTGGATCTGCATTAATTCATATCCAATACTCACTATACCCATCTGTATTATACTTATTTATTTCTAGTGTTCCCATCCTCAGGAATTTAAAGCAGTTTTATATTATTTCATTATTATTTCATATTATTTATTTATTATCTCTGCCTTACTTACCTTCAAGATGTTTTTTTTGTTTTTGTTAGAATTATCATTTCTTACCTTTTAAAGTTGTTTTTGTTAACAGCTGACTCGGAGGGAGCCATGCACAAGAATTTGTAGAAAAACAACCCTTATTTAATATTATATATAGCTTTCTTCTTTCAGAAGTTTTCATCTTCCCAGCAACACAATATTTACACAATTATGCACCCTGACGCACAAAGGGAGGGAGGGGAGGTGTGAGGCATCGAAGCAAAGCCAATTAATGACAGCAACATGCAGGAAATAATTACCTTATTTATGAATGTAATAGTTTAATTTATTTTTAGTTTAATTTAAATTTAGTTTAAATAGTCTAATAAGTCACTGTGATGCCTTTCTGTAATATGGCTTTTTATGAGGTATAAAACCAGGTCCATAGGCCAGAATATGTCAAGAAAAGAAAGCCTCTCATAAGCAGGTTTGCCACTTGTCAGCTATGCTAATGCATCAGATATATATTTGGGGGGTCAGAGCGTACATTGGTCTGTGTCACAGAGCGAAATGTTTACTTCACAAATGAAAAAGGAAGAGGAGACTGGCTCATCTTTGACCCGAGCATTGTCTCAGGTGGCGCTGCCTCTGTACACACCAGCTATTTTAAGATTTTCTCCCCAGAAAGAGGACAACTATTCTCTTAATATTCACTAGGTCTTGTCTGCACAACGCTAGGCAGACAAAATAAAAATGCAACCAGGCAGCTCAAAAAACCAATACGATCATACATAAATGATCATATACAACTAGACAACACGCCCTGCTCACATCCCACAGCTTTCAGGCCTGATCAGCATTCATCACTTATGCAGAGCAAATTTTCTCCTAAGGAGCGTCTACCTGAAAGGGTAACTCTAACCTCTCTGCCTCTTTGTGTCCACGGTGTACATGTATGAGTAAAGCCATGCTTATTCATCTGATCCAAAGAACAGGATGTTTCCAGGCCTGTGTAGTTGAGAGGAAGAAGTTCATGTGAGTGTGACTGTGGTTGTGTGCATGTGTGTAGGGGGGGGGGGAGAGAGAGAGAGAAAGAGAGATAAGGAGATATGGGAGAGAGAGAGAGAGAGAGAGAGAGAGAAGGAGATAGGAGAGAGAGAGAAAGAAAGAGAGAGAGAGAGAGAGAGAGAGAGAGAGAGAGAGAGAGAGAGAGCGATAGAAAGATAGGGAGGGAGAGGGTGAGAGGGAGAGGGTGGGGTGGGCTTTCCTCTCCAGCCTACAGGAGCACAAAGGACAATCTAACACTTCCTCTGGGGTTGTTGCCAAGACTGCCAACTTGGCACTCTTTCTACTTCTGTACTTCACCATTGCTGTCTGTTAATCTCTCTGTCTGTGTGTCCCTCTCTCTCTCTTTCTCTCTGTGTCCTCAGATATGAACAGAAAGCTCACAAAAAGTCCACACACACACACACACAGGCACACAGACAATATCAAAGGCCTTCATAGTGAACACTTCACGGACATTCATGTGGACATGGGTGTTATCACTGTGGAATCCTGCAAACGCTCTGCGTTATCATATGGGAGTCGATTCATTCGTAACGGAAGGAAGCAGTTTGGACGTATCAGACAGCTTCACGGGCCCCTTCCGCTCCTTACCGTCATCAGCCCCCCGACCAGGTCGTTGGTATGTGGGTCTTCATCCTTGGTGCCCAGCTGTGGGGAGTAGAGCTCTGTGGTCCTCAGGATCTCCAGTACCCGATCCAGGGCCTCTGCCACAGGCATTGGGCTGCTTTCCTGCGCTGCATTGATGATGTTGATCACCTGGTTGATGGAAATAACAATAATGTGTTTGTTGTAGTATCTGAGTATTCATCATTTCAGAAAAATCCTTGAATATTCATATATATATACAGTGAGGTGTGAGTAACCTTTTAAAAGCAGCATCTGCCATAAAGTCCATGCTTAAAAAAATCCTTACATTTTACTGAGTGATACAGTGTAGGTGAACTCATACTGTATATGTGCAACCAGATAAGAAGCTTGAATATTAATGCTGCAAAAATATATAGTATTGAATAAATAGGTGGTAGGGAAGTTGCTGAAATGGGAACAAAAAAAAACTAAACTGGAGCAGAGGAGAAATTCTGAGGTACATTAGAGAAAACATGAGGAGAATTTTGCACTACATTGCCAAGCAGATTATACTGATCAAAACAGCCCCGTTTTATTCAGCCAGGTTGTTCCTGGGGCCTCAGTGTCGCTTTAGGCCAGAATAAGGTACATGTGAGCCAATCCATACATGTTTTGTAAAATAATAGTCAGAAATTTTGGACTATATATTAATTAGTTTTCTTGCTGAGAATTAAATAAGGTCTATTACCAGTTTCATATACATCTGCATGTTAAAAATGAAGCTACAGTACAGCCGAGACACAGGTAACTTATTTTAGCTTAGCTTAGCATAAAGAGGTCTATAGAAAACCTGGCTTTCTCCCTTCAGGTCATACCTTGTGGTTTTGTATGGAAATATGTGCTTGACCGCTGCATCTTGTATAGTAATAAGCTTTAGAAGTACTGGTAGGCAGATTGTGTTATATTTACCCTTAATTTCGGTCTAAATCCAATGAATTCCAGTCTAAAATAAGCTAAGATAACTGGCTGCTGGCTGTAGCTTCATACTGAATAGACATAAGAGTAGTATCAATGTTAGTTGGTTGGAAAGCGTACTTCACAAAATATCATTTTAATTACAGAGGGAGATGCAATAATCCAGGCACAACATCAAAGCTGGAAAAAAATTAAATTGGAATCTCAAAAATGTAAAACATCCGATTTCTGAAATATTCCCTAGGCTAATGAAATCAGATTGGGCAGGGGTTGTGGTGTGGTGCACCTATGGCGAGGTCAGCAGACAGAACACACACACACACGCACACACACGCACACACACACACACGGTTCTATCTGTGCTTTATTCTGGAGAGGATGACGCCTACAGGGACTGACTACATAGTCAAATGATACAGCAGAGGAACTGCAGTGTGTCATATGACCCATCCCTGGGGACTTTCTCTGTTTCCGACTATCCGGGCTGCAGACTGCATGAACCAGTGAAACAGCAGGTCATTCTGGTCCACCATGCTTTCCTGTCTTGTGCATGAAATGTGGCATTTTATCGGCCTATCTCTGGTCTGGCTCGACACGGTATGCTTGCCCTCCAGGATCAGCAAATAGGTGCAAGAAAGGCTCATGGCACTTGTGGTTATAACCCAAGAGTTTAGTCATGAGACACTAAACATCAGTGCAAACTGCTCATCATATGATGGAGGCTGGGAGGGATGATGGGAATGGAGGATAACCCACCTTGGTGATGGGAGCTTCTATAGTCATGGAGTGGATACGGGCCATTGAGGAGTGCCTTCGCTGTGAGCTCCCTGGCAGGAAGAAAAGAAGAAGGCCTTCAACATATTACCATAGGCGGCCTTACCTATGTTTCACCTTTTTTTAATTGAAACCAGCCCCTGGCAGCTTGGGGGCACAAGCGATTGATACCTGTTCAAGTCTTACATAACAATGAAAAATGCATTTTGTTAAAAACACACCCTAATCATATTCCTTTTTAAATATATTTTAACTAGCAGTTAGCTCAATGTGCACACCAACAAATATCAAGAATATTTAAGCCACACACACTCTTGTCATGGCATGATTAGTAATTTTTTCGGGTAATTTATTCAAATATTTGTATCAGTATAACACCATTAACGTTAACACAGTTACTATCCATCACTGGCCTGCCGCCAAGATAAAAGTTTTTCCGAAAGACAAGAGAGGAAGGGCGGGGCCTGTTGCAATCACTGCGTCTCGCACCCGGCAACAGGTCAGAGTCAGAGGAGTGTGAAGCAGCGACTTGCCGGAGAAAAGGTAGAGTAAAGTTAAGAGCTGTAGTCGGTTTATTCCTCACATAAACACAGGCAACTGTGGCCGTAGCTAACGCTGAAACAACAAAAACTTCCTAAGAAAAGTTTACGAATGTGTTGTCTTTCCATTTTTGACTTGCGTCTTACTCCAAGACGTGTTCACAGCCCTCAGATAATCACAGTATAATTTTAAACTTAAAAAAGTAAGGCATTAACAGCTCTCCCTGGTAACTTATTACTTTTATAGTGGAGTAACTCCACTACTTTTTGGGAGAAATGACTAGAAACTATAACTAATTCAAAGTGACGTATCCAACACTTGGCATGATGTATTTGATCACTTTTCAGATTTGAATGCATCAGAGACACATGGGCATATAGCTGGCAAACTGACTGATCATGTTTTATGGGCCCCATATGCAGTACTGAAGGGAGCCTACAGACGCCCAAGGCCACCACTGCATGTTAGCAAAGCCAACTTTAATTTATCTAAACCTTTAAAGGGGAAAAATTCAATAACAAATTAAGCAGTAGTTTTTCTACTCCTATACCCAATGATTGTGTTTGTATTTGTGTGACCAATCAACACCTGATCCAAACAGAACACATTGGGGAGGTTTATACAGTAAGTTTCCATCATTCAGTCACCATCGCTCCCCCGAGATGTCGTGGATCTGACGTCCAGAGAGCCTTTCCTCCTGTCTTTGTGCTTACTGGATTGGATGTCTGGGGAGAAGAGAACACTATACATCAACACACACAAACGCAAACACAACCACACAGATAACAAGGCTGACTTTGGCCCTGATCAGTACGTGGCAATATAGAAACAATCAGTTTTAAAATTAAAACTCTTCTTATTGATTCTGTCATTTCTCAGGAATGTGTTTTGAGGTTTTTATCCAGTTAAATTGTAATAACTGGTTGGGAAAAAGGCACATATCAAAGAAGATAATGAAAATACTCAATAAATAAAAAAATTGTGCAAATCTAAGAGCATCTATTTTACATCTATTCAGTTTGCAGTTTTACGACTCGTTTGCAGTTCCCTGACTTTGTGATGTCATGCAGTCACTCCTTCCACCTGCTGAGGTTCCCACCCACCCATGCTGTCACACACACTGATTTCAGTCTTCCAATTGAAAATCAGCCATTAAGAGTTTTGAATATTCATAAAAACACCAAAAGTTTTCTGGAGCTCCAGAGAGGCCCTTGAGAAATCACTGTAAAACTACATTAAGCTGGATTTTTTGTACTTTGTACTTGTACCTTGTGTATGTATATATATATGTGTGTGTATATATATCTATATATAGATATATACACACACATATCAAATATATTGCTAGCAAAACTTCAAATGCGTAGCAAAACTTCAAATAAAAGCAAAAAAAGTGCATTACATGGGACCTTTAAAACCATCAGTCATGGTGAAAGAGAAGATAAAGAAAGCTTTTAATAGATTCTTCATGATGTACCACAACACGAAATAATATTTACAGCCCCTTATCAGAAGACTGCTGTATGAGATTTACTGTAAAATTTACTGTGTTAGAAGACCATGCAAAGCTTCATAAACCAACAGCAAGTGAATTCTTTTCAGTGAGCCGTTGAAAGGACACTATCGCACCCTGGATTTGACACCCTCTTTTGTTTGACTGTCAGGAGCCTAGCTGCTGCATTTTGAAATCAGTTGCAGCTGTGAATTGGCTTCATGGTTGATACCACAATGCGGCATGGAACAATAGTCTAGTGTAAAAGAAATAAAACTGCTGACAATGATAAAAACAACTATTTCATCTACGTTTCCACATACATAAACAAATGTGTCTTGTTAGGGATATCCAAACTTCTAATGAAACCCAAGATAAGTGTACGGTGTTGGACCTGTTCTTTTAGTTTGACATAGCCTAGGTTCCTTAATGCAACTATTTTCAATTCACGCTCTTCTGGTTCCAAGTTATATTTAGCTTCTGCAAAAAAACTTATCGCTGCGTATTATCTGTGTCACACTGGAACTGAATGTTGTGTTTCCTCTTGGCAAACACAATTGTGGCCCTTAAGTCCTCCAACAGAGACAACCTAAACTACTCAAATCTGTGTGACTCCACACTCCTTTCAGTTGTTTCGCATCATAAATCACATGAGGGCTTAAGGCTGAGCAAACGGGCATCTATTCAGGCCATTTGTATGCAGCATTTTGAAGATGATCTTACCTGTTTGAGACTCTGCCTGCACACGTTCACTGGATTTATCACTCTGCATGGATAGATAAAAACAGAAAACTGATACATGAAGGCCAGAGAGTTTCTTTACGACATACATCACTCAGCATAACTAGAAACTCACCTTATTATTTTCATTTAAAGGCCGGTTGATAGACACATAGTGTCTGACTTTTCTGTGAATGACAAAAACTTATTATTACATGGGAAAATTATTCATTCATTCATACATCATCAGGCAATTTACATTTAGCAAGACTGGATGAGCCAGGCCTCAACATACTGTCACTCACCCTCCCTGTCCCATTACAGGTGTGATCTTCACATTTTGCTGAATGCTGTCTCCATTCTTCTTTTTGGCATAATAAATCCCCTGCCACTCCTGGAACATAACAAACCAGAACTGAGAGAGGCAATATGGTGTAGTGTATACCAGTGTTTTTTTTTTTAATATATATGAATTTTTTACTGTGTGTAGCGATGGAATGTCCCATTGTGGATCATTGTTCGAGAGGGAGACTGTTTTGCAGTTGTAGCAAACAAGCTGGATGCATGCAAAGCACAGCCTGAGCTGTGACACAGAGGAACTTATATAAAACTGGGAAATGTAAACTTTTGATCGGGGTCATTTGTGTAGTTTCTGTTGTCATTATGTTTTAAAGAGAGTAAACACTTGTTTAATATTACATATACCCAAGCACTAACCATGAGTAAAATAAAATTTTTCATGTCAGTGTCAGTTGTGCAGAAGTACGTCGGAAGCTGATCTGAAAACTATAATCTGGAAGTGTTGTAGTCACAGTAGGCAACACAAGCAATTCACTTCACCACCTCCGACACAAACATGTCTTAGAATATAAATGTATGAATCTACACATGTCCTCTTTCATGTCTGCAGGTGACCGTAACGTTGGAGCTGCAACACAAAACGTGAGTCAGACAACGCTCAAAGACACGTCTGTGAAGGGGACTGATACGACTTCTTTGTGAACAGCAGCAATTTGTGGGAAGATTCAAACCTGTGTTAATACTAGTCTGGTCATTCTAAGCCAATTCATTCTCCAAATGGTAATAAAAAATGGGGTTAACACCTAGTCATGCATGAAAAAAAATGCTGTAAAATACAGTGACGACAATATATTTTAAAAAATACTGATATTATTCTCGGTCACCACCCAACTCTAGTACATAAGATTTGATCATTATAATAGGTCTTAAAGATGGGTGTGGACTGGGTGTAGCATGGTGGTGTTTTTAGTTGCAGGTGGGGTCAGTGCATTTCAGAGAGCAGCAAGTTGCTTTAATGGGTAAGAGAAGCACTCCTAGAGTCCCGAGTGATTGTTTCATGTCGTCCCACCTACAGGCTGCCGTGGCAGCTTAAAAAGACCCTTCCTGCTGTTAGCCTGTCTGGGACTGACCTTCGCTCTCTGTGTAGTAAGATTACAGCACAGCCGTCAAGCATGGCTCTTATGCACATGAAACAGAGCTGCAGGATGTCAAGTGGTGCAGACACATGGAGGCACGTGCATGCATGCATGCACAGACACAAAGGCAGGAGAAAACAGCTACAGCGCTCACAAAAGTGATCCGATAGTCCACAGTGGTGAGGACGTTATATGTCAAAACTAAAGCGAGTGTGTCTACAATCATATTATAAATCTTGTAGTATGTGAGTGTCATTAATAATGAGATTACTGTTAGCATAAAGTGGCAACAATAAAAAATTTGTGGAAATGAAATCTGAAATAGCCACTATAGGTGATTAGATAAGTTTGTAAATGCTTATTACCTTTCCTTTCCGTATGCAGGAGTTTATTGTTTCAAGGAGATCAGGTTTATTCTTCTCACTTTTAGGCACTTCTATTATTTCCTTCCCTATTAGCTCGCCTTGTTGGTAGCCCATAATGGACTCATAGGCAGGGTTCACGTACTGCGAAGGAAAAAAAATAAAAAAAATAAAATTCAAGCGTTCAATTATAACGACGGGCCTAAAAATAACCAAAATAGTAGGTTTCCTGAGCAGCTGACACATCTGTTACTTATTTCACGGAGGTCAAAAACATATATTTCATGTGAAAATATAACGTGATAACAGGCTACAGTTCTTTGAAGTTAACAAAAGGAACCATTCAGAGACAGACGCCGCAACTATCACTGCTGAGATCTGGGATCATAAGACATTATGACGTGCTAAAACAGAAGAGGAAAGAGAAAATAAGAGAGAGGAGGAGGAAGGACAAAGGGTAGAGAGAAAAACCAACCTGAATTACTTGATCTTCAGAAGTGATCTCTATGGCCTCTTGGCTTTGTTCTAGAGCTGTGAAAATAGCATTTACAGCCCTTGTACAGGTGGAGAGAGAACACAACCAGACCCATTGTTACTACATGCAGCAAGAGTAATGTCCAGCATTTAAGTGAACATTCATTTATGTCCCAGAATGTATTAGAAACCGACATGAAAAATACAATCGTCTTGACATCTCACTCTCAGGGCAACATGGTGCACGATGTATAACTAACTATGCCACAGTGTAATAGTGCACGACTCACCTCAGTTTGAACTGTGCCCGCACCTCCCCATGCTCCAGCTGTAGCAGCTCATTATAGCAGGCCATCATATTGGCATTCTCCACATATCTCTGAGGGTCAGAGGGCAAAACCAGGCAGCAGGGATCAATCGAAACCAACTAAAATTCCATTTTCGAATCAATGCCATTACAGTATATGTTATAGTGCAGCTAACGCTGGGTGTAGCAATGATTCGGGTATTGGGGGACTTAATGCATCTCCTCAGCAAAAAAGGTTTAACTATCTGTATCCATGCCTTATGAAGAGGGCTGACATATGAGGGATATAAAAACATATCAGAAGAACAATTCTAATCAAAACAGCAGAAGACACACACATTCACGCACACGTTTCCTACCCTATTAAATCCAGCATTGATCAGGGGCATCACAGAGGCTTCCTCTCTGTCTGGCCTTAAAAAAAGAACACATATTAGCACATAACCAAATCACTGTGACAAACACTTGTTGAGAGAATATCAACATTTGTTGTATATGACAGACTGCAGGCCTGTAGGCCTCCGCTGAGTCAGGTATTTCAATGTGACAGTATTCCTAATAATAAGCTACTTAGATAAAAGCGAAATGTACGTACCTCTTCACAACAGCGACTATCACAGTGTTTTCTGAAGAGTTGACCGCTCTAATTGACCTGAATGTAAACAGAGGGAGTCTTTTAGCCAGTAAGCAGGATGGTGGAAAAGCCCATGGCATCAAATCAATGTATTTTTCAGTTTTTCACGCTCCGATTCTCCCAAGCAGGCAGAGCCCAGTGGTGGAGCCCTGTATGCAGGCCTAGGCCTCTGAAAGAATGCAGTGTACAGGGCCACTCATCCGCCTGTGGTTTTCCCCAGCCAGTGGTCATAAAGGCCCTTTAGTTCCCCATCAGAACCTGTGCGTGTACACTGAACATATGGATTGGCCAAAATGAATAGGGTTAACATACACGCTGGGCAAGGCAAATGAATGTTTGTAAATGTGTTTTTGGTTTGGGCAGAGGCTAAAGATAGAGAGTGGTATGGGCAGGCACTGCTCATTTCTCATCGACATGACTCCACTAGGTAGCATGTGATAGAAGCTGATTAAACGCTGAGTGAGCCAGCCGTTCAACCCACCAGCAGAGTCACAATCACAGGTGTTAGCGGAACACATGAAAGGTCAAGATCATCTGGTCTGAATTAGAGGACACACATTCAGTTCAACTGTGTCTTCTATATTCGTAATTCACAACCAGGGGTACGTCTGCAGCTGCCATTGGGATAAGATCATCTCATAAAAATAGAAATTACATTATGATTAAACATATATAACCATGTTCTGAGCCAGCTGGAACTTTAGGGGTGATTGATTGCACTTGAAAACTTCTTACCAAGCAAGCAGAAATGTTGAACTAGTTTACTTTAATGTTCCTGTCATTTAGTCTTTATATAGTAGTACAAAGAGTTTATAAATGGTTTAATAACAAATATTGTTGGATACATATACAGTCTAAATATTTGTTGTATTTCTCGCAAACTGTCACTCTTCCTGTGGTATATAATCAGATACTAGTGTACTACTAGACACTACTGTAAAACACAGTACAGCTGCAACTAAGAATTATATTAATTATCTCTTAATCTGTTGGTTATTTTCCAAATTAATCAATTACTTGTAAATATCAGGAAATGGAAAAATGTGTCACTGTTTCCCAAAAACTTAAAGTGACTAACAGTTTTCTTTTCGTGAAGACTAACCAAACCCTCTAATATTTATATTTATTAATATAATACATATTATACTCTTTAGAGATGGGGATGGGAAGAGAATTTCTCAAAAAATACTAAAAATGAATAATTGATTATTACTACTAATCATTGCAAATAATATAAAATGTTTTTATTTAAGAAGTTATATTTGTTGACAAATATGATACATTATCGAAGACTTAAAAATGTCCTTATATCACCTGCATTATAAACCATTTGTTAAATACATGTATACTGGTTATAAATGCTAAATAGTTAAATTGTTAGAACTAAAGATAATATATATAGGGATAAAGTGTCCAGGTAAAGCCATAAGAGGGATATTTAGTAGTACAAGTACAAGAATAATGACCCCACGTGCAATTGTAAGAAAGAAGTAACTTAAGAAAATCCTCTTTTGTATAATTAATTGTGTAACAAATTTCATAATCTGTTCAAATTACTACATTTGGAATGAGATATCTGGCATCTCAAAAGTTGTACTGTGTTTGAGATAATCAGACAAAAAAAGGGGGGGGTCCACTGCACTAAATCATTCCAGAAATGCAACATTAAGTAGCTACAAGTACTTTGATGATGAGAGACAGTCTTACCGGCATAGTGCTTCAGCGTCAAAGTGTCTGGAATGTCTGTGGTCAATGATGACGAGGTCGTGATGCTTCTCCAAGAAGCATTCAAGAGCCGACTCGGGTGTTCGCGCCATGCTGCACCTGAAGTTGGCCTTCTCACATGCCCAGCAGAAGCCATTACTCTGACTGTCCTCTTTGGCAAAAACTAAAAGTACCTGCAAAAAGAGAGATCAGGGGACACATTGAACCAACTGAGTCATTCAACCTCCTGCAAGGTCACACCACTACTACTTCTAGCCATAACAAAAATAAAGTCTGTATTTCACTCAGATAAAAGTGTCAGCCATTTAACGATAGTATTTAGTTCTGCTTGTCCTTCACCAACTACTGGGTGCAAGGTTTGCTGGGTAATTTAGGGTTAATGTTTTAGTGTTGTCTACCACAGGCCCCCGTGAATCTACCAAGTGTTCTGGGTTTCACAACTCTACAAAAGGGGTTAGTTTCACTTTCAACATTTGATATATTTGATTTGATAACATTTGGAAAGTCAAGAATCACACGATTCAAAAATTCAAGTTAGCCAGAGAGCTGAACCAGAGGTCTCCATTGGTCTCTTTCTGTCTGACTATGTGCAGAATGCAATTGGGACTGATTCAGGAAATGGCCATTTTGCTTTCAATTCTAACTCAACAACTCGACAACTTAAGATATTATTATAAATCCATGGCCTACCACAATAAATGGCTAACTTTCTATAGTCAGTGCAATAAATATTATAGAGGTGAGGCTAAAAGTCCTAAATGTGCAGAGTTGACAACAAATCTCAATCTACAAGTGACCATTTCTGTGAAAGAAATCATGTTGTTTGTGTTGAGTCACTTTATTTTTCCACTTTGATGAGTAGAACTCATCATATTATAAAGGACACCTTGTAAATAAATGCCTGTCACTTACAACTTCCTTCTTACTCAAACCAACATAAACACAGGTTAGATGAGTGGCAGAAAATGAAATGATGAAATGTGAATATACTGGTTACACTGGATCCTCTCCGATGCGGTATTTGCAAATGAGCACTGTAGCTCCTTTGTGTGTAAAAGGAAAGTGCTGGAAAATTAAACTAAAGATTTGTATGTGTGTAACCTAAATTTCTTTTTTATATATGGATTTCCTAAAATCTTTCTTTAAATTTTATGAAGACAAAGAGGTACCGAGCAATTTGATACAGGAGAAGACTATGAAAAGGATAGTTCACAGGTTTGGAAGTGACCGATAAAGTAGTCAAGGGTTGTGTTTCTGTTGGAAAGGAGCGTGCATGCAGGAAGCAAGACAGACATCTTGCTAGATTATCTAGCATAGGCATGAAGACTGAAGGGATTGAAGGGAGAACAGCTCGCTATTGCCAGGCACAAAGGACTCTTTAGATACTGCCGGCTACCTTTTAGAACAGGGGTGGGAAATCCTGGTCCTGGAGTGCCTTTGTGGCTGCAGGTTTTTGTTCCAACCAAGCAGTAACACACCTGATTCTACTAATGAAGGTCCAGAGTAGTAGTAATTAGTAGAATCAGGTGTGTTACTGCTAGGTTGGAAAAGTGCAGCCACACTGGCTCTTCTGGACCAGGATTGCCCATTCCCGTTTTAGAATCACTAAACCATCAGCATTGTGCCAACGTACTATGGACCAAATCCTTCGAGTTCAGTGCCATGAGGAATGTATCCTTTGCACTGGTGACACAAAGAAGCACCTTCTTAATCTGGATGTCATTCTTCAAAGACCGAAGCCATAAGGGCTCAGGGTCCGCAAGAAAAAAATATGACATTTTCCGGGCGTCTGTGAAATACTTGTGGCATGTTATCAATGCTGAGGGCTTAGACGCAGCCCTATCCAAAACCGGAGCCATTATGGATACACCACTGCCGCAGAACGTCAGCCAGCTGCGTTCTTTCCTAGGATTGCTTAACTACTACGGTCATTTCCTTCCAAACCTGGCATCGCTGCTGAAGCCACTACATGAATTACTCTGCCAAGACAGCCCTTGGAAATGAAGTAAAACATGTCAGGAGGCATTTCAAAAGACATGTTGACCTCACGTCAGAGGTTCTAACCAACTTTAATCCATCGCTCCCAATCCAACTGCCCTAAAATGCATCCCCATATGAGAATTCACATGTAATGCAAAAGGGGGAATGACTGACCATTGCATTCACATTAAGGGGCCAGAAAAAAACAGAGGCCAACTACCCTTACCCTGTAAGGTAAGCAATCGGCAGAGACTTCAGTGTACTTGTAATATTGATGGAGGTTTAAACGCCTTACTGCTCATAGACACCTCACAATCATCCTTGGATCACACACTGGAATACCATCTTGTGCCGCAAACCATCTGCAATGTTGGGTGCTGCTCTTGTCTGCACATTCATGTGACATTGAGTAAGATCGTAAGGCAGACACATTGCAATACTGATGGCTTATCAAGGTTACCACTCACTAAACCGCAGCCACACAGACAGCGGACATGTTCTACTTTAGCCAAGTGAATGACACTTCTGTTTCAACATCACAAGTAAGAAATACTGAATGTACATTGACCCTGTCTTGTCTGTTGTGGTCAAGCTCTGGAAGTGATGATAGCAACTTGAAAATGTTTATATTGAAGTAATGAAGTCATATTGAGGAGAGCAGAGATGTACAACAAACACCCTCACTGGCAGAAATATGAAACATGCTTTAAAAGGCATCACAAGGTCAGAAAACTTTTTACCAAAAAGGTACATGCAACCACAGAGACATAACTAGAAGAGGCCAATAAAAGGGCACAAAATGGTAAAAATGGTATAGATGCATTGGTGTTCACATCCACAGAACTGTCTGAGGACTGTCGAGGTGCACTGTCTATCAAGCCATCCAGTTATGAATCAACCCCAAGTCCATAGTCTGAAGTCCATTTGAAGTTTCAGTATCAGGTGGAAATGGATTGAGGATAAAGTTTCATCTCTTCAAACCAAAGAGACAGTTGCACATCCCCCACATTACCATCGGTTTGAAATTCCCCACTAAAACAGACAGTAGCTGCCTTCTCAACACTTAGAATTAGAGGTTAGGTTACAGACATAGCCCACCCAAACCACAAAATCATAACAGCTATGAATGGATTTTTGTTAATAAAAAAAAAAAAAACAGATCATAGAGTATACAGTTATGTGCACAGGACAGTATTTAGGCAGCATTGTGTAGAGGAGTTAAAATAGAGTTCATGTAAATAATGTCTTCCATGGTCTAGAACAGTGTCATACAAGTGTTCTCCTGTCAGTAAAATAAGGCAGGATCTATTTTGATACTAACATCCTCTATCTTTACTTTCTTCAAAGGTGCCCTAAAAAAGAACCCATCATCCACCCAAATACCCAAGTACTTGTAGGATGACTAGAAAAGATCATACATTTGTTTTTCTTATCATTAAAAGACAATTTTAGACCAGACAATGAGGCCTACAAATATTCAAAGGCAGTCTGGGCAACTGCGTAGACTATTATATCATCTGCATAAAGATAAACCTAAGCTGTAGGCATGTTCTCTCCAATGTCCTTCATAAAATCGAAAATAAAGCAGGAGCTAGAATTGAACCTCAGGGGACTGCCTTAGAGGTCTATGTGAAGCTTGACTTGTGACCATCTGTGTATACACACTGGGTTCCATGTGCCAAGTAGCTCCTGAAACTCTCTATAGCCTTGGCATCTATACTAACATCCCTCAGTCTTCCAAAAAGAAATTCATGGTCAACAGAATCAAATGCCTTTGACAGCTCAACAGAGTAGCACAGTGCGCCTTTATGTCAAAAACAATCTCATGATCTCATTTGTCAACTAAATAGCTGTTGTTATGGTACCATTACATGATCTATAACCACAGTAATTTTCACTTAAAATATTTGTGACAGCCCAAATTATTTCAGTTGAGATTTTGCCTAATCTTGACAAAGATAGGGGGTTTGGATATGGGATGGTAGTTGTTTCCAACTTCCAACGAAATAAATGGGTAGAACATTTTTTTCTTAAGAGAATGACTGATAATGATTATCGATTATCAAAATAGTTATTGAATAGTAATTTTGTTATATACAAACATATCTCATATACAGTGGGGAAAATAAGTATTTGAACACCCTGCTATTTTGCTATTTCTCCCTCTTAGAAATCATGGAGGGGTCTGAAATTTTCATCGTAGGTGCATGTCCACTGTGAGAGAGATAAACTAAAAAGAAAAATCCAGAAATCACAATGCATGATTTTTTAACAATTTATTTGTGTGATATAGCGGCAAATAAGTATTTGAACACCTGTGTGTCATCTAGAATTCTGACCCTGAAGGACCTGTTAGTCTGCCCATTAGAAGTCCACCTGCATCCATGTATCATCCTTAATCAGATGCACCTGTTTGAAGTGGTTAGCTGCATAAAGACACCTGTCCACCCCATACAATCAGCAAGACTTTAACTTGTAACATGGCGAAGACCAAAGAGCTGTCCAACGACACAAGAGAGAAAATTGTACACCTCCACAAGGCTGGAAAGGGCTACGGAGCAATTGCCAAGCAGCTTGGTGAAAAAAGGTCCACTGTTGGAGCAATCATTAGAAAATGGAGGAAGCTAAACATGACGGTCAATCTCAATCGGAGTGGAGCCCCATGCAAGATATCACCTCGTGGGGTCTCAATGATTCTAAGAAAGGTGAGGAATCAGCCCGGAACTACACGACAGGAGTTGGTCAATGACCTGAAAAGAACTGGGACCAATGTTTCCAAGGTTACTGTAGGTAATACACTAAGACGTCATGATGTGAAATCATGCATGGCACGAAAGGTTCCCCTGCTTAAATCAGCACATGTCAAGGCCCGTCTTAAGTTTGCATATGACCATTTGGATGATACAGAGGAGTCATGGGAGAAAGTTTTGAGGTCAGATGAGACCAAAATAGAACTTTTTGGTCATAATTCCACTAAGAGTGTTTGGAGGAAGACGAATGAAAAGTACAATCCGAAAAACACCATCCCTACTGTGAAGCATGGGGGTGGTAGCATCATGCTTTGGGGGTGTTTTTCTGCACATGGGACAGGACGAGTGCACTGCATTAAAGAGAGGATGACTGGGGCCGTGTATTGTGAGATTTTGGGGAACAACCTCCTTCCCTCAGTCAGAGCATTGAAGATGGGTCATGGCTGGGTCTTCCAACATGACAACGACCCAAAGCACACAGCCAGGAAAACCGAGGACTGGCTCCGTAAGAAGCATATCAAGGTTCTAGCATGGCCCAGCCAGTCTCCAGACCTGAACCCAATCGAAAATCTTTGGAGGGAGCTCAAACTCCATGTTTCTCAGTGACAGCCCAGAAACCTGACTGATCTAGAGAAGATCTGTGTGGAGGAGTGGGCCAGGATCCCTCCTGCAGTATGTGCAAACCTGGTGAGAAACTACAGGAAACGTTTGACCTCTGTAATAGCAAACAAAGGCTACTGTACCAAATATTAACATTCATTTTCTCAGGTGTTCAAATACTTATTTGCCGCTATATCACACAAATAAATCATTAAAAAATCATGCATTGTGATTTCTGGATTTTTTTTTTAGTTTATCTCTCTCACAGTGGACATGCACCTACGATGAAAATTTCAGACCCCTCCATGATTTCTAAGTGGGAGAAATAGCAAAATAGCAGGGTGTTCAAATACTTATTTTCCCCACTGTATATAAAGTACTACATTTTGTATAGTATCCTACTTTTATGCTCCTGCATTTAACTGTTTTTTTTTTATTTTCTTATTGTATGTTTTATTATCTTTTTCCATCAGTATTGTTTTGTCTCTGTTTTATTTTATTCTCCAATTTTCTCTGACATTTGTCTGTCTGTTGACAAATGTCAATTGGACTAAATCTGGAAGTGTGTGCGAGTGTGAAAACAGACCAGGCTGGGGTCTATATGCTATATAGTAAAAATGTTATTGTCCATTGTGGAGCAAATAATTGAAGAAGTGCTCTTAAAGTGCCCATATTAGCTAAAAGCAGAATCGTAACATCGAGTGTATACCTAACATTCAGCTGCTAAAGACACACTATATATGAAAATATGGAACGTATGATTCGTCACATTAACACAGTAGTGTTAAGGGCTAATTGATATTTGTCCATCATCCGATTAGAGTATTTGACATAACTAATCATACAGACCCCTCCACCCTGTGGTTTTAATAAAAAAAAAAAAAAAAAAATCAAAATAGGAGAGTGTGTTTCATTAACAGCTCTGAATTGTCAAGTCATCATTGGTGCATTCATGCTCATTTGTGCCTGTTGTCCCAACTAATCTGTCTGCAGTGCCAGCTTGACTGTGACCTCAGGCCTCCAGTGGACAGGCCCTGATTGATCAGGCCCAGCTCGTACTGAGTGCGTCAGAGATTTTATTGTCCGCCGCCATGATCTATGACACAATTAGTCGAGGTGGCCTTGACTGGCTGCGGCCCCTCCCACTGCCAAGGCTGTGGCAGAAAGTGCTGCTGCTACCATCAAACCAGCCATTGAGAGTGTGCTCTCTCCCTGCCAGCATACTTTCATATAACCCCTCACTTGCGTAAATACTGGACCAGAGATTTAGGCCCGCCTCCAAGAGCAGTGCTGCACTAAGAGTAGATTCATGAGTCACACTCTCAAACAGACGTCATCTCCAACTGTTGGCAGCAAGCAGAATGAACGTAAAGAAGGGAAAGTTTGTTCTGCAGTTTTAGGTTTGCATCACACCTGTAAAATCGAGTTAGGGCACAAAGACCTGACTTTATTGAGAAAACTAGAGCGACTATGCTCCACACAATGAGGGAATAGAGGATTGGTTGTGTTGACAGTTGTCCTTTTGATTCATTCTGATGATTGGTGTGGTTTTATTTAAGCACCAAAACGTAAGTTTCAGGTCCGAGCCAAGGAGCCCGTACGTCTGAGAGGGCTGTTGCTAATGCAAACCATATTCTACATTTGAACATTTTTTTCCTTACAAGCGGCAATAAGTGTTCGGGTCATAAATACATCACCACCGAATCCTGCAGCTATGTTCGGTGAGCGCAGGGAATTAGATCAGAATTCCACATTGGGATGTTGGTAGAAAAGTCAACATTCCGGCAGTGTTGGAGGAATAAGGTAACACAGGCTGAGATAAGTTCTTTTTTTCCCTGATGCCTGTGCTGGGAGTAGACAGATACGCCTCACTCAGTAATAACACACCCAGTCACAACGGACAAAAAAAAAATTCCCAACAAGCTCACAGAACATTTAGGCTGAAGGGGTTTAAGTCAGCATGTTTAAAAGAAACAGCAGGAAAAGGTAGATGTAGTAGCAGAGACAGAAAAAGGTGAAGAACATAGTTTGAGGTGGGTAGCCAGCATTTTGTCAGCGTCTGATCGCTGATCGTCTAGAAAACATCATTGTTGAAAACACAGGGCCTGGCCAAATCCTGTGAGGCGCGAGAAAAAAGGAGGAGTAGAGCAGGAGGGCATGACAGGATCAGCTGTGAGTGACAAAAACAGGAAGGGGATATCTCTCTACCTCGTTTTCCTACTGTGGTCACACTGGAGCGCATCGGACAATAAAGCAGAGTCTCTGCACTTACACATGGGTTTAAATTACAGGGCATCTAATGTATAGCTTTCCTTTTTTATGTCTTTTCCACTCCCAATGACTTCATAGCATGCTGCTGTTTAGTTTAGTTAAAGTTGCAGTTTTATTTTAACCCAGTTTTGGATTAGCATATTCCAAGCTAAAAACGCTTATTTTTACTTTTTCAAGTATTTGTTTTCTCTGTGAAATGGTAAAAAGAATATGGGGAGACATAAATCAAGGTGATGTCTCCAAATGTTTACTGTCCTATCTTCCATTGAGTTCAAAACCAAAAGATGTCCAGTCAACTATAATATAGGACAAAGAAAATCAGCACATAATCACATTTTGGAAACTGGCTACTTTTTTTTTTTATGGGGGGGGGGGGACAAAAAAAAAATCAAGTCACTTAATGGACTATGTTCCATCTTTTCTGCGCCCTTGAAACCAAGACTAAAGCAATCCCCTTCCATTATTCCCTTAAAAGCTGACTTTTTAAAGGCTTTCATACAGCAGCAGCACAACACATGCCAGAGGAACAAGCACAGAACCAAACTGTATAATGGACCATTGAACATCAGAGAATGTCCTATTTGCAGTGATTTAACTGGTCCATGGATCCTCTGTGCACTTCTTCCATAACATGCATTGTTCATTATGGTATGTTCTTGGTCATAAATGTTTGGCCTTGTTGCCTTGACAACCTAAGGCTGCATCGCACACAATACATCCATTAACAGCACCCCCCCTCCTCTCCCCCTGCCCTCACCCCCCTCTTCTTTGAATGTTTGCATGGGGACTTTTTCTATAATCTCATAGTGAGGTGTGATATTGTGTGAAAATCAAGATAAGTTCTTACTGCAAACAAAAGTACGTGAAGTTTTGACATATCCAGAGAAAATAAAACCAAATATTGACAGTCGCACCAAGTTTAGCTCAAAGGCTGGACTAAAAGCCCCTAAATGATACAGACATAAACATTTCACTGAGGCACTTCTGTTCCATGGAAAGCCTAATGCATTCAACCACATAAGCATCAATCATTCAGATGTTTGCCATTGTTTTTACGATACCTGAAGTGGGTCTTTAAATAACTTCATTGGTCCAAATTGCACCTCTGTTAATGTGGTCTGAAAGATAACAAGAAGAATACAAGGATTAGAAAAAAAAATTTTCACACATAATATTTGTCTGTCACACATTTCATTCAAATTGGCTTTTCTTCTTCAATATTTATAGTCATTGCAAAATCAACTTGATTTTTTCTAAAAGGTTTTCTCTGACCTTATTAAACAATGTGTAGAAAATGATAGAAGTACTGACCCTTTGTCACATGCTGAGCATGTATGACAATATACAGAAGTATCAATAAAGCATTCTTATCACATCTAAATAAAAAATATATATAATGTAAATGAATCACTACTGATCACTACTTACAAGACACAATATTGAAATAGTCAAGTCACTCTCAAGTTGTGCATGGAATTTATTTCCTGTATATGTTTCTTTTAGGTTTCGTAAATTCACATGCAGAATATTTGTATATTTGTATTCATATTTTTTTTTAACTACAGTCAAGTTGTTCTTTTCCAGAAAGCAAAAGTCATATATTGCAATTGAATAAAGCATGTGGCATATACATTTCAACATTACTATACAGAAGTAAACATTTGGTATTCAGTTGCTAATATAATTAAAATTACTTTACTTACTAATTATGATCTACAAACAAAACTCCAATAATTGAAAAGTCCTTTTCTATGACAAACCTCTGAAACATTATGCCAATTTAAAATGATGCATGCGATTTCATAAGACACACACACACATTTAGCAGATATATTTATTCCACAGACAGGTTCTCAATTCATTACACATTTCCCCTACATGAGCATACTCTTTTCTGTCTGCAAATAATTTAGCTTCCTTTCTGCTAAATGGAACCCAGCTCAGGGGTTAGTAACCATAGTAACCAAGCCCCTTGCGGACCGCCATCCCTCTAGAATTCCTGTTCTCCGTAAACAATCTACACATGTGAGGAGGAATACAGAGAGGAATTTTAGAGCGTGCCGCAGTAAATCACTTCTTGCTAAATTGTAAGCCTTCTGAAAGCTCCATGAAAAAACAGAGCGAGGGGGAAAAAAGCTGATTAGCCTTCGGTTGTAGCCAAATTGACGTCATCATGACACTAGGCTGTTTGTTGTAGCGTCCACAAACATGGAGTATGGCATCAGGATGGTTACAAGCTGATGCTGTGTGATCATCTGATCTTTCACAGACACGAGGACCCGGTCGCATGATAGGCTCATGTGCGCTAGAGAGACAGTATGCATGTGTATTTGTGTATTGCTTTGTAACAGAGACCAACATATGGAAATGCCACAAACTCACGCTCTCCCGAGCGGGTCCGATCACAGGCAGGCCTAGATTCCCTGCTGTCATGTATGATTTGAATGACAATGACTACTCATGTCATGACATATACGCTAATTAAGGGATGAAAATCCCATTTTATTGATGGTGGGACAATAAAGAGTAAATTTTAGATAATTTCAGAAGAGGACATGGAAAAAAAAACAACAACACTATACTACCCTAATAATCTGACCCCATCTAAAACTCATTTGCAACTTGCCTTGCAGGTTTGAGCCCTCGGCATGTTCAAATATTTTAAACAATTTAATTGAAAGTAATAATAGTAGTTATAGCAATGATCCATATTTTATATATTTATACATAAGGCAAATCATGACTCCTTTTAGTAGTTTAGCTTAGAGCTGTTTAACAATGACTAGGTCAGATGTTTTGGTGGTTGTTTTAAAAAAAATGCATTTTAAACAAGTGGTGTAGTATATGACTTTCTCCAAAAATTTCATTGGTTCCTTCCACGTAGCTCGCAAAATTAGCCGTAAGCCACTGGCTCCGCCAACTAGAAAATAGCATCTGGACCAAACCACTTTGAGGACTAGGGCAGGGGGGGGGTCATCATCAATTAAGATATAGTTTTACATTTATCAGCACTTGTGTTGTGCATTTATTTAACATTTCTTTAATATTCAAAATGATATAATTTATTATATAATCTTTTTTTTGTGGGATTTTTTTTTTGGGGGGGGGCACGTGTTACACCCAGGATTTTTCCACCTGTATCATAAACATTATCTTTGATTAGAGATTATCCCACCCTTTAGTTTTCCTGTGGAGGTGAAACACAGCTCTTCTATAGACTACTGCTGGGAGACACACACACACACACACACACACACACATAAGCACACACACACTTTCCACTGTGTAGCGTTTGTTAGCAAAGCAGCTAAGGTCAGATCCTTGACGTATGGAGTTTAGCCACAGGGGCCCCCAGCGAGCGGAGGCCTAGGAGAATGGTACGCAGCGCTCTGTGTCACCATCCAGGGAGACTTCGCTCTCCAAGTGACACCGGCAGACACAGACACACACACACACACACACACACACACACACCACTCCGGGCAACATACTCTTCTTGTACAGTACACGCACACACTGCAATGAATCACTCGGCCAAGCATTTGCATCTCGGAAACATCATGCTGGCACTCGACCAGAGGCAAACAAAAGCAGGGGAAGTGAGTGAGCATGTAGGCCAGGCAGCAGCAGCAGCACGGACGCGGTGCGTGACGTAATCTCAAGCCCTGCCCTCCCGCTATATGCTGCCTCGTACCAGTCACACTGGGCTCGTTCTCACGCTCGCTCCCTCTGTGCACTTGTTAAACAGACAAGATTGTTAGATGGTAGTAATAGATGCAGATGCAGCTGTACCCAGTGCAACTGAATAAATAACGTTGATTGCAACTCATTCCTGATAGTTCATTACTTTAGTATCATCATTATTTAAAAATTAATTTACTTAATTTTATTACTAATAATAATAAGTAGAAATATGCTATAGATATTATATTAGTGGGTTGTGGAGGGACAGGAAGGACAAAGAGAGAAAAATAGTAAAGGAAAAAATAAAGAAAAATTTCAGTTTTTTCAATGTATTTATATGCATTTATTGCTTTTCTTCTCTTTTTCTGCTCTGATTACTGTATAATGACCATTAAAGGCTAATTTGGTGGATTTGGTTTTTGCAGTCGTAATGAACTGTTCAGTGCTCACATACTTGTTCAAATTTACTGGCTTTAAAAACTAAGAGAAAGATGTGGACACAACTTTTTTGAAAGGTGTTTGGTCAAAAAATAACTAACTGATGAATTCATAATGAAAATAATGTTTTGCTGCAGTCCTACTTTCCCGATACCTGTAATATCTACAATGTCAATCATTTTGGGCCCTGATTAACCCAGCAAATGACCTTTAACAGAAAAACAAGCTGTGGCCTCCTATTGACCATCCTGCTTCTCACATCTCCCAGCATTGTTTATGCATTAGTTAGTAATTAGTTTGTGATCACTGAACTGAGCAAGGACCACATACCATGTTTACACAATATAAAGTGTGTACTATCCTAACACAACACTCACATGGCCGTGGACATGGAGTAATTGTCCCTCCTGTATATTCTGGCTGTGGAGTGAGACTACATAATGATCCAGGAGCTCCAGGGCCCTATAAGATCATGGCAATCTCAATATTGCTATGTTTATTTGTTTAATTCCAAAAAAGAAAACGGATGTACAATGCTACAGGCTAATGTAACTAACATGTTCACAATGACAATGTGATCATTCTGAGGTGTAATTTAATGTTCATCTTGTGGAAATCTTAGTTTAGCCTTTTAGCATGCTAACATAGGCTAATTAGCACTAAAAACAATCTAGAGCCGAGTCTGATACTGACCTGACGGTTGCACCACCGCTCTTTCGGAATCACTCGATTACCTTGCCTCACTTATACATTGTTTTGGACAAAATGGAAATGTAGAATTAAGGGAAAATTCATAAAATAACTAGAGTCATTAGGATTTGTTTTCTGGAGCAGGCAGTCTAGCAGTGCGGATACATTTTAGTCTGGACAAAATGGGATGTCACTGGAACGATTGCCGATGCTACGTGAACCTAGGGTCAAATACTATTAAGTTCCAGAAACTTCTGTTTCTCCAACCAACACTAGCCTTTGAAGAGAGAGTTTTTGGAGTGAGTGTGCGTGGCAGGTGCTTTTGGACAATAAAAACTAGTCGACTTCTATTAACAGTCCGCGAAAATTTGAATATTAAACTGCAAAAACGGGAAAATAAGACCTGTTTAATAAAATAAAACAAAAAGTCACTCTCACCATTAAGAGGCAGTTTCCAGTCTGACTGCTTTAACGTGTCTTACTTCATACTTGTGGTTGTATCGTTGTGACCACATCAGACTGTGAGGTGTGTGCAGTCATGTCATGCTGCAGCCAGGACAGTCTGCAGCCTCCTGCTGCTCTCATTCAATACACTGCATGTATTTACATAGCAGAGTTGCCTCTGACCCTATATCCTGCTCCCAGTGTATCCGGCCCTATAGATCTCCTCCTCCTCCTCCTCCTCCTCCTTCTCCTCCTCCTCCTCCTCCTCGTCCTTGCCTCACACTCAAAGACAGACGCACACATACACACTGGGAGAGTGGCTTTCCACTAAAGTGAAAAACAGGAAATTGGATGACATTGTTCGGTGCGCCGACGTCAGCAGTGAGAGATAGAAAGAGTAAACAGCTTCCTCCAACCCAGAGCTGGGACCAGGATGCGGGGAATCTTGGGATGCCTTCCCCCTGCTCACGCTTCTTAGGAAAACGTGCACGGCTGTCCCGTTCACAAAATAATCAGCGCACTCACCCTCTGGTACCGCCTCTTTATCAAGCTCCTGCACCCGCTCAGCTTCCTCAAACTTCTCCACGTGTGGTTAAGCAGGATAGTTTCAAAATAGTAGAGCTAGTAACACTACAGCAAATTTGTAATTCACCCTCTGTATGAAGTGTTTAATGCCGGTCTCTTAACTTGCATTTGTGTGTGTGTGTTCGTGACTTAAAGTGTGAATCAAAAGGAGATGACTCAATGTTCTTCATTAGGTGTGATTAAGCGCAGCAGTCCCAGGCCCAGGTGTGGGATGCACACTATGTACCAGACAGACAGAGACTAAATGGCACGGAGCGACACATCAAGCTCACCGCACGCTGAGCCGCTCAGATCGGGGCGATGGCTGCTCACGCTGTGTGTTGCCTCAAAGAGAATAATTCGCTTTCATGTGCAGCCACTTACGTTTGCTGCCCATAGATCATCGCTGAAGCCATCAATAACAATGGGGTTTTAAACCTGCTACCAGATCTAACTGGCAAATAAACGACCAGCAGGCATCTTAATAATAACCAGCTTGGCAAACATACATCACTACAGTCCGTTTAAAACAAAACCGTGTCTTTATTTTCACTCCGTATTCAGTGAGCACAAAGTGACAAGCTAATGTGCTCAAAGTGAATATGAAACTGAAATATTAAAGTGAGACTCATGAGCTGCTGATACTTCCATCGTAAAACTGCATAGCTGTTGGTTACCAAGTTGAATTGGTCAAATGAACCAATTCAGCCCCACTTATAAGCGCAAAATTTAAAAATAGCACATTGCCACTGTTTATGTCCTATGTATCCCCTTTTCTTACCCACTTCTTCCTTTATTTTTGTCTCCTAATGTATTTTCGCATCATTGTCTCAGACCAGTCTACCTCAGCCTGACATGACGAAACATGTTTAAAATAGAAGCAAATGAAACTATCTATCATTGTTGTTCTGTATTGTTTTGATACTGTAGTCAAAGAGCAGTTAAAAAAAATCCTGAGTAAAAAAAACTAACCACCCTCCCCCCTACCAAATAAAAATTAGGCACTTGTCTAACATGTTAATGTAATTGCAGATTCAGAAAAATAGTGGTGACTGTGTGTATTCTGGCTCAATCCACGTCTTCCACGGTCAGCCAGGCAGAAGACTGAGTTACTGGCTGAGGGAAACTAGGCCAATGTGGCTCCGTTTGTCCCAGAACATCCTCTCTTTTTCTGTGTTTCTATCCCTGTGTCTCTGTCTGGTGGAACGCACTATAGACTAAACCAATCTTGTTGAAAAATAAAAAATCATATACAATTCGTATACAATATCCTGCAAGCTAAAACACATGTTCTAAAATAAATACGGTTATGCTTTCATTTTTTGTAAAATAAAAAAAAACGGAATAGAACATTTGTTTTATATCTAGCAGGGTTCTCTGCGTTGTCATGTAATGAACAATGTGTCTCCTACTTTCTGAGAGAATTGCTCAGCTGTGGTGGGAATAAAATAAATAAAAAATTTAAAGTAGTCTCATATTTCATCTTTATTTTACTCTCCTCATTTAGTCTTTATAATCTTTACTTTTTCAGTTGTTATGCATTGAATTTGAAATGTGATATCGAGCATCTGCATCAACTTTAACAATAAATGAGCTATTGCATTTTAGCAATAGCTGCTAAACCCTGCTTTTTGTAACATTATTTAATCAACGGCAGCCATGTTTTTGAACTGATATTCTTCATTCAGTCACATATTCTATCTCAGTCCCCCCCGAGGGCAGTCTGCCAAATCTGGTGATTTACTTACACACTCACAAGGTGCACACATGGATCTGCCTCTACACAACTAAACCAAACCGCACATGGTCAATGCAAATCCACATTAAGTTTGTGACACAATGAGATCATCAATGGATCTTACAGTGCTTCGTGGTGACAAAGAAAACTATAAACAACATAGAAATTGATACATTCTGATTTAATATATATATATATATATATATATATACACATATATTATTATTATAATAGTAATAAAATATTAGTATTTTTTTGTATCAATGTTGTTTGCCAAACAATGTTGCTCAGTTGGTGTAGACCGTTACTGGAGGAG